>VXAX01007196.1:374254-474549 GCA_013399835.1 Leptocoma aspasia
CAACAAAAAATAACCCACCAAAAACACAAATTAAGAACATCAGCATGTGCTAACTCACTAAACAGTGGTTACTTCCCCATCCTTTTCTTACAAGCAGAACAGGAATTCTTAGGGATAAATGCAGTGGTAAATACTGACTTTCTGATGTTACTCACAAGATAATGTTCCTATCCACATACAGGCAAGTAACTAAGAGTAGCAGCTTGTTTTGTCTGAACAGTCAAAAGCACAAGACTGATGCTTGCCCAGAGCAAAACGAGCTAATAGGAATATGATTCCTCCTGTTGGATGCTCCCTGCTAACTCCTGATCACTCATCCTTGATCAGAGCAGAACCTACAGAGGGGCTCCATCCTTACAGAAACACATGGCAGCACATGCAACAACAGCAAGATTCAAACCTGTACTGGTGGAAAAACCTGCTTTGCCCCAATAAACAGCTACATTCCAAACTGGGGTCCCCAAAAGGGATACTAGAGTAAAAGGTGGCCCTAAGATGATGCAGAGCACACCTACAGGGTCATTCTCCCTTTACCTTTTGCCCATGCTGGCAGCCAGGAGCCATCTCCAGCCCTGCTATTGCTCAGTACTCAATTCTGCCTCAGAAAATAGGTTTGTCTTGAAGGTGGACAGATCAACAGGAATCTTGCATTATTACCAATTTCTCTTTCCATGTATAGCCAACGAGCTATACATGGAAAGAGAACAGTGCAGAAACACTTGTAGGCACCTGCAAGTTTCTTCAGGCCCTTTTGAGAAAAGCTGGTTCATCTAACAGACTCCAGAGGGTTGGCTCACACAGCAATTTCAAAAGGAAAAAAATGTATTAAATATAAAAATAATAATGCCCCTAAGACAAGTGGAATATCCCTCTAAGTGAACAAGTTAATTGGACACACCTGAGCCTCCCATGTCTTAGGCAGTCCCTTGGGGTTTGTTTCTGGGCAAACCTCTTGCTGCTCAGGCAGCAGAGGGCTGTGGGATCCCACAGAAGGTAAGAGAAGAGACAGTCGTGCTCACTGCTGTCTGTTTTGTTCTCCTGAAAAAGGACACAGAAATCACTTGAGGCCATGCTTTAAAACAGCCGAAGCACAAACTACCGTGGAACATTCCATACTGACCAGCTACAATGGGCACTCTTCTGTGGATACCTAAGCTTGTAGTCCTCAACATATCTGGGACTTATTCTAGGGAAAAATAGAGACAGAGTATTTCTGCTAGCATTTCTGGGGAGCCAGACTTGGGGCATGAGGCTGCAGAAAATGGAAAAGTGGCTCAATTACAGACTCTGGGTTAGATATAAAAGGGCTTAATTCATCATTTACTGAGATCAAAACAAGGCAGTGATATAATAATTGATTTCAAGGTGCTTCACTTTAATGATGGTATAAGACAGTACTTTGTGTTGTCACATGAGCAAAGGTCAGTGAACTCTCAGCCCTCATTACTTGGGCAAATGTTCTTTTGTGAACTCCCAAATGACTTCATGGTACGTGGAAATAAGTACATGTCTGTAATGGTTATCTTCAAAAGTCAATAAGCATAACGTTTAGAAAGAAGGCTAATCAGTAAATTGAAGAAATCATAATTAAAAGGTTAAAAAAAAAAGCTTAAAAAAACCACCAAAAAAAGCACAACTCAAAAAGTCCCAGAGAGAAGACTTAAAGAGATAAGCATTCCTGGGTGAACTGGTGGTCCATCTCTGTCTAAAATACCCTGTCTCAGAAAAGAAAATAGAAAAGACAAAGGTACAAGGAAAGTTCAAAAAACTTGCAAACTCATAAAGAAGAATAATGGAATCAGTCATGCATGGTGTATATTTCATCTGCCTCCAGGATTTCACTTTATGCTCTGAATTTGCTGTAACAATGGATCCAGGGTCCCCAACATCCTTGTTCCGCCCCACGCAGGGCACATTTTCCTGAGCCATTGCAAAACCCTAACCTGGTTTTGATATCCCTTTTCCTTTGTGAGCATTTTCATTTCCATTTAACTTGTTGAACTGCCTACCATCGTGCTCCTGGATCCAAGCTGTCTTCCAGAATAGTTTTTTCTTATATTCGTTGTTAGAATATCAACAAATATTCATTAACCTTTTGCATGCTATTTACTAATCATTCTGCCTTTACAATATCCTCTTATTAAAATAATCACTCGATCTCTTTTTCAGTTCCACTCCAAGAGGAGTTTTCCTTCTGCCTCTTATCAGTATTTAGCACCTGCCTTTGAAGGGAGGTCTAGACATGAGCAAAGTCATTCAGGAGGGAGAGCAGCACCAACTTTTGATAGCAGTCTTCATCCAGGCTCCTAAGCAGGGTCCTGGAGTATGCCCAGCAAGTGTAAGGCAGGTGAAATATTCCCTCCCCTAAGCAACAAAAAAAGAGGTGATGTTTTCCCCCCTCCCACTTTCAACCTCTCGCTTAAATTCATCACCACCAAATTCCATATATCGTTTTCCCCAGACTCATTTTCTCTATCTTGGAGGGGAGTAGAAGGAATAAAATGAGAAAGAGCACCAGATCATAATAAGAGAAAGAATCAAACTGCACAAAGTCATCCTTATTCATTTGTTTGTCCTGGATAGAGGAAAAAACAGACTTGGTCCGAGCAAACTAAGCAGGAAGTTGTAAAATGTCATTTGTGGAGCAAAAGGGAGGTTATACTCTACCACCAGAGAAAAGTCACAGGGAGAAACATTCTCAGATTTTACTCTTGTTATTGACACCATATATTACTACATATGAAGGAAAATTCACAATCTGTCAGGAATATTCACAATACGCAGAAAAATATTAAATTCTTCGTGTTATTGAAGGGTAAATATTTTCTCTTAAGACTATATTGGGTTTCTGTCTCTGTTAGACTTCATCTTTTCTTTCTTACTGTCCTTTGCAGTACAAATTATACAGAGGCAGTTATAGTACGTTTAACTCATGAGCTGAGGTAAAGGCTTAAGTTCATCTTTAACCCATGCTTTATTGTACAAAGAATATTTGATAATTATTGTGCTTTCACCAAAGAGAAGCTATCCATGGGAAATTGGGATGTGGTGCCTGTTGGACTTTATGGCCTTTGTGCATGATGACTAATTGATCAATGAAAAAAACAGATTACACAGTTCTCCAGTTAAGGAATAAGTGGTTTTTTTTCCTGTCTGGGACCTAATGAGAGAAGGATCCCCAAGAGTCACCCACTAAGGAAGAAACAAGCAGTACATATAGTATAATGATGCGAATTCAATACCCACCCAATTTATTTTAAAATACATCTGTGCACATCCTTTGAAGATATCCTCTGTAAGAAATTCCTTTGTAGTCTGTCCTGTTCCACTGGGGTTGGCAAACATCTGTGTGTGCAGCAGGGGAGAAGATGGGGGAATTTATTTTATCATGTTTTCTCTAGTGAGGTTTAACCCTCCTTAGAGTCTTTCAGCTTCTCTTCCTCTCCTAATGGCTTCCCTTAGACATTTCCTTTTAAGCAGTCCTACTATGTGCAAGATCCACATTTGACTTAGATACTTAATTCAAGCAATTTATACCAAGGGTTATTCTAATGCCAGACAGCTGGACCAAGCCCACTTCCATATTAAGGCAGATGCATGTGCCCAAACCCCTTTGATCCTGCTTCTCATCTTCCTCCAGATGCACTAATCAACAGCCAGCAGCAAAGTGAAAACTAAATAATATTGGTTTATCTTTTGCTCCTTCAGCAATAAACCCTCTCATTTGCTACCAAAGCCAAAGATAAGCCCTGTAAAGGGGTCAGAAACCCCAGCATCTGTTGCACTGATTTATTCTCACATGGAATAAAATAATTTATTTGAAGTACCTTATTAGACAGTTGCACCATGTGGCATTTTCCTCCTTCTAGAAGAAGACAGGAGACGATGAACACAGAGAGAGAGAAGATATGCACTACAGTGAGCAGTGGCAAAAGCATTGGGCAAGGAAAAAAAAACAGGGGAAAGGAAGGTGAGCTGAGGAAACAGGAATGAAAAATTATAGTGAAAAAATATTTAGTAAGCTCTGATTTCCAGGACTAGGCTTGCTGAACTCTTTTCACATTTTCAAAATTTCACAAAAACATCAATAAAGACTGGAATACTTAAAAGGTTCTTAAATAGAGCAGGTGTACAGACCCTATGGGAGCTTCACAGCAATATGGTTTGAATCTGCTATATATAAAAAAACCCATCTAGAGAGTTTGGCCTATTTGAGTGACTATCAAGTGGAAAGAGGTTGTTTTTAATGATAGTTTGGGGCACATATATAGATTAGAAAATAGACTGGCTTTGTCCCACCCTTCAAAAAGGTTGGCTAAGGCACAGGCGCCCGATTGGGACCTTACATGTGTTTTTGTATGCTTTCCCCGGGTTCAGGAGAGGATGTCGCTCCCTCCTGGACCTGGCCCACATGTGGAAGGAAAGGCTATGGCGAGTGTTGTCCCCACATGGTGGCCAGCCCCAGGGGACAGGGGTAGGACATGGGGCCAGACAATGCCCAGGTAGATGGCCCAAGGGCCCCGGGCACTGCAGCCCTCGGGAGGAGCTGGGCAGGTGGCTTAGGGGAGCTCAGGAGTCCAGATCACTGCTGCCAGCCAACCCCAAAACACACCCTACACCCTGTCCCTGTCAGGAGGGTGGAGGGGACACAGCCCCGGCCACCCTCACCGAGGGAGGGAGAGACTCAGGGCTGCCACGCTCACGGAGCTCATCCCCTCACCTGAGAACCGCACACCTGCGGCTCGTTGGGTGCATTACCAACTCTACCAACCACCAACCTCTGGTGTAACAGGGTGGGTTTTGGTGCTCGTGGGGTCGAGGTGGGACTGTGTGAGGGATGTGGTTGCCCTAGCCACCTCTGCCTGAGGGGTCGCGGGAGTGCCCCGAACAGACAGCGACGTGAGGGGTGCGGAGAGGAGAGGTGGCGGTGAGGGAAGGGGAGAGGTGTCCGCTGGGCTCCTGGGGGCTCAGGGAAGGGGTGCCGGGGAGCTGCTCCTCCGGCCCGGCCCCTCTGCCCATCACCGGCTGTGCTGTGGGCTGCTTTTTGGTCAGTTTGAGTTGTTTGCCCCGTCCTTGCAAGGAGAGCAAGGAGAGCTCGGCCTGGCTGTGCTTCCCTGCCCCCGTGCCGCTCTGGGGTTTTGTTCAGGGCCGGGACGCCTCCCTTCCCTCCCGCTCCCCTCAGGGCCGGCAGGTTCCTCGGTGCCCCTCACCGGGTGCTTGCCGGCTCGGTTTGTCACCCGTGGTGTGGGGCTGTGCCCGGGGCTGTGTCCCTGGGCGAGCAGAGCTCAGGGGCGGCAGTGTCGGGGTCACGTCCCTTCGGGGTGCTCGCCCTGGCGGGTTAAAAATCTCCTGCAGGGTCTCTTCCCGCTCCGCTTCACCTTTCCGGTTGTACTGTTGTGTTCTTCCCTCACTTTTCACCACAACCCCCTTATTAAACATGGGTAAAGCAGAAACGTAAGTTTGCATCGTGCATAGATGCATCTTGGGCGTGCATTGTTCCAGCTCTAAACCTAACAAATTCTCTCTCTCTAACATGAGAAAAGTTCTCATGGTGTTGTGGATCTGAAGAGGCAATGCAAAATCTCTCTTACACCACATCTCTAATTTCTGAGACCTTTGTCATCGCTTGCTGTCAGTACTTACTGCTTTGAAATGAGAGATCCAGAGCGGTATGTGCTGTGCCTATTCACAGACAGGCCCTTCCTAAAGATGATAAATTCCAAGTAAAAGTAGAGGGGAAGTCAAAGAAAGAGAAAACAGCTTGTGCAAGGTCATGCAGAGGTCACTGGGGAAAAAAAAAATTAATTGGGTGGTTAAAAAAAAAAGTGAAAATCCCAGTGTTTTCCACCTTGGTCCCCACGTCACTGGCAGTGATGATACAGCAGCATGTCCAGAGTAGATGTCAGTGATGTAGTGTCATCATCTAGATCTGGTGTCACAGGCTTAAAGGTTTCTCTGACATAACTCAAATGATTTTGCAGAAAAGAAATTTTAGGGAAGAGCTACTTGGACTGTGCATGTGCTGGCAATTGTGAAAAGGGATGACCATGGTTGTGTGTATCTGTGCATTTTTAATCTTATGGACAGAAAATTGAAGAGAATTTAGAGTGATAACCAAAAGCAGTGTGGGAGCATGACTTTTATAAGGAAGCTTTCAGTCGAGGCAGATTTGTTTTAAGAACCCTTAATGAAAGCTAAAGCTGTGTTATGGTAGTCCAGACAATAAATAAGAGAGAACAACTAATTAAGACTCCACAAATCCCAAGTACAAAGCTTGTTTAGGGAAATTCACAGACTCTGCACTTGGAGATATCTCCATCCCTTGGTTGTTGATTTGAACCTGAGCAAAAGAGGAGAATGAAAATAATTTTATCTCAGACACCCCACTAAAAATGCAGAATGCCAACATTCTTCAGTTTGTCCCATGTCTACAGGTCTCCCTGTTTCCATCTCCTGTTTCTCTTCTCTGCATGCAGACATATACAGAAAATAAAATTAATTAGAGAATTTGTATTAATCCTTAGCTGCAAAGTTATCTTGATTTTTTTGAGAGTTAAAGGCAGATTTACTCTTCCACAAACATCTAAATAATGTTCACTCTCTAGTCCCCTGTCTCTTCATTAAATTTTACTTTGTCAGTTCTTTTAAAAATTAGTCTTAGCAGCTCCCCAATGCATTTTCCAGCCATGGTGTAAATACAACTGACTTTTAGTAGGAGTAGTGTCTGCTGAAAGGCTACAGAGGCAAGCCTAGAGTCAAAACCAGGGTAAAATCCTAAGTAACTGGCTGCTCTGTTCATGCATAATCAGATTCTCTATCTCTGGTGATTTTGTCAGTACACCATGCTCACTATATAATGTCTTAAATCCATCCCCAAATGCTTCATTCACACTATTCAACATTCCAAGTACCATTCCTCCCACCCATCTGTCTGGCACATGAATTGCCAAACACCTTTCCTCAGTTGGGTCTTTGTGGAGTTGATGCAAAAAGAGATGCAGAGTGGCTCTCAGTGAAGCCCTGCACAGCCCCACTGTGCTGGAGGAGTGAAATCCCCAGAGCTCACCTTGGAGTCCAGCAGCACCACCAGGTTTGGTTCACTGGAAGCAGTGCTGCTGTCTCCCTGGCACATCCAGGGATCTTCAAGCTACATTAAATCCTTTCACCACAAGGTAATGCATGTCCTTTTCTAACTTTGAAACATGCATTTATGCAACCTTTTTCTTATTGTATATTGGACGTGTTTTATTCTCATACTTTTCAGCTTCCTTTTTTTTTTTTTTCCTTTTGTAGTAATCTGAAATTAAATTAAAAGTCAAGTAGCATTATTCATCCAGCAGATAGTCAGTGGGCCACCAACACCAATTGCTTTTTTTAACAGCCCTTGTTCAAGTAAGGAGTGGCCCAGTTACTCCTGGTCATAGGACCAGTGCCTCAGCAGTTGGTTCAAGTGGATCAAAAACAGCACATTGAGCCAATCCTTAAATCATCCATTGCTTTATTGCCAGCTTCATATGGATTATAAAATGAAATAAGACAAAACTGATCTTATACTGACGGTTAAGTTCTGCCACTGAGCACTAGAGTGAAGGTTGATGGATCAGCTTTAAAGATGCTGTGTGACTAACTTGGAAATATAGGCATTGTCTGGCAGAGGGAGGTTCTACATTTTTGACTTTGTATTGATTTTGATTGCCAGTGCAAGTACTATTTAAGCAAGAAACCGTTCCTCTAGGGGCCTCAACACAGTTATTGTAGCCTCCTTATCCTGTTAAAATGAAGAGAATCGGACTGCTCTGGGTTGAACAGCTGCTTGGAGTCAATCTCTGTGTCCACAGTTAAGGGAAACGACGTTAGTGAAGGGAAGCAGAAGGCAGCAAATCAAAATTATATCCTCAAAGCACTTTCTGCAGATGTCTTGAGAGTTCATGGGCTATTATGAAGCATAGAAGACATCTGGTCACATTTTTATAATCTCATCAGTGTATATAGAAAAGTCTTCTCCTGTTTACCTTGTCAAGAGCCATGGAAAGGCTTATGTATTTCTTTATATGCTTATTTATCTTACTGCTAGGGGAACATACTGATTTTTAGCTATCCAAATCAGCTTAATGTGTCGCTAAGTCACCAAGTTCTTTCACTCTAACATCTGACTCTCTCCTGCTTATTTATAGCTCTTCATTGAATCACTTTGTGAAGCAGGAGGCTTGGGGATATTTTTATACTGTGTTATGGGGCGTGTTGTCTTTCATCTGCGACTGCTGTGAAATCACCCTTTCCTGCTCAAGAGTACTATTGTACTTTTGTTCAGTGTTAACGACACCTCAGTGTGATTTGTGGGAACACTTTACTTCTCCCCTGGAAGGAGAATGCTAAATTGGCTGATTCTGCATGCACTACTGCAGCTTCCAAAATCCAGGCATGATGAATTTTTTCTGGTGCCCTGCTCCCACAGGTTAACATGGGCTGCCCAGCCAGGTTTACTGGGTGCTCTGGAATCCCAATTAGACCAAAACCACATTGCAGAACCTAATTTTGATGAACCAACATAGCAGGCTTTATTTACTGTGATTTGTCATCTTGATGTAGTTTGATGTGGACATTTCTTTCCTAAAAATTAATTAAAGCAGAAAAATAGAAAAATATTCTGGCTTTGTTTTGCCTGGAGGACAGCATATTGTACACTGTTGCGACATTTGACAGTATTTCTTAAACCAAGGCTTTTTGTTTAAATTGCCAGCATACTGGACAGTTTATTTCATTTACATGATGATGTTTCTGAAGACCACATAAGCCATGCTGCTATCCATGAGGAGTGGTTTTGCTGTCTGCCTCTCATTACCTGTTTTGACAGAGGTCTGTATGAAATGTCTCCATTTATCTGCATAACTAGTCAAGTCTATTTTTTTTCTTCAGTCTTCCCTTCCACTTCCAGACCAACCCTAGACCTGTATGTTATGTCCAGTCTCTGTCCTCTTCCATCTCTGCCAGGGATACAAGCAGTTCCTTTGGAGAATGACGTGGTGTTGCATGTCAGTGCTCACTAACAATATTTGCTGTAGTCTGAGGGGGTTTGTCTGAGCGAGGGCCAATTTTCTGCTACCTGAATTCTGCATAAACAAAAGTAGTTTGTTAATAGCTGTACCACAAGATTAAAATGTCAGACCTGCCTCATGCTATTCCAGTTGTTGGGTTGTACCCACAAAATAAAATCAGCTGTGTCCTTTACAAAGCAAAATTGTTCTCCCTTCCCACCCTGAATTCTGAAGAGACAGGAGTTATAACGTGTTGTGTACTTCCTAAAGGAGCAGAGGAGTTGGATCCATTCCTACTGGAGGTTACATCCAATACCTCCTTCACAAACACTGATAAAGGAGCCTAAGTGATAATGCCTTGATTTCAGGGCTGGCCTGGGATGCTTCCATTTCACATTTTCCCTGGAGAGTGCAAGCTGTGTTCAAGTACTTGGTGCAGCAGGAGCTGCCAGGAACCTGCCAAAGTTCAGTGAAAAGCATCAGCTGATAATACCCCAATAAAGGCATAAGAGTGGATGCAGTAGCCAGGATCTGCAAGATCCTGCCAGATGATTCTCTGCCTTGTGTCTGCCTTCAGCAGGAGATAAACTTCTGGATCAGGCAGTTGCAGCCTTCCTGGCCTAGGACTCTGCACCACTGCAACAGCCTGGAGAGGATACTGGTTGATGGTGGCTACTTGCCTAAGGATGTTGGAGAACAGGCTTCTGCAAGAGGTAGGTGGGAGTGGATTGTTTGCTTGGGGTGTGAGAATAAACACTAACTGGAGTTGAAGGTTGCTTGCAGAAGGAGGAGCATGTGCCAGAGCTCATGAGAAAAGCGTGAGAAACCACTGAGGTGAATTGAGAAACTGGAGAGAGATAAGAAACCAAGCTTAAAGAACGTTCACCCCTGTTGTTGTACTGGGATTTAGCCTCACAAGAGGTTAGTTATAAGAAGTTCAGCATCTTGAAAATTCAAAAATGTGGATCTGACTTTTTAGCCTTAATACAGCTGCCGTGCCTTAAGTATTGCAAGAATGATGGGGTTCTTCAGCTGGAGAAAATGAGGCTTAGTGGGACCTTATTGCTCCCTACAATAACCTGAAAATAGGTTGTAGCAAGGTGGGGTTTGGTCTCTGCTCCTGAGTAACAGGACGAGGAAATGGCCTCAGGTTGTTCCAAGGGAGGTTTAGATTGGATACTGGAAAAAATTTCTTCACCGAGGGGGTGTTCAGGCATAGGGACAGATTGCCACGACAGTGGTGGAGTAATCATCACTGGAGGGGTTTAAAGGACACGTAGCTGTGGTACTTGGGGACACAATTTAAGGGTGAGCTTGGCAGTGCTGGGTTAATGGTTGGGCTGGATGATCTTAGAGGTCTTTTCCAACCCCAATGATTATACAACTCTATGAAGATCCAACGTCAAGCTGAGTTTAGAGCATATTTCTTGCCATCATCTCACACAAAGACTAAGTTAAAACAGCCAAATGACGCAGCTTTTCTCTCACAGTGAGCAAGGCATCTGGTGTTTTAATGAGAGCTGTGCTACCCCAGAAATGTCTCGTCTCCTCCCCAGTGCGTTGGCTCTATTGCCAGCCCTGCAGCACAGACGTGTAATTGAAATGGTGTTGGAGATGAGGCTGGAGTAGGTGGTGTGTTGTGAGAAAGGGAAGTTCCCAGCCATCCCGTGGTGATCAGTTCATGCTATTCACAGTGAGAAGAATGCTTTGCTCCCTTTCTCCACAGGTGATGGCAGCAACGTCTGCAAAGTATTTTGTTATTAAACGAAAAATAATGACCTGTTTGGGCACAGTGGGAGGTTGTTCTTTTTGTTTTTTTTTTTTCTGCTTGTCTCTATGTATGCCTGTATGTCCATTGCAAAGGGACAGTGGGCTGGTTTTGTGCCTGATGTGGTGCCCTGTGGGATCAGTGTCTGTTCCTGGAAGGAGGAGCACTGGGGCCAGTTGAAGCAGAGCTATGGATATTAGCTGTGTGCTGTGCATATATTTCGTCTCCAGGGTTTTCATGTCAGTACTTGAAAACCGTGTTTTGCTGGAGGGATGCCATCTGCAACTCCCAAAAGAGCAGCTAATGAATGTGCCAGTTCCTTCCTGAAGTGGTGCAAGAGAGCCTGTCCCACCTGGGTAAACAGAGCCTGTCCTCCTCCCAAGCCCAGGCCTCTGCTGGCTGCAGCTCTGAATGTGGAAAATGCTTGGACAGCAAAGGGACCTGGCATGGGTGACTTTTGGGGAATGTGTTGGTTTCCAGGTTTTAGGTGCTTTATTTTTCCAAGGCTAACACACCCTCACAACTCACACAAGTTACATATTTGTCAGTGTGAAAAGGCAATAAATTTCTCCTTCTAACTTACCTGCAGCAAGAATAGTAAAGCTTTGACATAAGGTGTGAAATCATAGTGGAGTGCTTTTATTGACACTCACCCTAGAGCTAAATTACATTTTTCCAGGACTTCAAATGGAGCAATTTTAATCTTGTTCTGATTTGATAGTGCAGTCTGTTTTCAGTTCCTTGAAATGGGTTTTTCCAGCCCTGTTCTTTGTTTTTCCAGCCCTGCTCTCTCCTTAGCCAACAGATTGAACTTAGCACTAGAAGGGAGCTTGTCCTGAAAAAGCAGAAGAGAGCAGGAAACCCAGTGCTTCACTGAAAACAGCAACTCGCTCATGTCTTAAGAAATCAGATAATTGTATCCTTGCAAGGGGTGACCTACAGGTGAATTTGCTTAGTTCAGGTTCCTTGTGGGCAAGGAACCACAGGGGAGAGTTCCATTATAAGCAGAGGATATTTACTCAAGAACTACTTAAATGGCTTTGTGGACATACTATTTTTCTATTAAAAGATTCAAGCTTTTCTTAAAAACAAAGGGAAAAATCCAATTAGCCTTTAAATACCAGCTTTTTTGTTGCTATGGTTGCTAAAGCATTCTTTATATGGTTCCCCCAATACATCATATACTTTTTTTTTAAAAAAGCCTTGAAAAAATAGTTCAACATTACCTTGTTATGTCAACATGGACAGTATTTTTTTTTAATGCGAGTACATTCTAAATGTTACCTCTTGTGTCAACCCCATTAAAAAAAATCAGTTGCAGAAATGCCCACTCTGTCATCTTCTGTATTCCAAAGTCTGCTGTCCATCCTGGCCCACACTCTCTGAAGGAGTAGAAGGTGCTGGATACTCTTGATTCCTTAATGGAATGCTTCCCATGGAGTCCTGATTAATTTCCTGCACAGCACAAGCGCGAGGGTTTCCCATCCCAATTCTATCTAAAAAGTTTCACAGATGTCAGGCTGAGAATAGAGCTGTGCTTTGTTTCCCCTGTGCTGCTCAGTCATCCAGTGTGTTTTTCTGGTTGAAGTGTTTTTAAGAGCCATTGAGGGATTCTGTGGCCATGTTATGTAAAGGAGCTTTAAAGAGCAATCTGTTTGTCTCACTTGAAGCTCCCCCAACCCACACACACAGGTGCTGGTTTTGTGGCTGTAGTGATTGTCCCTTCAGAAAGGGGGATAGGGAAGTTAAAACACAGGCAGCATTTTAAAGCTGTTTGGGAGAGTTCTTAGCCTCTACCAATCCCCTCTTCTCATTATCTCATGGATGTTCCTTTTGTTTCTCCTGCTAGAGCAGAGGTGTTACAGCATGTTTGAGGGATGAGGTGAGAGGGGGAGTCTCTAAGCACTGAGTACTAGAGGCAAGTGCAGCTCTGATGGTGCCCTTAGCAAGAGTGTGTGTATTGGCTCTATGCCTGGCCCTATTTTTGCTGTGCTTGGTGTGTTAGGAGTGGTACACCTGCAGTTTCAGTAGGATCCAGTGGTGGTCTCTTTCCAGCCCTATGTGTTGTGCAGAGTTGCCATACACTTTGAAGAAAGTGCTGTCTTCCTGCATGAAATTCCCCAGGTGAGCCACTGAAATGCAGGTAAGAGGGATGCACCATCAGGTCAGAGTGCTCCTGTGTGGAATTGGATGGTTAAGCACAAAGATGGCATCATTCAGTGGCCACAACTGGGGAGCTGTGGTGATTTTTTATGTGCATGTGTGTGTAGGAAGAATGGGATGACATATCTAAGTCATCATTCCCAGGAAAATATGTGGCTACAGGATGACTTTTCATTTCGTTGGAGATGTAGGCAGGGAGGTAGCATATGTGCAAGTTACTTTTCCTCCCCCCCACCCCCTCCTCTTATTTCTGGCACACAAACAGGGAAAGGCAGTTTAAGAATGCCTGGGTGCCTGTAATTCCTGCTATCTGATTTGACTGCTTCTTTACTGCTGGTGAGGAAACACTTTCCTTTCCTGCTCTGTAAAATACCATCTAATACATACATTTAAAGCAGTGACTAGGTGTTCTCTGCAGTCTCCCATTTGATGTGCCCTGTCAGTTTATTTATCTTCCTTTCTGTCTCTGGTGTAGCCCAACACTAACTGCCGGGTTAGTGGGTAGTTTAAGTAATAAAGTTTGATAAAATCCTTATTTTGACTATTTTGTTTGCTTCTGTGTCTAGCTTCCAAGAACCAGCTTTGGGTCCAACCTTGGAAAAAAGGAGGACTTTTAATATGAATACAAAATTTGCAAACCTAAAGTTCCCATTCTGGAGGGAACCAAAGGGGATTGCTTGTATCCCAGTGGGGAGTGAACATCTGGTTTCTTGCTGCCTTGCTGGTGCTGGGGGACTTAAGGGCTCACAGTTGAAGTGCAGGTGCTGTGTGGGGGCTGTTGAGATGTTTGGGACATTCATCTACCTGAGAAGGCCCTGAGCAATGAGCAATGCTTTGACCAGAGAGCTGGAGAAGGTGATCTGTTCTGTGGGATCCATTCCGGATCTGGAGGGGGATCCTGCTGAGTGAGGGAAGCTGGGCCTGTATCAGGTGCTGTCAGATGGGAGATTAAAGAGCAGAGGCCAGAGGGAAATTTGTAAGACTGATCTGCTCCCCAAGGGTCCAGTTGAGCAGGGAGGGACATACATGGCAAAGAACATAATTCTGATTCTTTGGTGAGAGGTACAGCCATTGTACCTTCTGCTGGTGACTTCGCTTCAATGCCACTATCTCCTCTGTTCAAATGCTGGCAAACTCCCCTGTGCTGCTGACCTGTGGCAATTGCTGTTTCGTGACCTTTCCTTCAGTGGTCATAATTGCTAGCTCCATCCTACATTTTCAGAAATCATTTTAGTGTAACTAAGATAGTGATTCCACCTCCTGAAGATGACAAAGGGTTGTCCTAGCCATCGTTAGGTGTAAAGACACTGCTGCTAAATGACAAGTTGCAATTCTGTGAGATTGCACCTTCCTAGGGTGCAGGGATGTATAAGACTGGAAGAGAGCAAAGTTCATCATCATTTCAGTAATTCTTTTAGTGAACTTCTGCCTGCAAAGGTGTCTTCTGCTGTTATCATTAGGTCATTAACCTTAGCAGTACTTCTTGGTATGCAGTCTGCCTGAGCAAAACATGTCAGAGCATCTCTAAAGTCAGCAGAACTCCATAACCTGCTGACATTTAGTGAGGAGACATCGTATTTTGAAGAGCAGGTAGAAAGTGTGTAAAAGTGGTTGTGGATTCAGGAGTACTGGGTCTCTTGTGGTGAGCATAATCCTTTTAATACTCACTCTACTGCAGCTCTGAGATTCATTCATTTAATCTGAAACATCTTGAGGGAAATGAATGCAGGCAAGTTCAGATCAATTATCACACCAAAAAAAAAAGAAAAAGCTTGCATTTCTCTGGGCAATCTGTGTGCACTGTAATGTCAAGCTGTGCATGAGAATGTTGCCACAAAGAAAGGTAGTATGCTCTAATTAGCAGTCACAAAAATGAAATATCAAGGTGTTATTTCGATGACTAAGAGCCAGACATGTACAGATTGTGATACAGGAATGTTATTTAGATATGCTACACTCTGAGGTGCTTTTCCCCAGGAGGATATTGCGTGCTATTAGACACTCAGCACATGCGTTTGTACTTCTTTTTTGGTAAGGTTCATATAAATCAAGCTTGAAATGGCTTTAAATGCAGAGCTATTTCTGTAGGTGTATATCACAAGTACATTTGGATGGGAACTTTACAAGCATGGGGGATTTTTCCCCCTTAGAAGAGAGAGTCTGCTGAAAATTTCACTTATGTTGAAACCAAAATGTTTGAGGCAACCTGGCTGTTTGACAACGTATTGCTGACACGTTTGTGAGTTTCTAGTAGAGAGCTGTGTGGTTTCTTGATGCCTTGTTGATGCTGGGGAGCTGAGGGGCTCAGTTCAAGTGCAGACTCTTGCCATGTGTGGTCTGAGAGCTTTGGGATCCTCAGGCCTTGTGGGATCTCAGGTGTGGGGTCTAGAAAGAAGCAGCTTTGGGCCCCCAGCTTCAGTGTGAGGTAGCTTACTGTAATCTCCTTGGCAGAGACCCTCAAAAGCGTCAAGGGTTTGTCCTTCTCTGTGTAGGATCCCACTGATGACTTCAAGGACTTGTGAAGTCCCTCAGAGTAAGAAAACAGAAAATCCTCCAGAGCTGGGAGCAATCAACTACTCTGCTTCATTCAGGAAAAAAACAAACAAAAAAACCAACAACAGTTTTCTTCTCTACTTTTTTTTCTTCCACAATGTCCTTAATTCTGGATACTTCTAAATTTCTTCTTCTTGTTTTAATTCAGAACAAATCCCTCACAAAATACCAGAATTTCCCAAAGGAAGGAGATCCTGAGGTTTTTTTCAGTCCATGTACAATGTCTTTGGATTTGGTCCCTGTGAGGATGAGGAGATAATAAGGCTTCAGTAGGCCACTAACTGGTCTTTGCTTTTTAAGAACCATTTCTGGACCCATTGTTGAGATGAATTGAAAACATGGGTATTCCTGCTTTTGCTTATTTCCCTCACAGCTCTCTGAAGCAGTCATTAGAACTGCATCCTGTTACCCTTTCGTATGTACTTTGTGATGCACGTGTTAGCCTTGTTTGACTTCATTAATCCAGCATAGGAATGTCTCATATTTTACTTGATTATTTTTTAATTAAACTATTTCTAGAATTAAAGTTCACACAGAAAAAATTAAAACACAGAACACACAATAAGTCCTTTAATTTCATTAGACCCTGTCTAGCTGATTTCTCGTTGCCTGTCAGGTCTATCACTTAATGATTTTAGATGTTGTTCTGGGCTGGGCTGACAGCAAACCTTTAGCTGAGGCTATTACCTGTAAGGCACAGGGTAGTATTTCTTCTGCAATGAAACTGAGCAGTTGTCACTTCTGTCTCTGCCAGATATTTGCTCTGTTTTGTCTGGTCCTCACGGATCCGGAGTGTATTTTACACTGGATTCTCACAGTATTCTTGTCACAGGAATGGCTGCTAAACAGAGCTGACATTTGGGAAGGAGGAGCAAAGAGGTAACTGCCCAGTCCATTTTATTACTTATTGCCTCATTAAATTTTAAAATTTGAAAATAAAACAGATTTTGCGACATTTAATTATGAAGGGCAGCAATATCAGTTTTTCAAACTACATAGAGTTTATGCAATGGAATATGAGATGTCTGAAATAACCCATGAGTACAATTAATCCCCTTTGAAGTCTTATTTGATAAATTGTTTCAAGGGCAACTAATCCATGTAATCCAGAGGAAAGGCGGGACCACAGGACCAAAATTCATTCATCGAACATTCATTTAGCCTCTAGCTGAAGTTCATGGTGCTGAAAAATTAGGTCTTCCTTATGTAAAGGTTTTTGAGTTGAAGACTGTGGAAGCATCTTTCTGATTTAGGCTTCTGCAAAAATGAATGAAATTGTTCAGCCAAACCCCTATTTAGGGACCATAACAAAACATGGGTCTGCACAGGGGCAATATTAGTGTTGCATCTCATCATCAGTGCTGGCTATTGCTGAGAGTTTCTCTCTGGTGGACAAATTCTTGAAATTAGCAAGAAGAAATGAGCAACCCCTGGTTGCTGTTGGGTACAGCAAACAGCATAACTTGGAAGAGGTTTGGTTGGTTTGATCTACTACCTGAGGCAGGAGGGATGGCACTGAGGAATGTCAGCTTTCAGATCAGCTGGGGCCACCTCACACATCAGAGCCAGCAAATGCTTTGAGAGGTTTGGAGCTGACGTGTGAAAACCAGTGTAGGATCCATGCTCAGCAAAGGAGGAAACACTGAAATAGTTGTCAATAAGCTCCACTAACAGCTTTAAAGCATCGTTGTCAGATGTACTCAGCTGAGTGTAACAGGCTTCAAAACACGAACCCCCTGGAAGACAGGTAGTAAGCACAGTTCATTGCTGACAGGCTTGCAAAATCCTTCTGCCCTGGAAAAAATGAGAAGGCTGCCAGCACATGGGTTTCCTGGGAGACTTCTGTTGCTGGCATCTACTTCTCCAGAGGCTAAACTTTCATGTAAATGGAAGAACTAACTCTTCAGCCCATGCAAAAGAAATCCTTCTGAGCATGAATGTTGGCAACTGCTTGACAGTGTACAAATGGTTTCTAAATCTGCCTCAGTTCAGCAGTGAAATAAATAGTGAGATTTCAGTAGCCACTTCTGCAGGTTTTTATTTTGAAGTACTCTACAGAGGCAGCCATAGCATGAGCTATTCCAGTCCCTTTTTCTCCTTGGAAACACTCTTAGGGTTTGTACTGCACCTTTAGCAGCAGCAGAACCTCAAAGGCGTGGTGTTGCCAGCCCAGGACATTTCCAGGCTTTTCTAAAGGACTTCAGAGGGAAGTATTTCTCCAGGAACAGACCAAATGACCCTGTGGTTTTGCTGTGCTAAGTGAGCAGACTTAAGGGTGTGGAGTATCTGCTTATTGAGTGCAGCCTCCAGAAGAGATTTAGGGGGAAAAAAAAGTTGGGAACACATTGCTATTCAGATCAAGAGTGGTTAGAGGCTGTGCAAGGGTGATTGCATGCCCCCTACTTCTCCCAGAGCAAACAGGGAATAATTTCTAGTTCCAGGGAATAAATCTGCACTTCAAATTTTATAATGATTCATTAAGCACATGGAGCTGAGACAATACTCTGGCATTAGTGAAATGTCATACGTAGATGACACATGTCTATTGTGTGGCAGGAGCAGAAAGAAGTAAAATAACAAAAATACTGCAATTGTTATAAATAAATTGTTGTTCATGTGGTGTAATGCCTGTTGGAACTATAACTTAGTGGCTGCTTTTCACCCTTTATACTTTCCTCCTATTGCTTCACAAATTTTGTTGATAAAGGGAACCATGCTCTCTCTAAGTCCTTCAAAGCACAGGCATTTCTTCCAGGTGGCATGTGGCTTTTTACTTCTTTCTTCACAGCATGACTATCAATCATGGCACATTTTCCTCCGTAACTGTGGGTCCACAACTCTCCATCCCTTTTCTGTTCACAGTTGCTTGTTGTGCTAAAGTACCAGCCTTTCATTTATACTCTTGCTAACCATTCTGCCCAGCAGTAGGAGGATTATAATAATTTATCATTTTTAATCCCAATAGGGGTGTGTTTGACTTTTAGTCATTCACAACATGCATCAGAGAGGGAGTGAAATGAAACATTAGCAGTGTGGTTTTTCTCTCATCTGTGAACCCTCTGAAGCATTGGGAACAATGGGAATGAGCCCTTGCCAGGTGTGGATTGTTTAACTAGAACAATAGAATTATTTCATGGAACAAAAGATCTTAATATAAAAGGTACCTAATTTCTTCCATCTCAAAAGCAGCAGGTAGGTGTTTGCCCTGTGGTTTATTTCCTTTTGTCTTTTGTGTTTGTTGTGGGAGCTTAACAAACAATTCAGCACTGCATGAGAAAACAAGGGGTTTTAACAAGCACACTTCCTAAGGCCTTGTCCTTTGTTGGCATCTCAGGATTTGGCCTGACAGAGGGCTGTATTCCCTCAGTGCTGTGTGGCTGCTACCCCTCCTGTAACCTAGGCTCTAAAACCTGATAAAGGAGCGCAATATTGTGGAACAATGGTTCTTAGCAGATTGCTTTTTGAAAGGTTTGGTAGAGCGATGGTAAAAAACAAGTGATAATTTACAAAAACCTGAAAAATGATTTTCCGGGTTCAGGTGTTCAGCACTCTCTGTTCTAAACTGTACCTGAGTAGCACAGGTTGTCAGTCTGCTGCTGCTGCTGGGAGCATGCAGAGTCGTGATTTTCTGTTACTTCTGGTGTAATGGAACCTGGAACTGGTGTTACAAATGAGTGTGAGGAGCTTACTAGCAAGGATAGACTTTGTTTTCTCCCTGCCTTGCCAGGAAGTTGCTCAGATATGCTTTGTAGGGGAAATGGACAGCTCTGGCAGCACCAACATAGCACTTCATGTTCTTCCTGTTCAGCCTCTAGTACCAGTCTCTGGTTGTTCTAGAGACAGCAATGGCACACAACATTTCTTACACAGAGCAGGGAAAACAGCACAGCATTGAAAGGAAGAAACAAGGAATCTTCCTTTCAATAAATCCTCTACTGTTACGATAATTGATATGCTATATTTCACTGATAGCAAGCTTACTGCATGTTGTACCACACACTGTCTGATGGGGTTAGAAAACAGGCACAAGCCATCCTCACTTCACGTGGTATTAGTCATTGCACTTGGTACTCAGAGAGCTGTGGCTAATGGACCCCACAGGTGTGTATTTTTTTAGCTCTGAAAGTACGTGCAATTTATCTTCACTTTCTTTCTTGCTGTGTGTTTGCTGCCTTGAATGTTTTCTGTGGCCTTCCAGGTTGGGGGAGTAGCTCTGCAGTCATATAAGAGCAGTGCTTGGAACTGAGGCAAGGTCTATATGGAGGGAAATGCTTAGAAATCCATAGCTCTGAACACGAACAAAGATGCTAATGGGCACTAATGCCCTTTTATAGGGCTGGATATGCATGGAAAGGAAGTCAAATTGGCACTGGAAGGCATGTCCCACAATCCCCATTCTTGTGCTCGATTTCTCTTGAGTCTTCATCTCTAGATGTGTAAGCAAAAGGTACTGACATAAATTCAGTTAAAGCTGGATATAAAGTGAACTTTATCCTGTAGTTAATTTCCAAAAACTAATGGTCTGATATTCACATCTTCAGATATTAATCCTCAAAGCACACATCAGTAATAATGACTGATTAGATTCCTAAAAGGAGCCTCTCCCTAATTCTGTTGTCTTTGACAGTAATTTTTCCTTCCTTGGATGCACACATGTATTTTGTGCCTCAGCAAGTGTGCAACCCATGTGGCCCTGCCAGATGGTAACTTCATAGTCAGGATGATGAAGATACGGACAAGGCAAGAATTAAGTGGGCTGAATGTGACACAACAGTAGGTTGTGCTGAAGGGGGGAGTAAAGGTCAGAGTAGATTCACAGATGGATTGATCTTGCTTAATATATTTGTTAAGTAGTTAGGTGAGAGTACACTTATAAAACTGATCAAAAATTTAGCAGATTAAAACATACAGGAAAAGCAGGAGACTTCTAAGAACTGAACTTTAAAAAGTGAGCAGTAATTCACAGTGCCCGGGGCAAGTCTGTGCTGCTAGGGACCAGTAATAAGTTTCTTATATGCTGTTGGAGCTCTACATTTGAAAAGGAAGAAAAAGGAGAAGCAAGGCATAAATATATTCATTGAAGATGCCTGTCACTGTAAGCAAGATGAGTGTGAACCTAAAATATCAGGCCATGTTATTTCTACTGGAGAGATTGTGCATAGCCATAGGTTCTCTGTTAACTTCATCTTAAACAGTGTGAATGATTTCAGGTGTTTGTGTTCAGGAGGGATTCATTCACAGGTACAGGAAAAAGCTACAATGACACTAGGGGGTGGAAAGCCTGTCCCTTAAGTGGAGACTAAGCAGACTTAGCTGGTTTACTTTGACAAAATAATTGTTCTCCAGGTGTATGCTGTGGGGTAATATCAGAGGCAGGGTGTAGAACTGCTTCCATAAAAACAAAAAAGCAGGATCAGATGGCTGATGTCTAGAACTTAGAGGAAAAAGATGAACCTAGTAGTAGTGTAGGCATAGCAATACTAAAAACTGTAAATGAAAGGAAGCCTGATTAGTTTGTGGAAAGATGTGGTGGTGAGGTCAGGTGCTGTAGTCCATAATTCCAATCTTGATATTATTTAAGGCCAAGGGACACTCTCGAGATTTATTTTTAAGTGACTTGAAATCACTGGGTTGTCAGATAGTCCTATAAACCCTAAAGTTCCTGAGAAGTCTGTGAACTAAAGTTCTGTGCTTTGGAATAAAGTTAGAGTGGCTTTTAATCAGATTGCTTGTGGCTGTCACCAAAGACCTGCATTCCCAGATTTAATGTGAAATTTCATTGCACTGTGGTTAATAGTCAGATCATCTTCTAAAGTCAGTTGGTATAATTCCTCTGGTTTCAGTGGAGTTACGCTGATTTCCTACAGCACAGTAATTTAAAGTAATGGGATTTAATGAATTTTACATTAAGTCAAAGAAAATATTATAGCTAGGGCTCCCTGTGCTATCTGGAGGATTATAGTAAAGAGTGTTTTAAAAAAAATCTTCCTATCAACCTGTCATTGTAGAATTTTGTGATATATAGAGACCACTTGAAAACCTTTAGAAGTCTAGGATTTTGTCTTACTTGTTCTCAGAGCTTGTTGGCAGGAATCACAGCATCACAAAAGTCTAGAAAAGAAAGCAGTAAACAAGGTCGAGGGGGGACCAGCTACATAGGTCACAACTAACTTCTCCCTTGCAATTAGGTGTACCTTGTGTTCATGGGGAAAAAAAAACTGGTTTGGAAAAAGATAATCTTCAGTTTGATAGTCCACAATGCAGACCTTTCAAGTCTAAGGTCTTGAGATTTGAAGATCATGAGAGATTTGAAAAGAACTTTCAAATCCTCAGTCTTCTAGGAAAATAAATCCAGGAGAATCTACTCTGAGCTAAAGGTTAAACACAAAATCAGAATCACACAAAATCACAGAATCCTGGAGTTTGGAAACAACCTCTATAAAGTAGATTGTTCAGAAGAAGGTCTGCTTGGGTCTTCAGTATTTTAGAGGATGGAGACTCCATAAACTTGTTTCAGGGTTTGACCATCCTCATAGTAAAAGACATGTCTGGGGTTTTTTCTTGTGTTTAATAGGGTTTCGTCTATTTTTGTGTCCATTGCTCCTTGTCCTTGTCCTTCTGGGTGCCCCTGAGAAGCACCTGGCTCATTTTCTTTGCACCCTTTCACCAGGTATTTATACACACAAGTAAAGTTCCACTGAGCCTTTCCTTCTCTGGGATGAACAGTCCTGACTCTTTCAGCCTCTCCATACCAGAGGCACTTCAGTCCCTCGATCATCTTTGTGACTCTTCTCTGGATTTGCTCTCCATACCAGAGACACTTCAGTCCCTCGATCATCTTTGTGACTCTTCTCTGGATTTGCTCCTTCCCAGGGATGAAGGTGAGGCCGACTGGCCTGTAGATCCCTGGATCCTCTTCCTTAGAAGGAAGATAAGAGGAAGCTTTGCTTTTCCAACCCTGAGAAAAATCTCCTGATCACTATGACCTTTCAAAGATAATTGAGTGTGGCCTCACAGTGACATTGGCAACCACCTCAGTGCTTGGAGCACATTCCATCAGGCCCCACGGAAACCATACATAAAGGTTGTTTATGTGCTTCCTAGCCAGCTTCCCCACGACACAGCATAAATCTCCTTTTCAACAGTACCAAACTCAAGGAAAGCACCAAATCAGCTGCTGTCCTTGCAGCCATTGACCTCAGAGCAGGATTTCCCCAGAACTGTGCAGAGTGCTTGCAGGGATGTGCTGTACAGAAGTAGGTGGGAAGCCACGGTGCTCTTGCACAAGGAAGTTTCCCAGTACAAACCAGTCACATGTGGCTTAGTGCCCCTGCATGTAGCAGTGTTGTTCCATGGGTAACTCCACAGTGAGTCGTGAGCTGTGTTTGAAAACTTGTAAAAGGAACTAATCAAGTGAGATAGAGATGTGATGAATAAGGGAAAGGAACAATGTGAAAGCAAAACTTTAAATGGATTATTTTCTCACATGCATTTTTATCGATTTAAATATCTATCTGTAGTCAACATGCTGACATAATCACCAACTAAATTTTCCTTCAATCAACCATGTGTGTTTTCCTTTCAGAAGAGTCTTCCAATGCCACTTTATATTTTCTGATATCTTTCCTTGTTTTAATCCCTGTTACATCTGGAAATGAAATCCGGTACTCTCACAGATTGCTTGTTGTAGGCGACCCTTTGAGAATGCCAGCTGCAGACTCACAGCTCAACAGACTTTGACCTGACGTGGCTTTTTTCTCTCTGAAACTTACTTCTAAGTCACATTTCAGTGAGATCTCTGTTTTTTCCAGTGCTTGGTTCAGCTTATATTTTTTTGGTTCAATATTTGAATCCTATCAGACTGCTGAATTACGTACCTCTTAACAGCAGTGGATGATCAGCAAGAGTCTCTGAAAAGGAAAATAAATAAATAAACTTTTACAGGTTTAGAGAGTGATTCTGGGTATGACTCACACTTGTTCTAACCATGAAATCTGACTCACTGTGTAGTGTAGCAGGGAGAAGTTATGACAGAAATAGCAAAAAAATCTGTAGTCAGTCATATCCAGTCAATCTAATCCAGGGATACCTCAGGCCCTATATGGTGATTCTGGCATCTGGTGTTCACCCATCCCACAGTGAGACCAGCAGATGATTATTTTTGGAAGCTCCAGGCTCCAGTACTACTCAAGTACTATTTGCTGCTTGTTTTCTCCCCTGGGCTTCATGCACAGGGGTTTCAGTATTGCTGGGCTGCTCTGAGCTGCAGACTCGAGTGTGAACAAGCATTCTCTAGTGCTGCCTTTTGAGTGAACGTGGGGATGCCACTACAGAAAGTGGGGAGGTCATTTTGGGACTACTGTATCATACCCAGGCTTTCTGGTGTGTTTCTGCTGCACAGCTTTGTCCTCTCAGATCCCCAGTCANGTTTACCATTTCCCTTCTTCAGAATCTCACATGTACAACCTCTGCATCTACTTTAATCTTGCAGTAACCTTTTTGTGTTGCCTGGTTTCAGAAGAGCTAGGCAGCCAGCATTGCCCTTGCTGCCTTTTTTGGGGCCAGACAAAATTAAGAGAATAAAAAGTGGATATATTTAATGAAGGACCTTCAGGTACATTTAGGGCAGATGAAGCCCCCCAGGGGCTACACCCAAAAATGGACCACGGGTCACNAATAAACTTTTACAGGTTTAGAGAGTGATTCTGGGTATGACTCACACTTGTTCTAACCATGAAATCTGACTCACTGTGTAGTGTAGCAGGGAGAAGTTATGACAGAAATAGCAAAAAAATCTGTAGTCAGTCATATCCAGTCAATCTAATCCAGGGATACCTCAGGCCCTATATGGTGATTCTGGCATCTGGTGTTCACCCATCCCACAGTGAGACCAGCAGATGATTATTTTTGGAAGCTCCAGGCTCCAGTACTACTCAAGTACTATTTGCTGCTTGTTTTCTCCCCTGGGCTTCATGCACAGGGGTTTCAGTATTGCTGGGCTGCTCTGAGCTGCAGACTCGAGTGTGAACAAGCATTCTCTAGTGCTGCCTTTTGAGTGAACGTGGGGATGCCACTACAGAAAGTGGGGAGGTCATTTTGGGACTACTGTATCATACCCAGGCTTTCTGGTGTGTTTCTGCTGCACAGCTTTGTCCTCTCAGATCCCCAGTCAGGCTTTTTCCAAATAAACAGTGTAAGTCACTAATAATAATAATAAGGACAAAAGAAGGAAGAAAATATTCTACCTTCATTATACATGTTAGTGCCCTTCTGTTAGGTATGAGAATGCATATTTAGTATAAATTACCTTGGAGAAAAATTACACAAATTTCATTGTGTCAGTGTGTCTCAGCATCCTACAAAGTTAGCATACAATAAATTTATTTTATCATCAGTGAGAGAAACCTGCCCCACCCCCCCACNTTGGTCCATTTGCATATTGGGGCTTAATCTTCCAGTTAGAGCTTCAGGTAATGAAGTAATTTACCCCAGTTTTGGTAACCTCACTTTTGTTTCCATCTCTCGGGGCCTGAGTCAGTGAGGTGTCCTTGATTGCCAGGCCTGGAGAGGAATTGTTGTGTCTGACCAAAATGGGAAAGCAGCAGCTGACACTGTATATGGAGTTTAGAGTTATACACTAAAGAACTGCAGGATTACAAATACATGAAAAATATACAAGCTAAAATCCTAAGACATCACCCTTATTCCTTTGGGAGGAGTCTGCTCTGTCCCATTTCCTTTGGCACTGCTGTAGAGCTCAGCAGAGTGCCTTTGGATGCTGCCCAGACCTCTCCTGGGATCACCTCTTTCCTTCTGGATTTCTTTCTCTTGCCCCTGCTGGTCTGTAGCTTGCTGCTCCACCAGTATATCCATCAGGATAACTTCAGGCTTCTGTTCCTGTGGTGAGAGTAAAGGGGTACAAACAGTGTGTCACTGACAGTTTGCCCCAGAACCTGAGCTCTCTGGTTGTACTGCACAGGTGCATTGATTACCTTGGCTGCAGTGCTGCACCAGGCTCTTAGTCCACATCATTCCTGAGGCAGTGTAAATGCCTCGTGCTAACTAAACAATCCCAGTTTTTGAGGAGATGCTTCCAATACTTTAATAAGCAGTTTGTCAGCTGTGTTCATTGTAATGTGACACTGCAAGCAAATACGAAGCCACTTGGTGGTTTGACCACAGCAACAATTAGCTCAGGAGTGTCTCCCTGCTATAGGCAGTCACTTCATTAAGTATTTATGAAACTGAAATGTTTCTGTTAATAAAACACAACTGGAGCTTCTTAGGGAAAGATTTGTATATCATTTAATGTGTTCACTGACTGGTAATGTCTCTGGCATAAAGAATAAAACAAAATCAAAATAAGAAATGGAAGCAGCAGCTTTGAGCTCAGTGATACCTCTTAGGAGAAGAGCAAGCAATAATTGCCACTCCATTGTTTCAACCTCTGTCCAGTGCCATGTGATCCCTGAGCTCACAGTGCCTGCTGTGTTGGCAGCCAGAGCCATACAGGTTCTGTGAACTCAGCTGCAGCCTGGGCTTGTGTTCCTGTGTGAGCAGGGCCATGCAGCAGCCAGCATCCTGTCCTCATGAAACCACACATCTCACAGTACAGCTGGTCCTGGCAGCTTCAGACAACACTTAATGGGCAAGGCACAGAATTCACATTAAGCGTCAGTTTTATCTACTGCTGACAAAGGGAAAAGAATGCATGTAACAAATCAAATCACCTTTCGATTAATACTGAGATGTTGGGGTCACTTCCTGTCTAGTTTTTAGGATTTAACAAGTGTTCTTTCCTATGAACATGAGCAATAAAAGAGACCTAAAGACTCGGGCTATCCACAGACCCCATGTTATGATGGGGTGTGGCAGTCAAGGGGGTGAAAGCAGCCAAGGGGCACAAGGCACAGCTCACAGCTTTAAATAGAGAGCAGCAGAGAAAGAGAAACAGTCATGAAGTGAGTGGTTCACTAAGAATTGGGCAATTGGGACCTTCCCTAGTGGAAGAAGTTCCCTGTTTCCCTGGATTAATTAAAAGCGCTGCTGCCTAACCCAGAGGAACAGAGAATGTCTTTTTCTTTCTTCAAAGGCTAAGTTTCTCTCAGCCTTTGATGAAAGTGAAGTGTCAATTTTTTTAATGCAGTCTGGCTGAGAGCCTGCCGTGGGTATGGCAGTCAGTGCTCAGGCTGTCAGGAAGCAAGAATAGCTTATACAAAACCATAATTGCTGAGCTAATTTTAAGCAAAATGAGCTCAAACAAAGCAATGGTATACTCCAACAACTTCCACCTTCCTCCTGCTTCTGCAAAAGAAAACTAGATGAATTTGTGGCTCTATGATCAGCAGACATGCTGGGCCTTGATCAGGTAGGGATGTGTGGACTGATCTTTATGCATTTAACAGGCCTTTGGACTTCAATGTGGCTCCTGCACAGCCACACACTTGCCTGGCTGGGGAGCTTGGTGAATTCAGCTGTAATCTTGTACGAGTGTTTGTCCTTCACCTGGATGGGAGAAGGGCATCACTTTAGTCTGGCATCACTTTAGTCTTCTAACAGCAAGGTAACCACACAGCCAGGGGATAAAAAACCACAGTCCAAGAGGTTACAGCAGTAAAACACCGTGTGTGTAGGTTTAGCCTTTTATGAGGTTTATAGAGTCAAATATGGACGAGCAAGAAGTGCTTCACAGGGTAAAATGTCACCACATACTCAGGATCATTTCAGTTATCTGATGTAGTTACAAGAATTTCCTTAAGGAAAAGAGCAGTATCCAAGGAAGAAGAAAACTGGATTCAATATTAGTACTTTTTTGTGTATTAAATGATATGATTTGATAAATATTTCCAACATTCCTTGCAGCACCAAAGCTATAAAAAGTACTGATTGTAAAGCAGGGGTCTTAAAAGTCTTTAAAAATTATTCCTTCCAAAATAAGCAAGTAAATGAGAATTCAACCCACATTGCATTTTCTCCTTTTAGCTTTAGATAAATACAGCCAGAAATTCAGTTCTCTATTTATTTGCAAACACTGCATAATAAACATAAATGTACTGCTGTTAAGAATAATAATGCAATGCTAATGATTCTGAAAAGTGAGAAGGGAATAAAAGAACCATCTGAAGGAAAGGGACAGGTAATTAGGCAGAGCAGCGAGATGAAATGGTAGATAAGTACCTAAGAAAATTACACAGTAAAGGTGATTAAAAATAAAGGAATATAAATTGTACATTATATACTAGAACAGAAAATACAGAAATTGCTGCCAAGGATGAGCCCCAAAAGATGAATCTAAACTGCAAGGGTTAAGGATTTGAAATGTAGCTGTCCCCTAGTTCATCTGATCAGAGAATTCACTCTTGTCAAAATAACTGGGGTGAGACTCTGCATTCCAACCGAGAACTTTGACCACAGACTGAAGCAGAGCAAGCACAAGGGTTTTGCTCCCCAGATCTGGTGCAGCCGTGGGGCTGTGCTGGCAGCTCCAGCTCTCACAGCTCCTCCCTCCCACCTCCCTTTTGCATTCTGGCCCCGCAGGAGCTCCACTCTGTGCTGATGCTCAGCCGTGGCTTTTCACTCGTGGCCCATTTCCTGCAGTGCAGTTGGCCGAGACGATTTCCATCTCCTCTTGGATGGACTCCCAGGAAATGGAAATTTAGGGGATGCCACCTGGATCAACACATCCAGGCTAAAAATACAAGGGTTTTGCATATGTCTGAATGAGGATGGTTCTCAGGCTGAGGACTGCAAGACATTAAACATCCCAGTGGATCAGCACAAGGGAAGGAAGCTTCCTAACATGTAGTGACCAGTAGATTACAAGAGTTAATCATGATTTTCAGTAAATTTTTGGTCCCACTGTGCCATTTTTTCCATTGCTTTTGATGAAATGACCTTATTTCTGTTTCTCAGGACTATAACTGGAAGAATACAGACAACTACAGGTTTTATGGAGCTGTTATGAGAAAAAAAAATGCACAGAGCATTCAAGTCTTGAAAAGTTATTATTAATTTTATTAGTAGCCATAAAAAATATTCTAAGAGTTTAATTTTAACACTTCCCTTTTTTTTTTTTTTTTTTTTTTTTTTGTTCACACATCNGTCAGCAATCAAAACTGGATTACTTCCCATTTGGGGCACTAGAGTTTGTAATATTTTTTCTGCTGAGAGCCAGCCCTTTGTAATCAGTTGCTACAGAGATGTTGCTGAGGAACAATAGTATTGCCAGTGAATGTCTCTGATTGAAGGAAGCTTTAATCAGAAGATACATCTTGAAAGAACCATAAAATTGTAGAAGTTCAGCTTTTCCATGGAAAAAAAGCTCTGACTGAGTGTATTGCTGTTGTGTGCAGTGAGAATTGCCAGTTTCCTCCTGAGGAAGGAGTGTCTGTGCAAGTACAGCAGCATCCAGGTGCTATCTGATACACAGAGGTGCAGAGAGCAAATTAAATGGGAAGTGGAGCCATACAGTGGCACTGTTTCACGAGAAAAAAAAGCTATTTTTCCTGCTGCTAATGATAGTAGTTCATCTGTTCTCAAACTTGATTCCTCTGACCCTTTTTCCCTGGCTGTTGGTCTGCTATACATGCCTTTACTTTCAATTTTTTGGCTGTAAAATGATTCTGACCAGCCACCTTTATATCGAATTATCACCCTGGAGTATCCTAAGCATGCCAATAGGGAATGACTGAATAGCTGTAAGTACTCCAATGAAGGGTCCTCTGTGAAGTATCAAATAAAAGGTCAGAAGATTAGGCCTCATGAAAACCACTGGTTGCTTTGAATATATGTGCTGCAGGGCATTGCTTTCCCACCTGTAAAGTGGTTAAGGGCACTGGGATATTTATTTAGTATTTATAGAGGGTAAAGTGGTAAATACATCTAAACTATACTTTTTACAACTGAATGAGTACTTTCCCCTACAGCAGTGCAAACTTGACTTTTGTCTAAGATTAGTGGTGAAGATACTTTGTGAGGTTTAATGTCACTTTAATTTAGCTCCACCAACCAACCATTGTTATTATTATTACTTTAACATTTCTAACCGGACGTCACCTGTACTCCTTAAGCATGTCATGGTAATGAAAATCTAGTTGATTTAGTGATTAACTGAGTTGATTTAATTATCTTAGGTAAATAATATTATATGCTAATGTAAGGTAACATTTCTTTTTAATCTCTTAGAACCATATATGCTGCAATCATATTCTTTAAATATTTACTAAAGCACTTAGATGTAATAAATCTGATAGAATTATTCTGGAGTGACATGATGCTAGTGCCAGCATAAGCTCCTCCCCAGAGCATTTATGGAAAAGATGGGTAAAATGTCCCTGCTGTCTTAGAAATGGAGGGAAAATTGTTTTTGAGGCATTCCCAGGGTCTCATTCATACTCTGAAGCTGCTTTGTAGTTGCCTGACCAGGGAAGCTGTTCCCAGCACAGCTGACCTCCCTTCTTCCAGCCAGCATTCCCAGAGCCGCCCTTGGGCAGAGGGAGAAGTGGGAGCAAGGGCAGCTGGCCTGGGCGAGGGAAGAGTGGCTGGTGCTGCAATGGGGGCAGTGGGAGGAGGTCACAGGATGCAGTGGGACAAAGCGTGCTGGGGATTTCCTTTGGGAGCGGGATTTTGGAGTCAGAGCAGCAGCTCAGCATCACTGCTGGCTCTGCTGCTCCACCAACTGCCCTGACTTCCACAAACATGACACAACAGTGTGTGTCCCCTGCCAAGTGCTACACATCCGAGTCTTGTTGCATCTTGCTCCGTTTTATTCCTGTTAACATTTATAAAGAAAATGAAATATTTACTGCTTTAATACACGCAGGTCTTAGGAGCCTCATAAAAAAATCTCTGTGGATTCAGTTCTTTACTAAATTATTATATAAAACTCTAGAGATCCACAAGGTTTCTAATTACAGAGAAGGGTTTATAAGTCCCTGTTTGCCTTTTATAGCATTTTGAATATAGTTGTTGTAGGCTGCCTGGGCATTTTGTTAGGCAGAACTGTGCATTCTTAGTGGTGTCCTGAGACAGACAGTGTGCTTTGGCTTCAGCTGCAGATCAAGCCTACATTTAGAGCAAAACTAGGGGAGATACTGGGCAAGATCTGAACAAGAGTAAGATGCTGATGGTTGTAGCAGCTGATGGTGATAAGCTGTTCTGAAATTCAGACTATTTCAGCCAGGTTCTTGTGGGAACATCAAGCCCATTTAAAATGCCTGTCCATCTTTGTGGGCTGAATATTTGAAATTTTGACTCAACATCCACAAAGAGTTCACAGAACAGTTTCAGAGTTGCTATATGACATTCATAAATTGTAGTGACAGTATTCTTAGAAATAACAAAACTTTTATGGATGTATTTAATGGCTCAGGTCAGTAGCAGATTTTCAAATATGCAGACATTTGAAGTGTCCCTTTTCTCAGAAAATAAGTAAAAACATTTAGATGCCTTGCCGTCTCCATAATGATGAAGTACCTGCTATCTCTTCTTCTCTTCTCTTCTCTTCTCTTCTCTTCTCTTCTCTTCTCTTCTCTTCTCTTCTCTTCTCTTCTCTTCTCTTCTCTTCTCTTCTCTTCTCTTCTCTTCTCTTCTCTTCTCTTCTCCTCTTCTCAACAGGTTAACCTCACTGAACAGGGAATACTAATAGCAATCTGAGTACATGCATGTCTAAATATATCACCAAATATTTATTTCATCAACTTAATAGAGATTAGAAATGCTAAAAATAATGTTTAAAATTCCTATAATTAATAAAATTACTGGAAAGCAAGATTGGAGATGAGATGCATTAAAATCAAGATGTAATATTCTTGCACAATATTTAGAAGAAACCCCAAAGGCAATACTTAAACCACTGACCTTTTTACATATTTTCATGGTTTGCTAAATGCAGGAAAACCCCCAATCTGGAGAATATCAGCAGGATGTGAGCCATCCCTAACTGCTGACTAAGGACAGATGTGAACAACACTTACAGAGTAGTCAGCCTGTTCAGCATTGATGTCCACAGAAATCCCATCACACTTGGATGTCAGGTCTGGCTGAATATCCTACAGATAACTCATTTTCAGGCCTGGGCTCTGAAAAATGTGCAACACGTAGTAAAAGAAGTTACAAAATACTCTAATCTGATGCTTCTGAGGCAGAAGGGAGTTCTATAACATGTATTAGGCAGCCATTCCCAGGCATTAAGCTGTGACAGTGACATGTAAGCTACCATGCATCGCTTACAGCTTAGCACTATAATGACAGCTTATTGATATTTATGTCACATTTCAAAGCATCAGGGTTCTTCACATTATTTCCAACATGCATACCTCTATAGCACCATCCAGTCATTGGCAGATATAACTAAATGCACTGTGGAAACCAAAGCTGGTTTCACATTTGTGTGCAGAGAAATCAGACTGATAGTTGTTTATTTTGGGGGCCCAATTCACACTCACAGATCTTTATAGCTTCCATATATCTTATTCTTGGAGGTGGCTTATTTTTAATTTCTTCAGAGCTGAGCCAGGCAGATTTTGGGCAAGGGTAGCCTGTGTTCAGATTTTGAAAATGTTTGCCAGAAGCAGAAGTCAAAACAACTTTCCTGCAGGGTCCTGGGAAGACATGAGTTTGGTTGGCTGGGCTGGGAAGTTAGAACATAGCAGTGAATGCTGGAGGGATGTCAGAGACTGGGTGAGGGACAGCAGAGGCCACAAAATCAACAGTCAATAATCAGCAGAAGCAGAACAGCTGGGCCCCCTGCAGGGCTTGTGGCCTGAGGTAGGGAGGGGATGTGGATGGAGTCATTCAGAGGGAAGGGACATTGTGGTAGGGCAGAACCAGACAGGAGGGAGCCTGGCAGAGAAGGCGAGTGGGGATGTGGGATAGAAGCACTGAGGAGCTCAGGTCTGTAGCATACTGGAGGCTTTGGGGCACAATTTGGAAGACAAGAAAGCTAGAGGGAAGACTTGGGCTGGAGTAGATTTGGGACAAGAACTCAGGAAACAGGAGTTCTGTACTGGGAGAATGGAGGAGCTGCAGGGCTTGGAGACAGCTCCGAGTGTGAGAGGCTCTGTGTAGCACAGTGGGGCACGAGGGCAGGAGGTGTCACAAACCCTTTCCATCTGGGTATCTTTGCCAGGAATTCTGCCTTGGGAGCAGGCACAGTCCTCCCACCCACACCCCGTGCTGCCTTCCCTGCCTGATCCGTGGGAAGTGTGAACTCAAGGCCCAGAATCTGCTTTGGGTTAAATTGTGCTCTTTTGACATTAGGGTTTTGTCTAAATTTAGGGGCTATTCATACACACAGGCCTGTCAGCTAAATCTCTAATCCTTAACATCCACATTTCATTTTCTCTGAACAACAGAGAACAGTGAGTTAATTCACCTTAGCCCTTGGTTGCCTAAAGCTTTCAGGTACAGGATAAAATAACAGCATAAACGGAGCTTTGCTTCTACTAGGAATTGCAAACTGAATTTATGAAATGGTGGTGGGAACCGGAAACCTTTCTCTTATATCAGTGGGAAGATGTGCCTTTTCAGTCCAGGAAGTGTGTATTTTGAATTGAGGGAGACAAAACCAAATGTTCAAATAGTACCTATTTTAGACGTAAATAAAACACAAAGCAGTTCTCCTTGTAACCTCCTGCATATAAAACACCTGACATGAAACATTGAATGGCAGCTAGAAGACAAGGTATGCAGGCAAATGGATTCATTTTCTCTTCCTCTGCCTGTCACTTCCAACTGTCAAGTCAAAATCTGGCCCCAGATCAGAGCTTAGGTCAGAGAGGGGCTTTAGTTCCTTGCCTGCCACCGAGCTGCTGGAATCCAAGATGAAGAATCCTCTGCCTGGGTGCTGAAACTGCCTCTCAGCATTGCAGCTGTGCATTGTTTGGACAGTTTTGGGGGTAGGTAGGCACTTCTCTTGCATTTAATCCTTACCAGGCTTCACAACCTGAGAGTCTGTCTTCCTTTTCCCACAGGATCTTGAGCCTCAGAGCAAATCTATAGTGATTTGGTTTCAGCACCAAATACAGCTGACAAAAGAGGTAATACTGTTTTTTCCCTGCTAGCCAGCAATTTAGGACATTTGCTTAGGATGCAGAAGACCTGGATTCACTTTTGCTTTTGTTGTGCCACATGAATTTGTAAGTTTGGGCTACCCTGCCTGGGCTGTGTGGGGACCCTCAAGTCATTCCACTCAAGCTTTTCCACTTTGCCTGACATAATTAAATATTAATTTGGCCAGACTGAAGGAGTAAATGACTTTTTATAGCCTGGCAACTAGGCCACTCACCTGGGAGAAGAAAATCACAAGTCCTGGCACTCATATTTTACAGCCAGAAGCATATAGCTATATTTGAGCATCTGAATGTTAGATTTATTTTTAAAAAAAATTAGATATTGCTTCTTTAGACTTCACTATACTAAGCCTTTTTGAGGACCAAGCCATCTTATTTGGGTGCCTAATGTAAGGACATGCCTTGAAACTTATGGCACCATTAAAAAAAAAAAAAACAAACAAAACCAAACAAAACCACAAAAAACCCCACAACAACAGCAGCAGCAACAACGACAACAACAACAAACCCACTCAAACAAACCCAAACAAAAAACCCCACACCTTTCAGCTGACTTTGAAGAACCTGAGAACAAATGTCAGGTCAGACTGATGCTGCAGGAGTTGATTCTCTTTGAAGTTTTTTTAAGAAAAATACAGTGAATTTCTATTAATTGCTGCCTTAATTGCCCAGTACAAAACAAGAGGGTAGCCATTTCTGGAAGCCTCATTGTGAACACTTACATTCCAAACAAATCTTTTCTTTCATAAATTTCAAGAAAACAATTGTAGTTTCTTATAAGATTCAAGCCTGTATTTCCTGCCATTGTGAATAACTGTCTGATGAATTAGGGTAGGCTATCTAAGGTGTATGTTTGTTTTAAAGCTTTCAATATCTTTTATCTGCAAAGCATTTATATTCACTGTTTTGCTCTAAAAGCACAATATCAATTATCTCTTCACTGAAAAACACTTTTAACTCACATGAAATATATAAAATATATAAAACCACAGCTCCTCTAGTTATTCTAGGTGCTTACAGTAGATGAAAGTGGATAATATTTTTGTTTATGAAATTAGATACTACATTATCTGTCTTGTTAAAATGAAAAACTGAGATCCTTGAAAGGGAGGGGATTTTGTTCTTCACCTTCAGAAATTAACTAGTGTCATACACAATTTCTAGGCTTCCTCCAGCATTCTGTAAATATACTATGCACTTCAGAATTCTAATGATAAAAATCTGACAGTAAAAACAATGCTGAGCTCATGTTATTCATAGGATTTCAGAAATGTACAGACCAGTGTCAAAATGTTATTTTTATGATTTCTCTCTCTAATAAAATGTTCTGTATTTGAATAGAATTAGGGAAGGCCTTTGCAGATGGACACAATTCCATGTTGAGTTTTTTTTTTCTTTTGCTACGGAGGTTCTTCATTAAAGATTCACAAGACATACCTGAATAATTTACATTGCCTTAATTCACTGGGCACAATAGTTAAGGTAAAAAAGACCACAGTCATTTAAGCAACAGAAGGAATATGTTCAAAAAAGAAAAAAAAAAGAGCTTTATTAGAGCTGCTTGCTTCAAATAGCAGGTTCTGTGTGTGTATGTATCTACATTTTAATGTTGGCTCATGCTTGTCTACTCTCTGTTGGTGGTTTCCCATTTTAAGATGCTAGATTGATAGTGGAATTATCTGCTGTTTAATAAACTCTGAACCATTTCCACTCCAATCGGAGGAAAAAGAGCCTTTGGTATTTTCCATGCTTGCCTCATGTTAGAGTGAAGGGTCACAGAGGAATGTACTCTTGACCCTGCAGGAGAGACCCTTATACATTTTCTCAGCCAGTCCCACAGTGATTCATGACAATGCAGGGTACTTAATACAATATGGTTTTCAGACAGTCATATAATAAAATATATAGCTCATAAACTTTAGCTCTATAAACAGAGGTCACTGCCTTGTGGGAACTCCCATGATTTAAGTCTGTGAAAATACTGCTGTGTATTGTAGATCTGACACAGCCCTTACCAGGACTATGTACAGAGGACAGTCCCCAGCCACAGAGGTGAAATGCTTAAATAGAGAGATTATCCATCCAGTTGCATACAAATAGTGGAAGAGAGTTTTCAAATCCCATGAGAAACCTCATTGCTTTACAGCAAACATGACTGTGTGGAAGAGAATGCACATACATGCATACTCAGCCAGTGACTTCTGTGCAAATCTGGTCATCAAAATGCTGGCTGCCCCACAAAAAAGGGGAAAAATTAGCAGAGAGCAATGCTGAAATCTGAAACTTTAAATTGAGACCTTCAAATTTCAATTTCATGATGCCTTTCTGATTTCCAAGTTGAAAACAAGACTGGAAACTCTTGACTATGGTAAAGCATTGTGATTTTCCTACAAAATGTCTAGTGTAAATGTTGCAGTCCATGCTTCCAGGTGTAATCATGTCTACAAAGTATATTTGTCCAAGTTAATATTTGGCATTCAATGTGAAAACAGTAGCTAGCACACTCTATTTAAAGACAGCAAAATGATTAAGTAAATGCCTTGACAGACAGCAGTACCTGTGCAGATGTACCTTGTAATCTTCACTGAAGTACAGGAGAATATGTTGACATATTCCAAACAAGAGTAATGGTATTTTGCCTAATATATGAATTTCCAAATGCAAATATAGCAAGCTTGTTGTTTGTGCAAGAGTTTTCTTGTCCACTTCCTACTGCTGATATATATGAATATAGCCAGATGCAAAATTAACACAGAAACAGGTTTCCCTTTAGCTAAAATCTGATGTTACTGTGAATACATCTACAGAAAATACTACAGCACTGAATGAAGGCTGAATTCTGTTCATATTGTGTTCAAGTGTTATCTCTCAGATAAGCAAACCTTATTAAAAATATCCTTTGTTAATTCCATCAGAGTAATTATAGAAGAAAACAATAACAATTACATTGTAATTTCTCTGAAAAGTAATAACCCAGAACTTTGTTTGACATTTAAATTAGATTATTGCAAGAAATTGCAAATTAATTAAAGTCAGCCCTTCAGGCTTTCTACTCTAAAAGTCTGAAACCAAAAATTCCTCTTTCATAAGTCACTGGTGCTTTAAAGGCTGGTAAAGCCTCAGTCTATCTCCCGTGTTCTTTCAGCTTTCCAAAAAATATTTCCTTCATTTCCAGAAGATAAACCTCAGAGTATTCATCACACTGGATGTGGAACTGGATCAGCTAAAACACCTGTGTTTGGGGGCTTTTTTGGGTGGGCACGTAAATTCAGCATCAGCATCTTTTGGAAGGAAGCAATGCACCCAATCCGTAGCAGCTCATTCTTTTCCATTGACTCATGGGAAATATTTCTCTTTAAAGTGGAAGGCCGAGGCTGGTGCCTTCACAGCTTTTTGGTCACAGCTCAGGGCTGAATCCCCCACAGGGATAAACCCCTCCAGCCTGCAGGCAGCAGCAGCAGCAAACCCTGTGCCCGTGTTCCTCGTGCAAGCATGGAAAATGTCCCAGGGCTGGGAACAAGGGCCTGCCTTGGACCAATAAAGTCCTGCAGCCTGGTCTTCTGCAGGATAGCACAGCTGGATTGAGGGAAATCTGCTGTGAATGGAGCCTTGGGCAATGCCAAGTCCAGCACTGGACAGAGGCTGCCCCCTGAATGGGAGCAGGTGAGCATTCTGCCACCTCCCCAGGACTGCACGGCTCCTGCTGAGCCACCACATTCATGCTGTCACTGCTCGTCTGTTCCCAAATGAGGCATCCTGCTCTTCAAAACTGCTGAGCATCCAGAAATTCTTACTCATCACAGTGGGAGCTGTGGGATAAGTGGTCTGGAAAATGAAGTGATATGTCTCTTCTCTTGAAATAGCATCTCAGGAGTCAGTTTTGAAATGCTCATCTGAAATCCTTTTCTTTCTCCTTGAATGTGTCTGAACTCCTCCTCAAATTAGGACCTTCTGATTCAGTTGATCAGTGTCCTGACAACTATCCTGCCCAGACCACCATGTAAATCTTCCAGTGGACTGCTCTTCAGGCAGGAAATCAAGGTATGCAATGAAATAAAGGCTCTGTTGGTGTACACTTGGGCTTTTATTCACAATTCTCCAATGGGAACACTTCCTTGTCATTCCATTTGCCTTCCCAGGAGTCTGCTGCTGGATTGAGCCTGTTGGAGGACATCCTAAATGCACTTAAAACAGTGGCCACAGGCCTCAGTGGGCTGGCTTATGCTCCCAGGGTTTCCCCAGCCCTGACTGAAATACTGGGATCTTGAAATCAGGCACCAACTCATGACTCTGGACAGCCCTCCTCAGTGTCGCACTTGGAGTTTTCTTCAATTAAAATCTCTTTCTGTGGTAAAATTTAAGGGTTATTTAAACAGGAGAATCAACTTCTTTCCAATGACCTTGTGCCTGTGAACTTTAATGCAGGCTGTAGGCTCACAGCAAGTTGTGATTGCTGTTGCTGTAATTTCTTGTTTCTGCAGATGCAGAGTTGATCTTCCTTCCATTCACCCACTAACCCAAGCAAAGTCTCATCCATCCATTAGCAGCAGAGAATACCGTTTCTCCCACTCCCACTTTCTGGCTCTTCTGGCCAGCTGCAGACAAATGGCTGTCCTGCTAATAGTCCCTCTGTTCCAGAGATTAATGCTTTAAGCATGTGAAAATAGTATTTCTCTATTTATTCTGACAGTTTTCTTTCTCAAGTTTACAGAAAGCTTAACCAAGTCATGCTGTGACACCACTTCCAAAATCATCTTTAACCAGTTCCAGCAAAGAAGCTGGGATTTGCTCACCACCCAGAGTGTTCTGTCTCCCTGTGTATCCTTGCTGGTATTTTAACCTTCCACCCACCTAACACCAATCACACAGTAGATTTAAAAAATATTTTCTTAAATCTCTTTCTTCTGTGATACAGGCATGTTATTGTATTAGAAAAAAGATTAGCTACTACTATATCTAACTGCTGCACCAATATATAGCACCAGAGGTGACTTAGGCTGGGAAATATTAAAAAGTTCTCCTTCATAACCATTTAAACTTAAATTTTTCATGCTTAAGGGAGAGAAACAAACGGGCCTTAACCAGATACAAATTTTGGAGTGCAGATTTTACTGTAAGCATGGTGAGCTTTGGGGTAGCTCCCAGCAGGACTGATGAGGGGATCTGATGGTCAGGTGGAAGAGATCACTTGGTGAAGCTCCTTGGATGGTGTGGTTGTGTGCAGGAGCAGATTAGACAAGGTGATAAGTTTGGTGATAATGGCAGTTCCTTCTCTGTCACTGGGCAAGTGCTGTGACAACAGCCTCTAAAGCCAGCTTGCTTGACTGGCTGTGGTGCTCAGTGCTGCAGGAGGTTCTGGGGGAGGTGGGGAGATGAAAAGGTGAGTGACTGCAGGGACCCCTGTGGATTCCTGCGTGTGCATCCAGGCTGGTCTGGGAACACAACAGGTATGGAAGCAAAACCCAAACCCTCTGGAAATCAGTTCTATCCTTTCAGGTTATGTAAACACCCAGGAGCTCTGTTCAAGCCTCTCAGAAAGCAAGAAAGAGCCTCAGGGGAAGGGCAGCAGAAGAGAAACACTGAGGACTACAGCAGCGAGCACAGCAAGCCCTGCTCCATCCTCTGCACATCGGCTCCCCCGAGCACACGGTCCCCCGCCGTGCTGAGGGATGAGCAGTGACAGGCTGAGCAATGAGATGTCTTCCTGCAGCAGCAGAAAAATCAGGCCCTGTGCATAAAGACTAATGCTGACACCCTCCCCAAAACAGGGCAAAGCAGCAAGGGGCTTCCTACAGGGAATAATGCCGTGTGGAGACTAATGGAGCAGTCATTAGCAGTATCTCTGTGGTGTATAATAGCAAAAAGCATTCACAAACATTTAATTAAAATGAATTTAATGGCCGGATTTAAGCTGTTATTCCAGAAGTTAAATGCCAGTTGCCAATGTGTTAAAATGCACAATCAGTATTGCATACATAAATCCATCCCTTGGTCTAATCTGTGACTATAGTAATGTTGTGCACTCACTAGATTGTGCTGGGGGCCTCAGCTTTCAACTGCTATTGCAAGAGCTGTCATCCATCACATTTTCTTGTCATGTTCGTACTTCTATTGTTATTCACTGGTTAAGAAGGAGGGGCTTTTTGTATTCTGAAAAACCTTGGGAAGTAGGGAGATGGAGAAACTAGAAGCCAAAATTTTAATGTTCTAAGTGATAATCCTCGTTAGGCTCAAAAGACAAATCTGTGGATTTTTCAGTTTGGGAAGTTAATTTAGACTCTAGAATTTTAATTTAAAAAGGAAAGTAAGACCATTCAGACTCGTGGAGCCCACTGCAGGCTTTGCAGGAATTCCTTCCTGTTTGTTGGTACTGTAGAAACAACCTTAGTAAAGCAGCTGTCACGTCTGTCCAGTCTGGCATCTTGTCTGCAGGAGGGGCTGACACTGAATGTGTCAGAAGATACATGTGCTGCGCTTCTTTGTTAAAAAGATTTAATTCTCAGGTAAAGAAACATGAAACATATTTTGCAAATGTTCTGGGAGCGTTATCAAACAGAAGTGGATTTTTTAAAGAGAAGGCATCCAAATTTTTATGGAGTATTTTATCAGAAGAAGCCAATATAAGGAAGCACTTCAATGACTAAGCATTTCTGAATAAAGATCTGAACTCCATAAACAGTGTTAAAGCTGCCAGAATTCCTGGGACAGTTCTGAGGAGTCCATCTTGCTTGCCAGTCTCTTACATTAGGCACACATTTTTCCAAGGTTTTGTTCTTCCTTTAGGATGTAAAATTTATTGTGAAGTGAAATCACTGTGAAACATTACATTATCAAAACTTTAATTAATTGATTGTGTTGCTTGTTAACCTTGAAGGTTTCTCTTTAACTCTGAACTAAGTAGTAGGCACAAAACTGTTCTGTTGATTCAAGATGCTGTAGCATCTTAACATGGATGAAATTTAACCTGGTAAGCTCCACTTGGGCCAGGAAATGGTCCAGCTTTTAATCTAGTGTAGAAAAAAAAATCCAAACAAACAGAAAGTGAGTGACTTGAAGTACATCATATGAAATATTAAAGAAATGCAAAGCCAAGTTAGCAGATGTTTTCCCTTCAGTGGCTGAGTGCTGTGTCTGTAGTTGAGACACTTTTCCTTGAGGAACCCACTGAGACCATCCCCTGGTACTGCTGCTGAGGCTGGGGTCCCTCCTCAGTGCTTGGGATCACCCCCTTCCCACCAGCACGGCCCAGGGGCCACTGGAATTCAGCTCTGTAACACCCAGATACCCTGAACTGACTGTCAGGACCTCCCATCCCATCTCCCACAGTCACTATGCCCAGAGAAGGAGCCCACCATACCCCACAGGCAAAGCTGTCCCACAGAGCAGCTGGAAATGGTCAGAAATAGACCCAGCTGCAGGGAAAACTTGAAGAAGTGGGGGCTTCAGTGATGTCTATTTATCCCAAAGGGGATAATCAGGTTTTTAAAGCCTATTGGTGTGAGAACCCTGCCAGACGTAGGTATGAGAAGAGTGAGTTGGCACATTTTATGGGTCCAGAGAAAAATGGGGTCAGTCAACATTTTGGCTCCTTCAGCTTATCTTTCTGCTGTACTGGTTGTGTTTTGTTTCTTCCCATGCTTCTTTAAGTATTAGCTGATTGAAATGAATTTGAAATTCAGATATCAGGTATCATTATGTGTTGGCCTTTGACACCAACAGACGGCGTGTTTGACATGCAGATAGACTTCATGGGCTCTAATCTGAATCATTTCCTGTATTATAATTCTTAGGTGGCAGAAGATCTGATGGAGGTCACCTCAGCCTCTGAGCATTGCCTGTTAAACTGGGGACAGGAGGAGGAGAACATAAACAGCGTTCATCTGCACGTGAAAAGGTCATTTTAGAGAAACAGTCAGAGGCTTCATCTGAAGCAAAGAATTGTTCTATTAGTGAGTTTTTAAAAGAAAGAGCATAAATTGGCAACCCAGTTAACCAAACTGGATAACCCAGGTGGTCACTTAACCTGCACTCAGCCCCCAGGGAGAGATGTGGCCCTGAGCTGTTGTCACTGCCACCTCCCTCCAGCATGGCTGGTGCTTCCCACCCCATCCCATGCCTTCCAGCCTGGGATCCCTGGGGTGCTGTGAGCAGGGAAAATGAGGCAGGAGGATGTGACAGTGTGTAATGCCCATCCACTCCTGAGTGTGTGCCTGAGAGCAGCCTGTTGGGGAGGTTTGAATGAAGGTTTTGATTGTGTGCAGCTCCAAAGGGCCTTGTAATTGATTGTGAGCGAGGCTGCAAGAGCATCCCAAATCCAATTCCAGTTACTGCACTGTGCCCATCTAAATCCCCCCGACATGTTATTTGGATATTGTGCTGCCTTATAGATTCTCCATAAACTGCCAGGCAGGGCTGCTGTGTACAGCTAAATTATTGCTGTGCTGTAACATAGAAACTGCCCAGAAACTGCCTGTGCACAGCAATATACAATTTTATACAGAGTTTGTTTTTTAACAAGAGAGGTTGTCTCTGCTTTTATGATCGTGTATGGGTTCCAGGGCTGGACATCTTCATTAATTTTACTCTGTCTTCTACTGAAAATACCATATATTGCATTTATTGGTTGTCCATTGTGATTGGTTGTGACTGTGACTTGGAGAGATGTAGATATTTTTTTATTTTAATTCTCTGTAAGTCTTCATCCAAGAGTAGATTAGTTGTGAAGAACAGGTGTGCTGGAAGTGAAGCACTTGAATTGTAAGAGATTGGGAAATGGTGCTTTATTGTCAGAGCTCTTCCACGTCTCTTCTCATCACCACCTTGGCAGTGTGCTTCTACTTGGAGGCTCATCAGCATCATGACAAATTTGTATCCTCGTGTCTTGCTCCAGACCAGTTTCTTTCCACTTACTGATATTGATCTGATAAGTGCTGAGAAGAAATTCAGAGTGCTATTACAGTATGTAGTCACTGGCTGCTTTTAAATCTTCTGTCCTGTCATGGATGAGGAAGATTTCACTGAAGTAAATACCATGTAACCAAATTTATAGATATAGATGACGTATTATACATTGTGTTGTTATAATTGGCTGTGGGTAATCAACAAAAGCTGCCACATAGTCTTTAATTTAGGCCAGGAAAGAAAAGACCTTATCTGGCAAGAAGAAAACAATCAAATTCCTTAGGATATCTTCAAGAAAGCAAGAGACCAAATGAAGAAGCTGAACAGCTTTAATAAAATTCAGTATTATTCCTTTGGATTATTCAGGACTTTGCAAATGACTATCCAGGCTTAATGGCATTTGCTGACATTATGACAACAGGGGCTGCTCCACAGACAGAAAGGGGAATTAGCAGTATGTGAGGTTAACTGAAATGATGCTGTTGGTAATGAGTCAGTGGAACTAGACTGTCACTCATCCTCTCCTGCTTCTGGATCCTGATTATCCTGTCAGTTCTTCATATGCTTCTTCCATCAGCTTCAGTAAGAAGAAGGTGTGAAAAAGATGGGGAAGGTGGTCACATAATCAAATAAAATATACTAAATACTGTAAATATAGGGTGTGACATGTCCCAGGTTATGTATATGTTATGACATATCATTTTACTGCCAAATGATATGAGATGATACAGGCTAATGCAATGTGAAATGACACGGCCTAACTACTAGTGCCATTTGATGCAGAAAGATGCATTTAAAGAGCAATGTGGTGAATCCACCGTGCATGATGATTTTGAGCAGGGTATCCAGCCTGCTTGTACTCAGAGTTGTGAAGCTGCTGGACTCTCTCCTACTTTGGATTTCCTGGGGCTCTCTTCACAACTGCTAGCCTGTCTTGGTCTGGCTTATGGCTGCAAGCTGGTGCTTCATCTCACTGGTCTTTGACAGGGTGACACTTCTCAACTGAGTGCCAGAAACAGCTTCTGATCCATTACCATAATTAAGGTTGGATATACAGACTTTTTCCTGTGCATTTTTTTTCTTTCCTTGTTTTTCCAAGCTCTTGAAAAAAATGAGACAGTAGCTAATGTTTGCTGGGAGGTCCTTCCCCCTTCTTTCCCCTAGAAATTTGACTATACATCTTCCTTCTATGCATCCCTTGTATGTTTTCTTTCCATCCCATAACTGCAGGCAACTATGTTTTCATAGCATAGCAGTGGAAACAGAGGAGAAGAGAGCTGGAACAGCTTTGCTTGCAGAGGTAGAGCCCATCTCATGCAGCACTGCTAGAAACACGTAGGACCACACACACACACACAAAAAGTAGAAGTGTCCACTGGAATTGAACAGTTTAACAGCAGCAAAAAACACCCAAATTGTCATGTGCTACTTACCTGACTTCACTGCCAGGCTGTTTTTCTTGGTCTGGTTCTTGGGGAGGAGAACTACACATGCTGCAGATGTTCTGTCACGTCAGTCTCTCTCGGGCAGCCAAGGTAACTAAAAGGAAAAAGACCATGGTGACGTGTCCCAAAACAAACTTTACCAAGTTCACTAAAGCCAAGTGAAAGTGGGATTCAAACTGGGTTTTTCTTCTGTGTATTTCAGGCCAACAGTGAGAACAAGGCTCCCCATCACATATAGAAAGGTGAAGCATTCAGGCAGCTTGGCAGAAACTCAAGAGAACAGAAGAATTAGGTGTATTATTTTTGGTGAAGTTTTGAGATCCTTGTACAAAGTTGTGGATTTGAGGTGAGTCGGTGGGGCTAAGAAGGAAGTCTTAACAGAGTTTTGAGCTCTGGTATTTTCCTAAGTGCTAACAGCCAGACAGCTTGGAAGAGGACTGTAAGTGCTGATTGTGGGATGTAAGAGAGTCCTACAGCTCTGCTGCTGTATCCTTCAAAACACGGAATATTACATTGAGGAAAGTTAAAATTGTTAAAATTGTCAGCACACATTTGCAATATGAATAGGAGCAAGCAAATTGCTCTTCTGGCTCTGACTGACTACCTGAACATGCATTGTTTTCTGGTAGTTTTCAATCAGCTGCTGTGAAGTTTTCCTGCAGTTGCTGTTAGTTCTCTAAGTGCTGTAGACACTGACAGTGACCTAGGGCAGAACAATAATGTTTAAGAAATCATGCTATGAAAGTTGACAGTAATCCATGTCTTGAAAATTTGTGTTGGGGGGCTGGAGACATCAGGCACTGCTCTGTACTCCCCATCCCACCTCTCTGCCTCCTGTGCTTAGACCTGACACAGTGCAGGATCCCAGACAAAGCCCTACTTTTCCAGAGCCTCTCAGAAAGTGTTATGCAGAGCTAAATAAACATCAGTGCTGGTTTACATAAATTAACTGTATGTGGAAGAAAGGAACATGATCCCTGCTGTCAGGCACCAGTCTGGGGGTGCCAGGGAACATGCTGTAGCTGGGACACATCTGGGTGTCTCTGGCTGAAGCCTGGCTACATTCAGGCCTGAAGCAGAGCCAGTGGGAGCTGCAAGACTGAGCTGACTCTGAGAGTGCTCCCTGGGTGTCCTTGCATTGCTGGGCTGGGCAGAGAGCTACCAACAGTGCTGACCCGAGCCTGGAAACTGAAGATACATAGCTGTGTGCATTTGTATATGAAGGGAAAAGAAAAATGGGGACTGCCATTACAGGCAGTGCTTTGCCTTTCCTCCTTCAAATGCCTTTGGCCTTACCTATCACTGATCTGTAGGAAACAGGAGGCAATGAAGGCTTGGCATTTTCATCACAGGCCAGGCTTGCCAGGATTTTCATTTCCAGTGCTGGCCAGGAGAGTGCTTCTGCCTGCTGCAGTGTGAGAGCAGCTCTGCAGCTCCCCACTGCGTTGGGGTGGCAGGGACATGGTGCAGGTCTTTGGCCACCAGTGGAGGCAGGCTGAGTGTCCTTTGGGCTGGGCCTGCAATCTCCCTTAGTTTGGGTGCCAAGGAGCTGCAATGCCAGGCAATAGCTGGAGTCTGACTTGTGCCATGGACTTTTTGCCTGTGATTGATGCTTCTAAGGTATTAAATTAAGCCTTTTTTTCATATTGCTGAATGACAGAACTACTGGCCTTCCATTTTTCAATAAGTCTGTGTCCTACACTTCCCAAATTATTACTGAGGTGTGCCTAAATCTGTGGCTTATGTGGGAGGGAGGTGTTTAAGTATGTTTTTTAGTAGGTTTACTGTCATTTACTCACACAGTCCATTGCTGCTGTAGACATCAACAGCACTGATCTGTGTACACAACGTTGTGTAAAAAAGGCACAGCTCTCTCCACAAAGGCTGCATTGGCCAATCCCTACTGGAGGGTAGTTTTGGTTGGAGCAAGGGAAGGGAGTAGGGGAGTACTTTGGAATTCATTTTTTAAGCAGTGACTTCCACTGAAGTTTGAGGACAGGGTAAAGTCTCCCTACATTACCAACCCTGCTCTGAGTGGGAAAAACTTGTGTGCTGCTCGTGACTTTAAAAATGTCTTCTTGGCTAATGGTGCACTTTAACAAGAGGGAGCCTGAATATGCAGGCAGCAGTTTTCAGATTTCTGTCATACCTGATTCTTCCTTTAAATTTTGTTCTTAAAGTCTCACTTTATTAACGTGCAGTTAATAATTTGTCAATTAATTTAGCAGACATCTGTCGTTTTACATATTTTATAATGTAATAACTGTTGCAGCCATTGGATGAGACCATTTGCCAATGAGTCTGAGATAATATGATGGTGTCAGAAAAACAGAGACTGCACTTTCATCCTTGAGAGGAACCTTTCAAGTGCGTCCAAGAATTCCACAGGGCAAATGCCAAGCCTGCATCTGTGTCTCCAAGCTATACTCAGACTTTCTTCCATTTCTTTTTGCCTCTGGGGATCCAGTACCCACAGTGTGTCTGAACTGATCGCTTACCACCAGCATCATCTGGGTTTTGGATATCTTTGATATCTTCAGCTCATCCCTCCAGCAACATCTGAAGCAAGGCTCTAATTAAGGACTGTTGTCTCTTCTCTTGGAGGTTAGTATTCTTGTACTTCTGTGGCCTCTGCTTTGAGGCTCCCTGACTAATGTCAAGGACTGAGCAAATTACTCCGAGCTTCTTGTCAGCGATGTTCCTTTTCAAAAGTTTAATTAGCAGAGAATAACACAGTTTGAAATAAATGTAGCCAAACCAAAATTCAGCTCCTGTGAAGGGCTTAGCTTGTTAGCAGTAAGGCTCCTAGGACTATATCTCTTTTTGAATGGTGCAAGCTTAAGACAGGTTGGAGAACTCCACAATCAATGAGTCCCAAAACTGCTTTTACAAACACCTGCAGACAAGCTAAAAATATAGAACATCTGGTATGTGTGTATGCATGTATAAAATGAGCTCCTTTTTTTATTTTTCCTTTGCACTGAGTGCTGCTATGTGGGCTAAACCAACATAATGTTGCTAGTGTACTTTAGAATTAAATCAGTCCAAAAGTGTGATTAATTCTTTGATCATGGAGACTTACAAGATGTTCCGTAGGACTCTGGAATTCTCATGTCTGGAACAGGAACCACACATGTATTTTTACTGTTACCTTGAGATGCGGCAGGAATTATTGTTTGAATCCCTTCAAGTGTTCACAAACCTCAATGGAGCTGGTAAAAAAAGTTTAAAATAGATAAAAGAAAGTGCTTCTTTATGCAGTGGGTGGTGAACTTCTGGATCTTGTGGCCATAAGTGTTTGTAGAGGCAGGCAGTATGAGCAGGTGCAGAAAGGGACTAGACATTCATGGACCAAGAGTCTAGAGATGGATACTGAGAGGACTGAGCAATACACACTACAACCTCCTTGGTACAACAGCTCTGGGGGAGTAAAACCTAAGTGGAGAGCAGAGAGTGACCAGACTGACAGGCTCTCTCTAAACAGTTTCTCCTGTTGCCACAGAGTCAGGATCCTGGGCCTGAGGATCCGTTGGTCTCACCCAGGAAGCAGTTCCTAAACCCTCCTGTTTGTGTAATTTGCTTGAGCAGTGCAAGTTGTCAGGTTCAGTCCTGGCTCTAGAGGCCCATTCCTTGTCAAACCTGCAATCAGAAGGGGCAATCTCCCTCTGCTTGCCCTCCTGCTAGCTCAGGGAGCACAGGCTGTTTCAGAACCCAGCTGAGGCGAGTTGGCCAGTCTCCCTAGGGAAAACGGTTACCTTGACTTTTCCAAAGCAGCTATACTTCATCATGCAAATGGCAAGGATCATTTCTCACCAAGCCTCTTACTTCCAGAGGTAATATATCTCTAGCCATTTCCATTAGTTCATTGTCCTTCCCCAGCACTGTCCTTTGGCTCAGTTTCTTGGCTTCAGAGTGAGGCAAGATGGATCTGAGTGGCATTTGGCTAACATGCTCTGAAACACTCAGTTCATCTGAAAGTCTCTGCAAGTACCAGCTATTTCTACAGCCACTTCAGCTGGAATTAAGAGGACAAATCAAGGGCAGTAAAAGCCTAAGCAAAGGGCTCCTTTTCCCTCATGTAGACACAATACATAGAATTTATGAGACCCACATCTTGGATTTCATTTCCCCTCTTGAATCCCTTCAGTGCTGCAAAATACTGCTTGTTTTGAATGCAAATTTGCTTTTTGCATTCCCATCGCTTCATACTGTGCATTCCCTGATATCCATTTCTGCTGTCTGTTTTCACAGAGCTCACGCAGTCAGAAATCTCTGTTTAGGGTCAGATCATCAGCTGACAGGCACGTGCTGCTCAGGTCCCAGCAGAGCTATATTGACATTTTTTGGTTATAGAGAGTTGGGGCAGTATCTCTGGGAACACCATGTAAAGTGCTTCATATTTCTTTTGCTGATTCAATGCTTGGAAGAAATCCAGCCAAAAAACAATGTGGGTTAAAAATGGAAACTTCTTCTCTGGCCCTTTCTACATGCTGGCGTAGTGATCACGTGAATTAACTGGGCATGCCTTTTGCTTAGTACAGGGCAAACATCTCCTCACATGCAGCTCTGTGTTAGAATGTGAAAAATCAGTGTTGATCGTGCCTTCTTATGACCCTGTCCCCAAAGCTGCATGTACTTTATCAGGGAGAGCACCTTTGGTGTGACTGTACCCCAATAAAACTCTCACAGGCTTTTCTTCTCTTCCATTTAACTTGCTCTGTTGCATTGATTTCATCATTTGTAAAGTGCAGATCGAAGACATCTCAGCACATCTAACACACAATGCAGACCATTAAGAAGTGTGAAAGAAAAACCAGCCAGTTCATACACAAACTCAGTGTAATAAACCTGAGAACTTGGCACGCAAGCAAACCCAGTAACTGTCAGAGAAACCACTTGTGTAGTAAAAGGGCGCTTCAGATATTTAGAAAATACTGTTCCTAAAGCCTATTTAGGCACAAAGCATTCTTGTCACACTTTGCAACAGCTGTGATTAAAAACTATTTGAGGGTAAATGTGTTTTCTGGTATTTATCAGTGGGTCATTAACCTTAACAATATCAACATTTCAATTGTCAGCAAGATTAAAAAAGCCCATTATAGCAAAATGAGCACATTGTATGTAGAGATATTGGAGTGCTGATGAATTACTAGCTCTGCTCAGATACAGACTTCAATAAAGGTACAGCCTTCAGTGTGGTGAGAAATAGAGGATGAATTAATTGCTGTGTGAAATATAATGCTGAAGAGTTAGAAGCAAACCAAACGAGATGGTTTAGCACATGGAAGGACGTAGAAGTTTTATCCACAAGATAAAAAATATACATAAGCATTTTGTTTTTGTAGGTGGTGGCAGTAATGGTGGTGCAGACCTGAGTAATGAAGTCTGGGGATTCAGGCCCTTATTTACATACAGATGGGAGAAGGAGTCCAGGCAGGAAACAGGCTGATTCCACACACAGGACCGAGCAGAGGGACACAGAAATTAATGGGTATCAAAGAGGAGAGGACATGACAAGCAACACCCTACTGCATCCACCTGGTCCCTTGTTCAAGGGATTCCCAAGGGGGATAACACAAAGGACCACCTGGGCCTCTAAATTTTGGGGTTGGAAATGAGTGCAGGACATGCAGAATTTAGGGCCCATATGACAGGAATTGCTAATTGCTATCTGGCAATGCAATGTAGGTATAACATGCTGAAACCTGCTGTGTAGAGAACCATGGGCACAAAACTCCTCTGAGAGGAAGTCTTCTCATTTCCAAGCCAGTGCCAGTGCTCCCAGGTGAGTACAATGGAATGGAAAGCTCGGAGAGGAGCAGGCTGTATAGGGAAAGTGGTGGTTAGGGTAGGAAAGATAAAGGCTCACTGCATATTCCTGTGGTAATACTGAGGAAGAAGGGGGACCTGAATCTTGCAATGACAAGATCTTTCCCATCCTCTCGGTGACAGTGCCTGATAAGTTTGGTTGGAAGGAAAGCCTTGGGAAGGAGCTCATTCCTGCATCACAGGGCCACATCTCATCTTGGCACTTGCCTCCTGTGTGAGGGACTCTGCAGGATGCAGAAGCAGCAAACGTTTGTGCACTGCAAGGCAAGAAGAGCCAGGAAACAAAGGTCATGCCCCAAACCCAGGCCCCCTGACTGCTTTGCTCTCTAGTACAGTTTTTAAGTTATGAAAGTAAAGACATAACAGGAGCCTTTGAGAAAGGTTTTTTTGGTTGCTCTCTTTTCCCTCTGCTGGTTATTTTTCTAAACGTGTGTATGCACAGGAGAATGTTCTTAGGGGTTCATTTATTTCTGTCAGATAACTTTCATTACTGTAATAAAATTCCACTGTCTGACAGCTTTTATTTCTGGATTCTGAGTTGTCATGCTTTTCTGAGGTTTCCCTCTGACCTCTAGGATATGTAAGGTGAGGGAGAGACATGTCTAGCATTTGTGAATGTTTTAGAAATACCAGAATTCAAAAAGCCTGGCAGTTCCTGTCTGGTAGATCTAATTTCAAGCTCTAGTAAGACCATGGAAAGAAACTGAAGGTCAGCTCAGAAAGCAGCATTAGGAACGGGTTGATTCTCTTTAAAGTGAAGCCTCAGTGCAGAGATGACCAGAAAGGTCAGTCACACCTGACAATTACAGATTCTCCAAAAACAGGTGGAGGTCTGACATCCAGAAGCCTCCTCTTCCTTTTTATATTTTCCTTCGTTCTGCTGCCAACATAGGCACCCAGTCCCTTCTGCAACAGCAGAGACAGACTTGTTCCACTAAGGAAGCTCCAGGGACAGAGACAGGTTGGTACAAAGTTCTGGTCTAGTACAGGGAGGGCTGAAATACATTTTCTGGGTTTTCCAAATAAAAACAAAATCATGCCAACCCTCTGTAAGGTGTCCTGCAGATGTGTAGTAGGTCTGATGCTTTTTGAACAGCTCCTGTGTAGGATTTGCCCTACCATAATCTGGGTACAACAGATTCACTGTTCAACACTTTCCTGGCAGTTCTGGTGAGTCCCAGGAGAGGAGTGTGTGTATGCAAGGACACATGGCATTTGTGTGGGGGCTGTTTGTGCAATCCAGCCAGCTGGAGCTACGGCTCTGATGGAGCTGCTGCTCCACTCCAGCTGTGTCTGCAAACCTCAAACAAGCAGCCAGTGCTCAGAGGGAATGCACAAAAGTGTCCCTACACGCAGGGATGCCTGCTCCTCCTTTCCTGCTCTCCTCCTGCCTTGGGCCCCTGTTGGAAAGGGGACTGATTTCTCCTTTCCCAGTAGCAGAGGTTTCCATGTGAGACTGCTCAGGTACCTTGCACAGCACCCACTGCAAAGTCATAAACACATGCCCTGTACTGGGCTATAAGAATGAAACCTGACCTGAAACCTGGGTTGTTGTGTGTGAAGAAGACTCGACTTGATACTAATGTGGTTTCTGGTGAAATCTTACACATAAAATTTAATTTTGAAATACTTTGGAATTCATGAGTGTCTTTTGCTTGCTAACAGGCAGAAGGGAAAGAAACAATTAGAAATAAAAGCAGGGGGTTGATGAAGATGATATCTGGTGAAAATTACTACATTCATATGGGATCCATTATTGCCTAACGCGTTTTCTTTGGCATTTGAAAGCAGATGAGATGCCAGGGTAGACTTGGTATGGATATTGCTCAAGGTGAACCAAAGATAGAGCAGAAAGGATAGGCACTAAAAATATGACATAAATGCCACTGAATAAGAATCTGCTTGGGGAGAAACCAACATGGAAGACATCTGGGAGGAAAAATAACTCCACACCCAGAGATTCAGTGGCATGGAGGGCAATAGATGTGCAGCCCAAAAATTATGGTGGGCAGCAAGTGAACTAGTAGTGCTGTGCAAAGTGGCAGGTGGATCTGGTCCCTCTGGAAGCACGGGTGCCCTCTCATCAGAGCACACAGACAACTGCATTTCCCCAGGTGTGCCCAGGAGGGAGAACAGCAGCTACAGGAATGGTAATAGGAGAAAGTGCAGGCAACTCAGAGTAATGCCAAAGACAGGAACAATTGATGGGATAGAAATCTGTCTTTGTAGTTAAAGAGTATAAATAGAAAAACGGTGTATGGCTTTTGCACTAATTTTCAAATGTAAAGAGAACTGTTTAGACTCTCCTGCCCTACACCTTTGTAATTGCAGGATAATGTTTGGAGCTTGGACGTAGCCATAAACTCCAAAAAGACATGGTACCCATGCCAGCACCTGCTATAAATTAAGCCAAAGGAGACAACATTTTAGGTTAAGAGAAATCCATCATTTCCGAAGATTATAGGCCAAATTCTACTCTCTTCACATCTCTGCACTTTGACTAAGGTAAATTGAGGTATTAAATGAACCATTCTGATTTATAACAGACAAAACCCTTGATGAAGGCACCATTCACAACAATTAAAAAGACTGAAAAATTAACAGTGTGATAATTGAGAGTGTAGTGTCTGATTGATTTATATATAAATGCATCATTATCTGTCAAAACATTTATTGTTAGCAATACAATATTCATGGCATAGCATTGATAATGTTCTGCAAACTACCTGCTATTCAAACAGTGCCCATTTGTCACCTGGCAAGATCTATTGAATCAGATCTCATTAAAGAGTTTGAAAATAATGTTCAATGTCCTCCATGATGTCTGAATAGCTATTGTCAAATACTCCACTAGCTTTGCTCTTTGCACATCTTGACTTACTGAAATTAGATTGCTTGAACTTAATGACTGCTGATCTACCAATGGAAATGACTGAGGGGATCTGATACATGCAAATGTGAACACTGAACAGTTTTCTGGAAACAAAACCTATTTGAAGGAATACGTTTAACAAGTATCTTGGGAAAAGTCATGTTCTCAAATTTCTCTTGCTATTTTTGGTTGACTTGAAACAGAGGAAGAACTACAAGAAGAAAAGATAATCGTGAGGTGTGAAACTGAGTTCCTCTGTGACTGTGTTTTATAAATATTTGCTATAACCCTCTGCCTGAATGGAGCTTTGTTTGGGAAGTCAGGCAGCAGATGTTTGGCCTTACCTGATAGCTACTTTGGCAACAGGTTTTACTTCCCTGTTGTGTGTGACACGGTGCTAAGGCCATGGTTTGTATTTACAGTCTTGGGGGGCATCCAGGCCAGATCCAAAAGCTGCAGAAGTGACAGGAAGACTTGCACTGACACAGTTGGCTCTGGTTCAGCCTTGCTCTTTCTCTGAGCAAGGAAGGGACAAATGCTGTGTTTTGTCATGTAACTATTAGATGAAAAATTCTGCTTCTCATCTTTATCATCTTTCAAATAACAGAGTGCCACCCCTATTGTAATATCATGTTTCTATATTAAGACTAAAAACTTAGGAGAGGTTTGAACTTACATCTGCATGTTTTCAAAGTAAACATGGAAATCTGATCATTTTAACCAGAATGCAGTTTCTGTAGCAGCTACTAAAATATTTGTATTGCTTTTGCATTCCCAGGTTTGAACTAATATTGTTTTAAGTACTCTGTGTTCATAACAGAGCCGGCCGTTCTTGCAAAGAGGCATGCAGTGCCAAAGAACATTTCTTAGTGCTATTTGTTAGTGTCTGCTGGCTAGTTAAGCACCACCGCAGATGTACGAAAGCCTGAATTTGCTAGAACTTAACCTCCAGAAATAAATCCCTGCTATAAACAAAACTTGGCCAAAATAGTTGCTCACAATGAGCTATAAGCTGGTGAGGAGAGCAGTAGAGAGAGGAGAGAGATTTTGCTGTCACAAATGCAGAGTGGAAGAGATGTTTCAGCAATACGTTAAATACCTTGGAACAGGAGCTGTCATTTGACAACAATTTGACAACAATCTGTCGTACACACACACCTGTGTGCCATACTCTACCCTAGCAAAAGACAAAATTCCTCAGCAGTTCTCTGGCCATTCCTCCTGAGTCTTAGCCTGCTTATGGTCTTGTGTGGGTTGTAACTTTAAAAGGAAGAGCTGGCAGCAAATGAGCCAGAGTCACTTGCAGGTTTTTTTCCTCAGGAAGCCTTCTGACCTTGAAAAGCCTTAAAGCTGCATTCCTCATGAAAAATAACTTCTACTTAGTGCTGAGCCACGTGTATTGTTGCACAGACAAATAGACAAATAACAATGTGAGTACATGCCTTGATCATTTATCCTCCTCAGAGGGCCATAAAACATGAGTAAATGCAACAAAAGCAGAAGATTAATAGTGGCCGCATAATGCTTTGCATTTTTCATCATGATTCTGTACAGATACAATCAGTAAGTGTCACTAATTGGTAGGCACTTGTTCTGCAGGGGGGCCCAATCCTCCCTCTGGTGGGGTTGGAGGCCAGTGCCTGGTGCTGGTGTGGGGATAGCAGGAGAAGGCTCCTCAGGAGCTGCACGGGCTGCGCTTTTCCAGACACCGTAACTCCAAGGGCTGTGCAATGCAGAGAGAGCCTGGCACCCTGGCTGTGCAGGGCAGCTCCTGCAACACTGCTGGCTCTTCAGCCTTGAGGGGAAAGACATGGTTGGCCCCAGGCCAGCTGCTGAATTTAACATGTATTCAGCTGAATGACTGGGCTGGCATAATAATATAATCCTGCAGTGTCCCGCTGATCTCCTTCAGATCTTGTTGGCTTGTTGGCTGCCTCTGATCCTTGTTCCCTGTGGATGCAGGGGTGCTGTGTGGGAAACTGCTGAAGAGATTTCCTACCCAGTGTTGTCCAAACACTGTCCAAAGCAGCAAGTCCATGCAGAGGTATCCATCCTGAATGTTATGAAGGGCTGTACAGGCCCAGTAAAAACACTTTCATCAAACTTTTATCAAATTTGCTTTGTTGCTTGAGTTGATTTTTTCTTTTTTTTTTAAGTCTTACATAAAGAATGAGAGCATATTGTGTCTATTCTAATACTCTAACTCTGAAATTAGAGATCTGCATGTATGCAGTGTTATGCCAAGTAGAGGTACCCAGGCTTCCTCCCTGGAATGGTGCTGTGTTTGGGCAGGAAGCTCTGCCAGTGCAGCTGTGCCGCTCCCAGTGCCCAGGCAGATTTGGCTCTTTCTGTGCAGTCTGGGTGTAGTGTACAGGCTCAGGGAGTGACCATGCAACTGGTACCACACCCAGCACTGCACAGAGAGACCTCCCTCAGACCTCCCACACCGAGATGGTGATGGGCCCAAAAGCCAGGAGCTCTGGTTTGCGTTGGCCGCTTGACTTCTGAAATTGCCACACACACATTGCAAGGCTGTTCCTGTTGCCAGCTCTCTGAAATGTAAAGCCCAATGATTTGGGCTATGCAGCCAGAATTTCCCCAAGTGAACTCAGAGAAAGTCATCTTACACAGATTTATCTAAAAAGCTGCCTGGTGGTGTGGATCTTTTTATATTTCCTCAAATCCAGAATATCCACATCGTACATGCTCACATTCTCCATAAATGTGTCTCCATTTAGTGTCTTCCTGCTCTCATGTAACTCCAGAGATCTGTCCTGCTGCAGTCTGAGAATGCCACTGGAACGGCATCTCCTCTGCAAAAGGGAGGCTGTGGGACAGATGGAGATACAGAGGGGGAGGGTATATGTGGCTTTCCAACCTCTGTCTGCACCCCTCTTAAGGAAGTGGACTTTGTGCCTTTGTCTTCTCCCCACTCCTAGTTAAAAGCTGCTTTTAGCTTCCTGTGTCCTATAGAAACCTCAATTGTCTGTTCTCCCCAAGAAGGCAGGAAAATAGGAAAAGCAGCTTGTTAAGCAAGGTAAGGCTCAGAGGAGCATCACTCCACAAATGGCTCTGGCAGAGGACAAGCCCATTAGGGAAAAGCTGTCAGTGCTTTAAGTGCCTCTGCTGACCAGGCATGTGCTCTTTTACTTGTTGTTTTACCTATTGCTGATCCTCTTCATCTCCCTCCCTTTCCTCTTTTGGCTATTTGTACTTTTGTCTCTGTGCAGTGCCTCGAACACAATATGGTTTCAGTCTGGCTTCTTGGCTCTGCTGTAACAGAGGTATTTCTGTTACTAAGAGCAGTCAAATAAAATCCAGCAGTCTTGGGATGTGAACATTTGTGGTCGATCTCAAAACCAAAACCAAAGTAGCAGCTTTGTTCTTTTCAGGCAGATCATCAATTAGGGCCAAAATTGGTAACGTGTCAGCATGACTTACTGACTCCAGGCTGCTTTTTAAAAAGCATCCAAGATACATAGACCATTACTTGACATGATATAGATATTTGTACAACATTTACCCTACAATTATTGAGAAGCTTCTGAACTCTCTGGAATGTCTAACTTGAGAGCTCCCTCAGTTTACTATTTATTTATGGCAGCAGCAAGCAAACCACTGTTCCTTATGTGAGGCAAAGATTTGTAAGGAAAGAACACAGAATATCATGAAATCACCTCCACTTAAGGAGAGTCACTGCCTGAACGAGAATGACTGGACCCTTCATTACTAAACTTGCTCTCAGGTACTTTTGGGGTAACCAGAGATTACCACCTCTGGAAAAACTGCCTCTGAAAGGAGAGCCTGGCTGCCAGGCAGGTATTTCCAAAGGGGAAGGAGCTTCTCTGCTGCAAACCAAGGAACACATGCTCTTCCCTGTGCTGCACTGCACAATAATGAACAGGAACAGGGCTTTTAGCAGAGCTGACCTGGTGCACCAAACATGCATTTGATGTTCAGTGGCCCGACACAAGTGCAAGAGGAGGGCTTGGATGGGAGACACCTAAAAAGGTATTAACTGCAGCACTGTGGGTCAGAGCTTGACTGTACTGCTTGAAAAAAAATTCCTGCAAAACCCTGTTCCCTTTTCAATGTCTCATATTCTGTTATTTACTGGTAGCTTCTATAGTTTGCACCACTATGTGTTGGGACTTGCTGAAAATGAAAGGAGAGCTTGAGGGAGCAGATTTCAACTAGTATGTCATATCCAGGCAAGTTTCCTTGATAGGAACTTTCCAGAATTTCTGGACCTGACTGTTCCACTCATTTATCTTGGGAACAGTTTACCAGGGCCTGTGTACCTGCTTGCAGATCCAGGAGACTGAGAACATTCCTCTCCCTGTTGCTAGTTAAAAATGTACCTCTGTGAGCTAAGAGCTGCATCTTTCCAGTTAAAATAAGCTTTGGCTAATTCAGTACTCTTTCTGAAAACCCCTGCCTACAAACATGGATCTGTTAGAAGGGAATATCTGAATTCTCCTTTAGACATAAGCATAGCAGGCTGGTTTTTTAGGTAACATGCTCTGGGGAGCAGGAAAGCAGCCATTATCCCATAGTTATAATTTTCTATGTGTCAAAGCTCTGGAGAGTCAAGGTGGCTGCTGCTGTCATTGATGGGAAAGAATTTCACACATTGCAGGGTGATAAATCAGAAATTATACCACATAAGTAAATGAGTCCCCAGAACTATGTGAACCCAAATATGGAAGTGGTAATTCACTGGAAATCAGGAACTGACCTGAAAGCCTCCCTTGGTTTGGTTTATTATGCAACTGGAATCAGCTGGGTGGGATAGGCAGAGGATTTGCCTCCTGAGGGTTTGTTTTCATTGCTGCATGATAGAATGCACCTGGGGCAGGAAGGGGATTTGTCTGGCAATCAGGAGAATTGGCCACACCTGAAAACTCTGGCTTGAGTTTTTTAGCTGGGATGGCAGTGGTCAACAGTAGACTAAGATGAAGGAAAGATTTGAGGTTGTGGTTCCAGTCATGTGTTCCTGGGAATTTATGGGTGAATCTTTTCTGTAATCTGTCCTTGTCTGACTCAAGGAGAAGTGATTCATAAGAGCAGTATCTTGGGGATTTTTGTGGTAAAGTGTGCACTGTGCTCTGAAGGTGTTTTGTTGTCTAAAGAGGGCCTTTTTGAAAGTGTATTTTTAATCTCTAAAGCATGGCTGAAAGTAAATCTCTAGAAGTAAGAGTAGGATTGAAATTTAGTTAGAATTTATGAAGTTATGAATGGCATTCATAAAGCCTGTGGCCAGATCAAAAATGCAGTTTTATCCAAAGCACATCTGCTGTATCTTTTCTTATTAAAGCACTTTGACCTTCTACTGTGAACAACAGAAGGTTTGGCAGGTGATATGATGTGCTCTAATCACAAAAAAGTAGGAGAGAGTTGCAATAACCCTGGAGTTCATGGAGTTTTGCTTCCAGAGAGCTTGTTATGATTTTCACTTGTCCCTATAAAAACTTTGCACTGAGAGCAGATTTTGTGTGAGCTCAGAAAGAAAACAACCTAAATGGTCACGTATGCACATCCCTTTCTTCCATTGCTAACCTGGGCTCAGGCTTATCCTAAATTTACCTATTTTTTACTTATTTACCTCTTTTATCTAGATCAGACAGGATAAAAACCTTTTATACTTGAAGACTTTATTTGTTTTATCTATCAAAGACACTACATTTTCTCACTAGTGTTGCTTCATTAAGATCCTCCTTAAAATACCACAGTGGCTGTGAACACAGTTATTTCATGCTTTCTGCAAGTTGGCCAAGGCCAGCATTAGCTTGTTGCTAAATGACACCAGAGGTTGTCCCTGCATCTCCTGTCTGCAGTGTCATCCCAAAATGCAGTTCTCTGCAGAAGGTGGAAGTTGGTCACCTGGATGTGCGAGAGGAGCAGATGGAATCCCAGGAGCTGGAAGGGCAGCAGTTGTATTACATGGTGGACAGGCTTCTATGAATTTTCTTTAGAGCCTGTGAAGAAGAGGAGATGGTGTTTGTGTTAGGTTTTTAGCATCAAAGCTGCGGGAGTAGTGGGGTTGCTTCCACCTGGCTCCTACAGAGATCTCATGCTTGGGCTGATTTTCGTTGGTCTCTGTTCTGACACGTGGCCCAGCTATGGACAAAAGTAGAAATTTGCATCCCCAAGTTAGAAAATTAAATAATTCCAGTAAAGCACAGACAAATTATGTGAAAACAGGTCTGCAGGAGAGATTCTTGAGCAGAATAGTCACAGGTGAGGTATCCTGTACCCTGGCACAGGGCAAGGGACTCTTCCCTTCTGTTCCCTCTGTGTGCTGCCAGCACAATTGCAATTATGAGTATGGGTTCTAATCTTTCCTTTATAGTTCAAACCTTTACTAATGACAACTCTCCACTCCATGGGCATCCCTGAAATTTCTTTTTGACACATCTTATAGAGACTGTCTGAAAGGAATGAAAAGCTATCCTGACAAATCAGATCTTTGATACAACATTGCCAGTGGGAAACCCCAGACTGTGAGACACATCTGGACAAAATACAGATGGTTTCCAAAAGAAAATGTGGGGTTTATTTCCTTTCTATAAAGATAGGGTATTGAACTAAGTAGGACCCTAAATAATGTGGTATTAAGTCATTGCAATCAGGAAAACATACTGATTTTCTTTCTTTTGTATTTTTATGCAAAGCTTCTTACACAAGAGCTTTGCTTGGCAGCTTAGCTTCCCATGGAAAATGGGGTGTGGTGGCAGTACAAAGTTTCCTTGTCTTTTCCAAGTATTTATCTGGCCCTGGGGGTCAAGTGCAGGCCTTAGACAAAAACACATACCCACCCTTGTCAAACCACGGAGGGATGGAGCCCAGCTGTGTGTGTGGGGGCTGCTTCTGCTGCAGAGTCCTCTGCTAAAGGTAAGGCAGAGAGACTACTGCTGCTCAAAGGCTTCAAAGATTACATAGAACTTGGTTTTCTTTAAAACAGGTGCATCTGATTTGACTCCCATCACACTTTCATTCATTACCCTGGGCTCCAGGAAATGGCCTGTCTTGCATTCACACTGGAGCAAAGATCTGTGCAGAGAGACCTCAAGAAGGGTCTCACATGCAGCTGTATTTACCTGGAGCATGAAGATGCTCTCAGTTCATGTCCTGCAGGTCAAAACACACCTTTCCAGGCCTTTGCCTGAACTAAGGCAGCAGAGGTTCAGCCTGCACTTAAATGTGTTGTTGGTCATGTGGGACTGCTGGAGGATGGCTTTGACTCCAACTGCAACAGTGGGAAATCAGAAACACTGAGCATGTTTAGTGTGGGGGATGGTCTGGTTTGGTTTTTTTTTTCCTACCATCTGCTTGAGTCCTGTTGTAGCCCAGCCTCTTGTCACCTTTTACTGAGAAATGTCCAAAGATGTTCTGGCTGCTCTTTTGGTGGTTACAGAATGAAGCAGGGTGGGACCTCCTCCAGTGCAGGTGTTTGTAGTACCAGGGTTGCAGAGACAGCTGTGCTGCACAGAGATGTCTCTGCTGTCATTTTGGAGGTGTTCTTGGACCCTGTTCTTTGACCAGCTGCTCTGCTGTTGGATTGTGCCCAGGCAGGAGCACCCCTGAGCAGTGCTCTGCTGTGTGGTGGTGCCCATTCCCCAAAATTTCATTCATGGATAGTGGCTGCCTCTTCAAGGATACTGGTCAGTCAGCAGCAGCAGGGCTTGGCAACTCTGCTTCCCTGACAAATCCCATCTGGCAGTGAGATGAGCAAAGACAGGGTTTTACTCCATTGTTAATAGTTCTTGTAGATTAAACAGCCTGCTGGAGAACTTAAAATTCAGGTCCTTGTTTTTAAAAGAGAATTCTTTCATTTTATTCCTCTATAGTCAAGAAAGTCAAAATAGTCCCCGCCCTGCTCTCTGCCTTCCAGGCTCTATGTGAATGGAGAGGGAAGGACAGAAACTGCTTGAAACAGACACTAATGGCACCAAAACGTGACAGAACTGACTCTGTTTGAATCCTGTTTGAAGTCCTTCAGATCTGTCATTGGGATGGCTTTCTGCCATCTTCACTCAGATCTAGCTGCAAGTACTGTTTTCCAGCCCTCATCTGTAATTTAGGCACCACCACAAAGGATGTGTGAAAGCGAAATAGGAGGGCTGTCCTTCTTCCAGAAGTGATTTCAGTTGTGTCTAATTTCCATAAAGCATCAGGGAAAGGGGATATTATGGCTCCAATACAAAGTGCACTCAAAATACAGCATGAGTCTTTGTTAACAGGTGACCACAGGGACATTGATCAGGGCTTGATTTGTGTTGCTGTTGTAGCAATGCTTTTCTGTGCTGCCCTGAACACAGGGGGTTTTTCTCTAACTTAAAAAAAAAAAAAGGAAAAGAAAAGTAAAATAGAAAATCATGCCAGGTATAGAGTGCTGAGTTATTAACACCTTAGATGCCAAATTCACCAGGACTGTGCTTGTTTCTTTGCCAAAGCATTATCTTATGAGTTTATTTCTACCAATACATTCTGTCTTTGGAAGAGAACATGGTGGCTTGTTATGATATTTATTTTTTTAATTATTTAAAAATTAAGATGTTTTCAGAGGTGTAAACTGACTTGTCATCCTTCTCTGGCTTCATCAAAGATATTAGGGGTATAATATTTATATGGCAAAATGACAAGGATTAAACATCACCCTACTGAGATTACCATATTCTTCCAATAGCAGGACTTTCCCAGAATTTATTTTCATTCTATGTATTGAGGCAGGTGCATAGGTGTGAAACAAATAAATAAGATGGAAAAAATATATAGAGAGAGAATACATTTTGAGATGGTTATCTTGGACAAAGTGAATTTCTGTGCAGTCTCTGCAACTGCTGAATAAACCCAGCTGCAGAACCTCATAGAAGTTGTTAATCTCTCATTCTGTTTATGCTTTAATCGAAAACTTTCATTGCATATTCAGAGGTAATATCTTATACAGCAGTGATAGTGAATGTACAGCACTGTATGTTGAATCATTCACACAGGTTTAGAGATAGTTACCTTTAAAGGACAGTCTGGATTTATTAAGGCTTTGTTTAGCATCTGGAAGCAGCTCGGGGTGAAGGGAGTTTGTTTTGCCAGCAGCACTGTCATTAACATACAATCTGTTGGAAAATGTTTTGCTGTTCAAAAATAAATTTCAGCATATAGTTGTGGTGAAGTGGACCTGCATCATTTGTATGCATTCAAAGCTGTTCTCTTGATTATTGATTAAGGCACTGTTCTGTGAAAGTCAAGTTTTCAACAGAGCACAGTCGTGCTTGCAGGATTTCTTTCATTGGAGAAATACTATGGAAATTTTTCTCAAGTTTCCAAAGGTGAAACTGAGGCAGCACATGTTGACAGGGTTTTCATGGGTGGTCAGTGGGATGTACCACCAGAATTAGATGAGGTAGCTGATTGTGTAAAAGCCAGAAAGAAACAGAAAGCAGTTTGAAGGCCTTTTCTAAAGGTTTTGAAAATCAGCCCTTTGCAGTTTTAGTAAACATGTCTGAGCTGGCCTGCAGAAAATGCATTTCCAGCTCAGACTGAAAATACCACCAAGGACCGGGACACAGGCTGAGGCTCAGCCCAGCCAGTGCCTGAATAGGTCATGGAAAAGCATAAAGCTCTGCTGACAGTGCTGAGGAGCAGGATTCAGGCAGACTTTGTGCTCTGATGTCCTTGCTGTGGGCAGAGATGCAGTCCTGCTGCTGCTCCTGCAGCACTGAGAGTTTCAGACCCAGTGCACACAGAGGCTCCCACTGCAAACCCTTGTCCTTCCTGAGAGTGAGCAGCCCACTTTTACCATCGCTCTGTCCTCCAAGTGATCCAAACTCTTGGAAAAAAAATGGGGTGGGTTTTTTTTTTTCCATTCACTCTCTTTTGCTTTCTCTGTACTACAGAAAAGGAAGAGAATATTATGAAAGCAAACGTTTCTCATTTTGGGGATGTAAAAATCGCTTTAAAAAGTAATTGCAAGGAGTATTTCATATTTTTGCCTTACAAGTTAATCTTCTATCTCTTCTTGCTTTTTTGAACTGTAAAATACACATCATTGTGTGAACCGAGATAAAATATATTGATTATTATTTTGCCAAAGCTTCTTATTTTTTTTTTAAACAAGTGTGAGTTTTGTTTCTGATTAATTGGTAACTAACCAGTCTGCTGAGGCTTCAAATGATCAGCCAGACCCCTCTCAAATCTCATCTTTCAGCAGTCTGATCTATTGATGTGAACAAACTCGCTGGAGCTGTGCAGTAGGCAGCCAGCAGGAAAGTCTCTTCCATCTCATACCCGAGCGTGAGTAGGGAAGCAGTGACTGGAGAGGACTGAGGGCATTCAGCGTGGCCTGCTGTGTCTCAGGAACACTGTTTTCCTTGGGAGGAAGTATTTCTGCTGCTTGTCTTGCCAGGGAAGAGCATCCATTTAGTAAATGATGCCAAACCCTCGATGCCTTGCACTAATAGTGTTGCTATGAACATATGATAAGTTTCTCTGTGTGTAAGCCTTCTGATCAGTTTCCCATGGGAGAACATCCTTTTGCTGTTCTTTTACTCTGTATAAGCTTTCTGTAAACAAGATATCTGGTGTTCTTCAAGGACATTTTAGAATTCCTTGGCTCTCCTCCTTGAGAGTGGGAGAAGGAGCTGAAGGACTGTAATCTTTCTGATATTGTGAGCATTTGGGACATTGCTTGGACGAAGCAGCAGCAGGAGCATGGAGAATGCTCTCTGCTGAGCAGATACAGAAAAATACTAGAATTATAGTGTCATTTTAATAAATCATATTAGCCTTCTGATATTATCGTCAAGAGCCTTTTCTTCAATGCATGGATCACGACAATACTAATAGCAAACGAGCAGCCCAACACCAGCAGGCCCTGGGAAATGGGAGGTGAGCCAGCCAGGCTGGGTGGTGGCACACAGTGCTCCTGTGGAACCTGAGCATGTCAGCCTGGTGTCACTCCACTGTGCAGGGCATTTCCTGGTCACTGCACAGAGTTGTTTGTCCTTCCCCTGGCCCATGGGTGGGATTGGCTCGTAGTCAGTGACAGACATGAGCATGGTTCTCTGTCTCTTGGTTTTGGAGGAAAACCGCAATGGAAGGAGAGGGGTGTGCATCATTTCTGGAGTTAGACAGATGATGGTTAAGCTGGATGGCTAAAATGAGATCCAGCCCAGGCATACTGTTGACAGCACTCAGGAAAATTCCCAGGGACAGATCCCAGCTAACCCTGGTGTAGCCTACCCACCATAACTGCAAACCTGGCTTTTAGCAGCTTGAGATGTGTGCAGAGCACTGAGCTCTCCTGTCTCCTTTATTTTTCCCCAGATGTTTATTTTAAATAGCCCTTTCTTCTTATGCCGATCTGGTTCCTCATGTTCCCATGTTAAAGTCAACATAAGGTTCTAAATAAATCCCTGATGCAACTGTGAGAGCTTCACTGAACTTAGTGACAACTGTGCTGAGCTACAGAGGGTGGTGGCTTCATGGGAAACTACAGCAGGAGGAGGAAGCTTGGATGGAAGAAAGAGGTCTGGTTTTGAATTCTTCTCATATAGACTTAGGGTTGAGTATCAAGAGATCCCAAGAACACTTAATCCACCTTAATTTCTAATGTGAATTATTTCAAATGAAGGAATCTAAACTTTGGAAATGAAGGTTCGTAATACGTTGTGACTCTTCATTTTTGTTGTTTTCCAAGTGTTTAGACCATGTGCTTAATGGACTTTACTCAGTGGAGCACCCATAGCATTGTGTACCACAAGCTCTCAAAACCTTAGAAAGAAACGTGTTTACGCACACATTATACATGACATTCCCATTGCTGGGGGCTAAGCATACAAACATGTGCTTCTTTTGTTTAGGCATGGTTTTTATCCACAGGATTTGTGGAATTCTTTCCAGGTGTTGCTCCTCCCTGAGCTTATGGTTGTTGAATTTCAAATATTGGCAATCGATGACAGAGTCTTTAATTTCTTTTCAAGGTCAATCTGTGCTCTTTCTCCTAGGAAATCCCTGAAAAATCTTCAAAGGTGAAAATCCAGTGATTTTAATGGAGTTATGTCAGCAGGGAAATTGCCTGTTGGATTTGGCAGAGCAATGGAGGCGGCCTGATGGCAGTAGCTTCTGTTGTTGTCCCTGCAGAGGGGAAAGAGGACACGGATAATCCTCTTCAAAAAGGACTGTGACTCTCTCTGGATTCCCCACACAAAATTTCAGAATGAGTTTCATGCTGCATCTGTATTTCTCTGTAGCAAAACAAAACAAAAAAAAAATAGTTGCAGTCTGGATAACTGAAGTCACTTAAAAAAATAAACTCACACAAAATCACTAGTTGGGACTCAGGAACAGAACATGAGTAGGGATTGATCAAAGCCTTGGGATCTTGTGTCCCAGAGTTGTTCTCTCTGTCTCTGCTGCAGAAAATCTGTAGATCTGAAACAGCCTTTAAATATCTGTTATTCTGCTGTAACACTGGCAGCTTTTTAGGGTCTTCTGAATATCCATGCCTTCCTCTTGGGGAGAAGACAGTGGCCTTTGCTGTATCCCTTTATGAAGTACTCCAATGTATTCCTATACCATTTTTACAAAATAAAACTAGGCTGCAGTCCAGTTTACTATATCTGCATACATCCATGTCAGTTCCTACCTGCAGGAACCCAAATACATGTTTTGCATATAGTTTCCATGTAGACAGATGTAGATAAAATCACACATGCACCTTGTATGGAGAGTTTGTGGATATCCATAATGTGCATGTGTTTGCCTGTATAAAATACTGGAAAAAAGAAATGAGAATATATTTTTGTATTTATTTATTCTGTAATACTGGTAGGATTCTAGGAAGGATAAATCCTGTCAAAATTACCTCACAAGTTGTCTGGAAAAGATGTCTTTTAAACATCTTCAATGTCCCACAGTATTTGTGGAAAAGCCAAATGAAGTGGTGACTTTACATGAGTGATCCAGAAAATTGGAGATACCAGGTATAATCTCCGTAAGCTGTAAGTTAATATCAATACAATCACACACACTTTTGTTGCATGTATGTGTGTGCACTCCTCCAAACTTCATTCTGAAGACTCAGCCATGGCTGCACAGAGCTTTCTCCAGCTTCACTTTCAGTTTTCTTTTCAATACTGAGAGGGTCTAAATGCACTTTGTCTACATTAATTGAAATAAAGCATGTTTTTCCTCACGTCCTAGATGGTTATAGACAGCAAACTAATAACCCTTCTTGTAGGAGGGACAAGGCAAAAGGGCTTGCCTCCTGTTCATGTGAACTAACTGCTGCTGTACAATCCCATGAAAACTCTCAAGCCAGTAACCCGAACCCCTATTAATCTTTCATGCAACAAGCAACAGAAGGGTGCAGCAAAACAGCAACTGCAACCTGAGGGCACGGCCACTGGCTTTATGTGAGTGAAAGGAGGTAGGTTCAGTAATGTTTCTGCTGCCTAGAAATCATTTGTGCCAAATATATTTTCATTAATGTTTATTTTTTTTAAAAAACCCGGAGAAAAAGTAAGACTTGGGGGCCTTTCAAAAAACTGACTTCACTTTTCTTTTTTATCCCAGCTGAAGAATATTAACTTGCTCCAGTTAGTGGCTGGGAGATGTATGCAGCTTATTGCTGCATTTTCTGATAAGCTAAATCTGCTAATGGTAGGTAACACTGGGAGAAAATTAAACACTACTTCTGTGAGAAATATAAATTCTAGCCACTGACTATATTAGCAAACACTGAATGATAATAGGCTCCCGTGCTAAAGCATCAATTAAGCTTTCAGTAAGGAGTGTTTATTGCAAATTGGGACCACAATTTTGTAATGGAAAAGTACACAAGGATGGGTTTTTTTAAATTAATAGAATAACATAGTTGTGCCTTAAATGAAAAAACATATTTGCATTTGTTTACTTTTACAGGAGAAGCTAAGTGCAAAGTAAGTTTGAACAAGGGTGTTCAAGAGGGAAGGAAGCTTTCGTATGAACAGTCAAACAAAATTCCTCTAAAAATTCTTATTTGTTGAGTTACTGAATGACTGTTAGACAGCAGAGTCTGGTTAGCACTTGGATGAAACCTTCCCATAAGGAGGAGAAAACAGATGCCCGTTTGACTGGAAGCATGAGAAGTGTGTACAGGGGGTCAGAGAGTGTCAGGACAGGGAAGAGGATGAGATGCATGGTCTACCAAGACACACCACCTGTCTGAAGCAGCTGAACAGATTGTAAAGCATGGTGGGGCGGAGAAAGACATGCTAATACTTAGTACTTACAACAAAGAGTGTGGTGTAAGGAGCCAAAATAACAGGCATGTCAAGCAACTGGGGACAGAAAGTGAAGTGTTTGACAGCTACTTTGTTCAGCTTAACAGAGTGAAATGAGAGCTTTACACAGGGGCAGGGCTGCTGAGCTCAGAGGGCTTGTCCCAGCTCAGCAGTGCCCATCCTGCACAGGTCCATCAGCACCTGTGTGACTGTCATCTCTTAGGGACCCTGGTTCTGCCAGGAACCAGGCTTTGCTTCAAGCATTAAAGCTGGAGGTGTTTGGAAGGCCCCAGTCTCTCTCAGAAGGAATGGTGACTCTCTCAAGCTGGTGTGTGTTCACATTACATTTAGGAGAGCAGCTCCAAAGCAGGAGATTTACTTTTTAACCCCTGTGCTGAGGAGTACAGAGCGCCTGGTTGGCAGCTGAGCAGCCTGGTTGAGCCTGTGGAGATCTGCCTCCAGTGTGAGCTGTGCTAGGCAGGAGGAAGGGCAAACCCCAGCCAAGTCTCCACTGCCAGGGAGGCATCAATCATCTGCTGCACACTGAGAGCACTGCCTGGGGACAGGGAGAGGAGCTCAGGGACATTGCTTCTCCTTTTCTGGTTGTTTAACCGTGCACGAGAGTCTCGTAGTTTCTGTCGTACAAGGAAGGTCTGGGATTGTGCATGACTCCACATTCTTTAAAGGTTCTTTAACTCATTTTACTGCCTTGCCTGACTGGCTGAGGAGCTAGCTGATAGCCAGGATGAACTTTGTGTCTGTTTAAATGCTTGTGGCTTTTGTGTGTAACATAATACGATGCTGTCCTCTGGGGCATCGTGGGAAAATGTAAAAACCAATTCCATACACATGTTTACAGTATTAGAAAGGCAGCTTGATCAGGTTGGGCAGGCTTGGATTCTTTTTATAGTAGGACAAGTAAAACAAGACTGTTTCTCAAACTCTTTGGATTAAGGTTTTCTTTCACATGAGTAAATATTTATGGAACTTATATTTAATGGTTTCTTCACTGCAGAAGGATAGCTTATTTTACTTTTTAATGAGGCTTCTACAAAATGAGACAACTTTCTCCTCATTTAACCATGTATACTAGAGTAAAGAAAAAAAAATCCAAAATCCACTTCAGTTCTGGTAGTCTCAATCACCTAAAAAGGCTTATATGGATACTTAGGAAGATATTAATTAAATTACATACCTGCCTTTTGCTACATGAAGTAAAATTGCATGTTCCCTGTGTGCAACAGAAAATTTTTTCCAGAAGTTGCCCAGCCAAGACCAGCTTCTATTTTACTGTTCTTAAAGAAAGGATGATGCTCAACTGTTTCTTTTGCCAAATTATTAGTGATTTACAGGGGCAAGTGTAACTTCAGACACCTGAAGTCTGGGGTGGCTAAGGGTCAGCCGTGATGCCAGAGGGGCAGACTGTGTCCCTGCAAAGGCAGCAGGAGCAGTTCTGGTCCCAGAGCCCTTCCCATGCCTGTGAGAATCCCCTCCACAGGAGGACCTCAGGCACAGCCTCCTGTTGTCCCTGCCTGGCAGGAGGCAGTTTGCAGAGCAGTGGGGTGTTGGTCCTGGAAGGTGTCCCAAGCTACGAGCACATGGACTCTGTCCCAGGGAAAGCATGAAGGAAAGTGGCACATGGAGGAAATACAGCCAAGTTTGAGCTGTGCTCTTTCAGAGTGAACAGAACTAAGTCACAGGTTCCTTGTATGCTCACTTCCCTGGTCATGAACAGTGAAATTAGACATTTGTCTGGAGACAAGAAAGAAAAAGAGATCCTCAGTGCCCTGGGCATGGGACCGTCCTGGTCCTGAAAAGCTTTAAGAGGTTCCTCTTCATTCAGTCCCAGTTACTTCTGCCTATCTGAACACAAACTTCTGCAGCCTCTTCCCAGGCTTCTTGTTCCTGAAACAAAGCCATTTCCATTTAGAGCCCCCTGAGCCCCATCCACCATAAGCTTTTCTTTGGCCTGCTGGGTGTGGACAGTTTCCCCAGAGCACACTGTCCTGCCCACCCTCCCTTCACCAGACATGGCCAACAATTAAGCTAATTAAGCTATATGCAGGATTAAGTCTATAGGGCCAGTTTCACAAAAGGACTTTGGTGTTTGAAATGGGAATTAAGCTGATTATCAGCATATCACTCTCATTATACAGTCTTTGAAACCTTCATAGCCTTGTGCTTGTGCACATTTCCTCTCGGAAAGTTCCTGTGTGCTCAGAGAGGGAACAGAATTCCCTTTATGCTCTTCCCTCAGTGAGAATTGCCCCAGGGTGAGTCCTGGGCTGGGGGTAGGCAGCCCCCACCTCAGCCATCCCGTCCTTAGGATCCATGAAAAGCTATCTTCCCCACATCTATGCAATAGGCTCTCCTTGCTCCATGTCACAGGAAAGCCTGTTTGAACCGTCTCGTTTCACACCTTTATGTACGAAGTCGTCAGAGAACAAAAGACATTTCTGTTTGGAAAGGCTCACAGAGCTTTTTCTTTCATGTGTGACAGATGCTTTCAGAATCGGTTTGAGGGAATCTGCATAATTGATACACAACACCAGTGACCCAGCCTGAATGACTTAAAGTCTATTTTCATCTCGGGTGGTTCAGAAGCAGCCAGTGGAATTTGTAAGGCTCCATTAATATGTTCAGGTCTTCAGGCTCTCTGGCAATGGGGACCATGTGAATACCTGAGGACAAATACCCTGGGTTTCATTAGCAAGATAAAATCCACAGGGTGAAACATGGGAAATCAAATGCAATAAGGAAGTGATTGTGAGCTGGTTATGCATAATGTCAGCCACAGCGGGCTGAGGAATAATGAAAGGAGGGAAAAATGATGAGCTCTAAACTGCAACAATTGCCCTGTGAGCCTTGACTGCTGCAAGACATTTCCTTCTCTCTGTCAGTCCTAGAAAGGCTTAGCAAGCTTTTTAATAAAAAGCCAACATGGACATTTTTTTGACAAGTACACCATTCAAAGTGTTGTTTCTGTCAGTTGCACGCTGTACTACCAACCCCTCTTTGGATTTTTATCTTCATCAGGTAAAAAGGCTCAGCCCAAAACGAGGAGAACTCACGTGGGTTAGTCTCCTCTTATTGGACAGAAAGTGCTTGAATTGCCCAGGCTGTAAGCTTGGTAAGCTTGGTGATTCTGGTCAAGACTTGTGAAGAGGCTAAAAGTTTCATTAGAATGAAATTTAGATAAACACTATTTCATTTTAAAGACATTTTGCAGCTCATTACTTTGCTTATTAGTGGTTTCCTCTTTTATTCTCTGATTATTTTTTTTCCTCATTCCCTAAACCCCATGAATTACTATAGTGACAATGGTTTCGTTTCCAGGGTATGTAGGACTGCAGCCCTCATGGGCTGCTGGAGTTCTGCTTGGGATCCACAGCAAAGTCTGGCTACCAGAGAGCCCCCAGTAGTAGAGACTTCAGCAATGTTCAGTAGGGGCTGAGTGTTCTGAAAGTAATACATCCAATCATACAATAATCTTTTCCAATACAGTGGGTTTATCCCATGGAGTCACCAAAAATGCTTGGATCTGTTGCTCTCTGTGTCACTATGCTCCATTTTAATTTGGGATAAAGTATAGTATTTCCTCACCTCCCAGGAACTTTGCACTGATGAATTTGTGTTCTAAAATAATGATCAATATAAGCACTTAGTTTCTCCAACCTCCCTGTGCAGTTTTGTGTGTCTCTGCATGAATGGCTCATGCTGGGCACCCTTGAGAGATGGGCTGCAGGACCAGCTGGCTTGGATGGAGCATGGCAGGTCCCAAAGTCCCTGAACATGCTGTGGCAGCACAGTGATCCTACCTGTCCTCTGTCGAGTGTCAGCATGGGGAGCAGTGCCAGTCTCCAAGACAATATTTGTTCCCTTTCCCCCTCTAATTGCAATAATATTTGCAAACACAGTTGTAGATTTGCTTCTGTTCCAGTTCTCTGTGTAATGACAGAGTAAAGCTGTCTCACAGAGTGGTTGCATAAAAAAGCTTGGGGAAGTACAGAAATCACAGTGAAATCATCATTATCGGTAACCTATTAATAAATTGTCAGCACCATTCAGCCTAACATTACAGTCACTATAAAGCATTTTAAGATACATTTGTGTTTAGTGGCTAGTGAGATTGGGAAGCTGCAATTCAGTTCAGCAGTTACAAAACAGAGACCAGAATCCAGCCAGCAAAGGCCACTGGAAGCCTGAGCTCTGAGTTTCAGGTCCTCACTTCACTCTTCCCATTGGCAAAGCCTCTCTTCCCGCTCCAACCCAAGCTATTCTGATTCCCTACAAATGGGCAAGGTCTGTTCAACTCCTACAACAAATTTTGCAGCTCCAGCCGAGACTTCTCCAGACGTTTAAAACCTTCCCACCCCGCTATCCAGTGGGATGGCACACTCTGGGAAGTGGGCAGGGCGCCCTTGAGTAACAAATTTGTATTTCCCTGAAGGAGCAGAGGGATGCTGTGCTATCTGTAGGTGTCGGGTTTTTGGGGGGACCTGGCAGGGCTGAGATCCTTCCTCCTGGGGCCTTTTGGAGGAGGTTCCCTCGTGAGCTCTTGGCAAGGATGAAGAATGAGCCAGACTCTGAGTTTTCTCTGTCTTTGGTCTTTGTTTATTTTTCTGTTATCTGAAGTCTAGTGCACTAGCCTTAGCACATCAGAAAGCAAGGCACAAAATGGAGCAAAATGGAGCAAATGGAGAGCAAACACCCAAAACCAAGGCCTTTTAAAGCTAATCAGCCCAATTACTTTCTAACACGTATCTTGTTTTTACTTTTCTACCAATAACTTCTATTAATCTACTCACGTAGCACCTATGCCACTGCTTTCTCTAACCAATGACTTTGTGCCACCAGTAGTACAGAAAATGGAGTGGAAGAAGAACGAGAAGGAGAGGAGACAACACCCAAAATCCTCCATCTTGTCCCCTATTCACTCTCATATTAAAATCCTAAAACCCTAAATTCTTCACCCTGTGACAAACTATTACTACCACTGCTATCTAGTTCACACCTGTGTGCTCCAACTCCCAAAGCCTTGGCAATTTTTTTCCTTGGAACAGAGGTTAAAAGCAGTGTTCTGCAAAGGATCAGGGCTTTCTAAAACAGGCAGAAAAACATTCTCTGTGCCCTGGATTCCAGCAGTAGGTTACTAGAGAATCAGCTTTGTTGCTTGCATTATCCCAGAGCTTGCTATTGCTCTGGGATAATGACACTAAGTTACAAAGAAGAGAAACTACAGAGTATGTTATCAAAGTTAATACCGAATAAGAGAGATACTCTTCAACTTCTGCAGCCTCTTACTGGCTCCTGAGGAGGCTAGTTAGCTATTTGAACCTAGTCAAGGCTTAGTGTGTCCTGGAGAACTCCTGCTGGAATGTCTTTCCTGCTCTTGTTTGAAGTTGGGTCTGGGCTACCCAGACCACAGGATTATTTGCTCTTTTCTATACACCAAATGGAAAAATCCAGCTTTCTTTCCTTGCCCATTCACGATTCTTCTGTTTGGAAAGTTAGGACATTATATGATTCTGAAGGTGTTTGGATCCTTTTGTCTCCTCCCCTAACACTTTGGTGAATATGCCTATTTCTGGTCTTTTTCTAGATTACATATTGCCTTCACCTTTGTGCTCTTTCTTGTTCCTTACTGGAGCCTTCAGACACAGCAACAAGATTTTATAAATTTTGTATCACAACACTTTATCATTCTACCTGCATTTTAACAATACAAGTAAAATTTACTACTAGCAATCCTTTGAGTTAAAAAACAATTCAAACATGAAGGAATTAAAAAGTGGAGATGATGACTCTTGTAATTGTCACAAGATTGCATTTAGAGTCACCACAGCATGTAGTGAACAGGAAAATGTGTCACTTTGGCTGGGAAACACTGCAACTGAGTAACTTTTTGTTCAAATTGCTGCAATATTAGTCGAGGTCCTTGTATTACAAAAAATTTCGCTGTGATTAAGTGGAATTAGTGGATGATACAGTACTTAATGCAGAGGTAATAATACGATTTCCCTCATTAGTGCAGGACTGCTATAGCTTCTTAATTGATTTTAATCGGCATTTAATTAGAAAATGTGAATCCCCTGTGGCTAGTTCATATTTTACACTATTCCAAGGTAGACTATCATTTCTTTTCTACAAGTGGCATCCCAATTCCAGGTTAGGAAAAATATGAAATCTTGTATTTGGCCTCTGACTTTTGAGGGTCTCTATGTCACAGACTTGGGCTGTTTATCAGCTCTGAGCCTCTAAGGGTCACCATCACCTGTCTCAGGAGAGAATCCCCTTTTCTGTCTCAGCTTTTCCTCTGGAAAAAGAAGTTTTTGGCACTAGGAAACTAGAGTTTCCTAGTGCCAAAGTACCCCACAGACTATATATATAGTTATATAGTTATAAAGCATGTACCCAAATATTTCTTAGGGAAATAATGCAAGGACTCTGTGTCCGGAACTTGTGGGAAGATGCAGACAGAAGTTTTATCATTTCTGTGAGACTGAAAACACCTGTGAGCTCATATATTGGAAGGGTGGTGACAGGTACTCGGTGTAATTCCATATTGTTTCAGCTCCAGAAAAAAACTACTTGAAACAGAGAGGGAGAATATCCTGCTCTTTGAATGAATAGCACAAAGAAATCCCTGTGCTAGCATGATAGGAAAGTTTTATTGCATTCTGGATTTTCAGTTGTGCTGCATTAAACCATATTAATATTTGGTTTTTCTAGGGCAGTCAAAAATCATTGGTAATGTTGAATTTTTCATTTACACTAGTGCCAAATGATCAGCCTTAGTGCTCCAAGGTCAGTCAATCATTCCCCTCTGGTGGAACATTTCTGCCTTCAAGGCAAATGAAACTTTTTTCTCTCTATCTCAAGTGCAGATAACTTATGGGACAAACTCACTAATAGTTCATTGTGTGTGCCATGGCTGTTGCCCTATGATCCATCAACATACCCAAAATGAAAAGTGATTTCCCTGGAGACAGAGTGTAGAGCTGCTCATAGCTTTTTTTCTTGTGTACCTGAATTTGAGTAGATTCTCTATTAAGCATCCAGCTGAAGCAGAATCTCTGTACCAGCCATGTTGTGACTTGCTAAGAAGGAAAAAGTTCCCTAGAGTCTGATCCAAAGCTGGGTTTAATATATGGAGATCTTGATTCCAAGGGCATTCAGAACAGTAATCATTCCCACCACTAGAACAACATGAGCTCATGCTGAAGCAAAATTGCATTTAAACGAAATGATCTCCGAAAACATTAATCCTAATAGTCCATTTTGTAATGGAAACCTACAGGGCTGTTGCCTGAATTGTGGTTTTGCTGGGAGCTGATTTACAGTGTGGATTTAACAGTCATTTGCCTCGTACAGCAAAGGAGGAGGCAGGTGTGGCTGGCCTTAAACCCTGCTTACAACATCACTTCCAAACCAAAGCATCTGACCCTTTGGTTTCTGGCTTTGTTTGGCACAGAAGTGTAACTGCAGGGATTTTTCAGTGACATTCACTCATTCTGTCTTTCTTTTAATATTGCTGCTCTGAGATTGGTGGTGTATGGAAACCTGAGTAATTATATCTGTCTGCATGGTGTATTTAGCCTTAAAACACAATATTCCTTTCTTTGCTCTATGTCATTTTTTATTACCTGTGTTCTGAAGCCTTTGAATTTAGCTCAGACTGTAAGGTTGAAAGTTGTTGATTTTTGAAAGGTAAAAATGAACAAACAAAAACTCCTCCAAAGCTCACTAAATCAACACTTTTTTTTCCAAACCAGAACCAACAAAAAGGTTGTTGAAGAGACCTGTTTCAATCTGCTTTGTATTCTTGCTGTGTGCTAATCCTGCTTTCCCCCTTTTAATTTCTTTTTTAATAGTATGTCTTGATTTCTTCTTTCTCACCTGCTATTGCATTTTTCATCAACCTTCGGTATTTGTCTCCTGTACCTCCTTCAAGTTTCTCTCCTGAGGCAGCTTCCATCCTGAAATATTTTTTGAGAAAATGTCTTCCAGTGAATTATTATCAGACCAGGTTCTTAGATGCCCTGTAGAGGTGGAAATCAGACATCCTACATAGTGAGCAGGATTGATCAGGAACTGTATCCTTTTTCTACTAGCATTTGACTGTTGTACCACCCCACTTAGGCTGGCAGGAATAATTCCAGTGAAAGGCATGACATGAAGTGCAGTTGGATCTCAGGCTGGTTTAGGGAGGTAATCCTGTAGATCCACTCCAGCTGCAGGTTGGTTGTTTCAAAATAGCAATAACATCATTTTGAATCCATCTCCGTGCTGCTTCAACAAGCCAGGTGCCCAAATCTGAGGTCATGTCATCTGCAGTTGTCATTGTTGGTGTCTGCACGAGCAGTTTTCATTTTGCATCTGCATTCCCATTTGTGTGTGGGCATCTCAGGCATTTGAAAGCACTTGAGCACTGGTCTCATTGCTCTGTTACTGGGGGCAGTGGGAGAACTGCTGCACTGGAAAGAAGTCTGGCAAATGCAGGTGGTTTTGGAAAGCCCAGTCAGGTGTTCTGCAGTTGTCCTGCTCTTCTGGAGAGTGTTCAGAGCATTCCCTAATGGCCCTCCCAGGCCTCTCCTGCAGTGCTGGCTGCTTCTGCCAAAGCCAAGGTGGAGAGTGAGCACTGCATAGGAGCTGCACTGCAGGACCTGCCCCTGCTCACACACAGATTCTACTCAACAACAGACCTGTCAGATTTACTTTAAAAATTGCTTATAAATGCAGTTTGGGAGTGCATGCGTCCAAGGTCACACATCATAGAGTCACACATCAGTTCCGTGTTGCTCTGCAGCAGACACAACAGCCATGAGAAGCACATGGGAAGTTGAATAAAAATGCAGTGCTTGAATCTGCTCTTGAGACAAACTTGTGAAGTGGCTGCTCTCCATGTTTCTTAACAATGAGGATCTCTTACTAGCCCAAAGTGGAAAAATGCATTATGTTTGTATGTAATAAAATGTGTATGTCTTTGAAAAAATCTATTTATAGGCCTTGTTGATGGCAGCCGTTCAGCCCACTGCCTCACTGCTACCTGCCAATTTTCTCTTTATGCTTCTATTAACTAGAGCTTTGGGATTCACAGTTTATTCTAATTCATTCTTAATGATAGTAAGCCAAAGTCTCTTGTGTACTCAGTACTTGTGAGATACACTGAAGCACTGGAGTCAAACTCCTTATGAAGAAGGATTATTTTTTAAAATTTTATTTCATTTCTCTGTACTTCTGGATGATTTTTGCAGTGATACATTATAAGTATCAGGATCAAGACTGGTGTCAGAACAGAACGTGTCAGTAAAAATAAAGTTCTGCAATCTGCATTGTCTTCAAGAACTTTGACCCTGTCTGTCTATGTATAATTTCTTGGTCTCAGGAATATTCTCTAGTATTTCAGATAGAGGCTAAATAAAGTTTTCTGTCACTTTTACTGAGGCAAAATTTATATTTTTGAGATGTGATTCCCCTAAAGGTGTTACAGACACTGATGGGAAGTCTGTAGGTGAGTTCAGCACACTTAAGGCAGGCAGAACAAGTTCATGTGGCTGGGGAAAAACTTTAGTCGTGAAATATCCTTTTCCTTTATGTGTCTCATTAGCAAGTGCTGCTGCCTGCTCTGTGTGTGAGGGGGTAGAGATGGGTGCATATTTGTAATATTTAGTTGATCTGTTTCACCAAACTTGGTTTCGTTTCCTCCACAGGGACAGCAAGTCCAAGGAAGATGGATTTAGCAAGAGGCATCCTGCTTAAGTTAAAATTAAAAGCTATAAAAAGAGCTGGTGCTTTCAGTTAGGTAGACAAAACAATCCTTTATTGTCCCAATGTGACTGAAGCATAACAGAAATGAAGGCTCAGTATGAATGAGTTAATAACAAGATCCAGTGCCGTGTTCTCAGAGCTGTTTTAGGGTATTGAAGGAGAAAATGTAGTCTCAGGTCATATCACGATATCAATAGGTGCAATATGGACTAGTGTCCAAGGGAATTGTGCTGTTTGTGCCAGGACTGAATGGAAAACTTTGTGGTTGGTTTTTTTCAGATAAATGCAGTAACAGAAGACTGTCAGAAAATTAACAGAAAAATTATCAGTGGTTATCAAGACTACAAGCACTTCTATTCTGATTGTATTTCCCTTTGAGCAGCCAGGAAAGCTATGAAAGAAAACAAATTGTCTTCTGTAGCAAACTGACTGCTTTAATTTCTGCTTTCATTTAGAGACAGATACTTGAGAAATATTAAATGTTTCTAAGCTGGAAAAAACCACCATTTCAGTTAACCCCAAAGGAAGAGCAAGAACAATAGGTGAAAATGCAGTAGACTCAAACAGAGAAATTAAATTGATGTCCTGGAAAAATAAACAGAGATCAGGGAATCCTCTCACTGATCGGTGCCCAGAAATCACAGATGCATAAAATTCTCAAATATTCCTTTATCCCCTCCCTGCCTTTTTAACCTCTATTTTAAAAGTTCTCTGTATGAGATTATTTTTCTTCTTGCTCTGTACTGAGTGGTTTTGTAGAAGTACAGTAAAAACACAGAAGGGAAATGGAGAGTCTGCTGAGGACAAGTGACCTAATTTATGGCTTTATGTCCCAAGTGTCACCAGAGTGGCCACGGATAACAGCAGCTAGTTTGCTCACAGTTGCTAATTATGAGAAAGCTTGGCAGGGAGACCTGAACCTTTTTATTAGACTAAGTAATATAGCTGTGGAGAAAAGGAAAATACCTGGAGTAAATAAGAGCTTTTACAAGTTAAAAATATATGATTTGGACTGTTGGAAGATGCCCATCTTCCTGATCAAACCGTGTTGGTTACCATGCAAACCTTCCAGATGCCATTCTGTACCTGCCATCGATGTACACACAGCAGCTTTGGATAATTTATGTGTTTGTGTTCCAAGATGCAGGCCCTTGAAAGGACATGACTTCCAGAAGTTACCTGATCATTTTGGGGAACATATGGCAAACTGTGAGACAATTTGGAGTGGGTTTGCCAGAGTCACTGGAATTGGATCTGCACATGCTGGTTGAGGAACTGGCCTATACATAGGTTTGGGGGGAAATGAGGAAAAGGTGGAAATGTGAGTGAAGTTGCTCTGAAAATGTGTAGTAACAAAAATGAAGAAAATTATCTGAGGGGAGGGGAAGAGGAGAAAGCAATGTGACCTTTTCAACGCAAAAGAAAACTCTGAATCAACGCTGAAAAAATGAATGGCAAAGTCATTAGATTGACAATGAATAATAGAGCAGCTAAGAAAGGCAATTGTGTGCTTCCATTCTTAAGAAAGCCATTTCTTCTGGCAACCAACCATCCCAGCCAGAGACTGGAGTCTTATTAGAGTAGGAAATGAGTTGTTCTGCTGACTTCACGCGTGTAGTGAATTGGCTGCAGAACTTCTGCAACAAAGTTCTTTTAAAACAAGTAGCAAATTACAGATGAGATCCGTTAATATGCCTCACAGCACTCAGCTGTGTTAATACAGACCAGAATGCACAACATATGGAGCCTAGGTAGAGATTGAGACATGTTAAATTTGACTCTCAAATTAGATTGATTATGTTAGTGTTAGACAAATATTATCTGAAAGGACACAAACACAGCAGTTGTCAAAATAGAGCACCAAGCAGGAAGATGGATGTGGCATGCCCAAGCTTAGCTGGCTCCTGTACTGAGCTCTATCAGGAACTGAAGCTGCCCTGATTTCTCACTTGTGTGAAGTGATTGCTCTGAGTGATGGTAGCAAAGTCCCACAGGTCTGATTGCAAAGATTAGGAAAAGGCTCGCTGTTACTAAACCCCTGTCACTCTTCCTCTGTTCTCCACAAGCACAAAGGTAGTGTATTTCGAGATATAATAAGAAGGGACAATTAAAACTTCTGTTTTCCCGTGCAGGGGGAGCACAGGGTATGCCACAGCTCTTGGTGTATCAGGTTCATGTGAGGCGATCCACCCAGAGAGGCAGAACGCCTGCTGAGAGAACTAACAAAAGACCATTCACTAACAAAGCACCAGCAATTAATCCTGGAGTTACACAGGGTTGTAGGCTACTTAGAGGCCTGGTGTAAATGAGCATAGTCTAATGGTACCCTAATTTACACACAGGTCCTATGGTGTTTAAAGCTATTTACAGTATAAGCATTAGTTTTTATAATTTGTCCTGTCAGAGAGAGATTCTCTTCTATATTGCAGCGTGTAAGTGCTGCTTTCAGCGCTTGCTGGGAGAACAGTCAGGTCAGCTTTTCTGGCTGGAAACTGTTGTTCTATTGAAAGTAATTGCAGTTTTCATGATAAAATGTTGTATGTATTATATTAAATGTATTCCTATACTCTTGTATTGAGCAATGGTGTAATTAAGGGATATACCAGGGATTCCCACTGCAGAAACCAACCACCTATTCTGAAGATTTTAATATAGCTGTAAAAGCTGATTATATGTTGGAGTGTGAGTGTAGAGATCTTGGAGAAAGAGCTCTTTATCACACATAAAAGACATCTCTGTATAATGGCTTATAAACATCTTCCCTCAAAACCTGACAATATTGAAGGGAGATGATGAAGAGCTACTCAAAAATCCATTTAACTGATAAGCTGAATGCTCCTAATAAGCCAATTTCAGGCATCACAGTGAAGTAAGTGAAAACACAGTCTGAAGGAAGAGTCTCAGCCATAAGAAATCCTGCCCTTGCAGGACAGTTTCTGCACAGAGTGTGTTCTTTAGAACTCGTGTCATGTTGACAGTGTCAGCCCCCTCAATTGGCACCTGCTGTCAGTCTCTCAGTGCCAGGTACAGTAGGAGTAGCTGCTGTGTACCAGAGACTCCAGGGCAGCTGATCCCATCAGTCACTCAGAGGTTGCTCTTAAAAATGGCACAATTCAATTTCTGGACAGGAGCAGCTCCCACCTCCTGTGGAACAAGCACGTGGCCCAACAGGCCGTGATGCTCAGGGTCTGTCTCTGCCTGAGATTCTCTGGACTGGAAGTTGTGAAGTTGTTCCTTGCCTATCACACAGCAACCTCATTCCTTTTCAGTGTATTCTTCAGAGATTTTTGGCAGCAGTTTATTCAGTAACTAAAATTTTTTGCTTACCAATTCAGTTTCAGAATAGGAATAGAAAACCAAACAGAGGGTACAGATGGGAACAGCAGCTGAACAGGGCAGGGTGAGCCTCAAGTGAGTGACAGTTCCTAAGCAAAATGCTCTACATTTCTTAAACTCTTGGATTTTTGCTATTCTGGCGCAGCCTGTCTAGAAATAGCAGTGCCTGGGATCAGCTCTCCTAGCAGCAGTGAGCACTCTGTGCACATGGAGCAATCCAGCCCATCCCCACCAGCCCAGGGACCTCGGCTGGGAGCCCAGAGACCTCAGCTGTGAGCCCAGGGAGCCCTGCAACATCAGAGCCCAAGTTTTCACGTGCCATGACCAGGCTTTGTCTTCCAAATAAGGGGCTCTGGTCACAAGGCTGAGCTCTGTGCTGGCCTGAGTTTGAAACTGCCTGTTACTCTGCACTCCTACATCATCTATTACGAAGCCACTTATGGCAAATGGCCCGGCACGATGAATCAGAATTCTTTGACTCCATATATCAGAAAGCTTAAATATTATTTATGAAGATGACTCCAAAGTTCAGAGGCTTGGGCTATGTTGTGCCCATGTACAGAGCTCAGATGCTTTCTTCTTGCTGCCCTGTACAAGAATCTCAGAATGCTGTGACTCTGCCTGTGGCAGAATCCTTCTCTCTCTCTCCCCTGTCCGTGTGATACTACAAAGTTAGAACTGAAAGTTCAGAGGCTTGGGCTATGTTGTGCCCATGTACAGACCTCAAATGCTTTCTTCTTGCTGCCCTGCACAAGAATCTCAGAATGCTGTGACTCTGCCTGTGGCAGAATCCTTCTCTCTCTCTCTCCTGTCTGTGTGATACCAAAAGTGAGAACTGATAACCAGGACCAGCTTCCTCCCACAGACAGGCCAGAGGGACAGTGTCCTTGGACAGAACACAGCTCAGAGATTGTTTATAGAAACTGTGCTGAGAATGTGCTTCTCCCTGAGAAGAAAAGCCTTTGCAGGTTTTTCACCCAGGGACCCACAAAATGTTGGCAACACATCATCCTCTTCTTGCTTCTGCCTCTTTAAGGGCAGAGCTTCAGGCCATAATTTGTATATATGGTTGATGTAATTATGCATGCAAATTAGACATGCTCTTTTAACTTCATCGCTAATTTGACTACCCATTAAAGAGATTTAAGGGCACCTCTGGTCAGTGAAGGTGACTTAAAACTAACTTGTTTCACACCAGGTGAGTACACTTTGTTTCAGCTGGGTCCTGACCAGCAGAAACATCTTAAATCATTCAAGGCTTGTTCTCAGCTCATGTCTGATGGGTCCCTTAGGGCCATTATATTTATATATATGTATATATTCATATCCATATCTATATATAAACTCATCTTTAATCTTAGTTCACTTAGATAAAATAAAGGATTTCAAAAATTTAGAAAAGAAAGGAAAGGACAAGTCTCTTTCTTGTGAGAAGAACTGAGTCTTCCTTTAAGACTTTGATAATTTTCTGCAGCAGTTATCTTCAACACCAGATTTTGGCAGAACATGATTGAATTAGGGCCTGAGGGTAAAAAATTCCATTTCAGGGCTGTGTTGGAAGGAGACTGCCAGCACAAGGACAGAGGCAGTATCTGCAGTGTGAAACTTTGGAAACAGAAGGGGTAAGGTCAGAGGAAGGGGGCATGGTGGGAGACTTGACTGGTGAAGGAGCAGCCAACAGAAAGCCTTGGCCGAAGTCCCTTTTGGAGTCCATGGCAGAGCCAGTCTGGGGCCAAGGCCTCAGGACAGGTGAGGGAGGCTGCAGGCAGAGCTGAGCACTTCAGTCCCCTGCTGGGAAAGCACACCCTGTACAGGCTGAGGCCAAGGTGGATTTCTCTGATCCTAGCCCAGTATTTCAACAAGATCCTTCCCTTTCCCTGTACTTTTTTTTTTTTTTTACATATGACTTGATTTTACCCTAGCTATGGGATGAGAACGTTGGCAGTAAGTACAAATGAGCATTTTCTTCCATGTGGTTGAAGACCACACAATCAAAAACAGGACCAGGGACACTGGTCTTATGCACAAGCTTAACTTAATCCACCCCTGAACTTCAGCTACTTGCATTGTGCCTGTTTTGTTTGTTTTGAATCACTGTGACAATTACATTATTGTTGAAGCTGGCAGCATTTTATTTAATGAAGAGTAATCACTTAGTTAATTCTCAGTTTCTAGAGCAGGTATCTGTGACAGGGTCAGAGCTGGTTACAAACAGCACCAGTGAGAATGAGTGGCCCAACTCCTCACACCCAGCACAGCAAAGTTCAACCTTGTGGAAAGCCTGAAGCAAACTCCAGGAAAGGTAAAGGTCTGGTTGGGTGGAATTGCCTCTAAATGCCAGGGGCAGTGGCACCCTGCAGCAGGGTGAGATGCTCCAGGACAAATCCTGTGTGCAGAAAAGGAGGAAGGAGAGAGAACAATTGATAGTTTTAAGTAAGTGAAGGAATTTTTGAAAAAGAATAATTTTTTAAGGTAAATTAAAGATGAAAATTTCTGTGTCAATAGATAAAGTGTAAGAAAATAAAGTGTTGCTTCAGCCTGGTGTCTCATCAAACCAGGGGAAGCATCTTGCTTTGAAGACATGCATTGGGGCCAGCTGTGGATTCTGTCCCCTGCCAACTCCAGTGAGCTGGGCTGCAGGAGCTGGATGTCTGCTGAGCAAACTGTGCAGGAGAATGAACAAGTATTAACCTTTTTCTCAGGGGTCAGAGCGCAATCAGAATGCCCTTCCACAGAAAGTAACAGAATGTGATTAATTTTACGTGCTACAGCCATGATTGTCCAAGTGTTATGGGTAAGGCAGTATAAATTCAGGCAGGCAGGGTTTCATTAATTGAGGGAATTTCCAGGCTAATTTCCAGGTGTTCAGGGACCTGACCTATTTCAATTTGAATAATAGCTGATGACAGAGTTTGATATGCACTAGCCTTTTATTTAAACAGAAGGGAGAGAATTCTTTTGGGTTGGGGCTTCTTAATTAGTATTCCACAAATATGGCATCGTTTTGCTAAACACAGCTAGCATGTATTTCCTTGTCAGATTTAAGCTTAAAGGAAAATCAGTGCATTTAACTTTGCTCCATGTAAAAGATCAAAAAAAAAGCCAAAAAGCAGAAGTAAAACACAATCTTGTGCTATACCGGGTTAGTGATTTAGGTTTTAATCAGAATTCGAGGGAAAAAATAAACAAGAAAAACTCTCAGATACTCTTTAAACTCTTCCTTTGATAATTAGACTCTAATTTCAAGTTTCATTTAGTTAAGGACAACTATGTTGGCCATTAACTTTATCTAAAGTGTATGCTAATTAATGCTAAATTACACTTCCTAAGGTGCTACATGTTATACCCACCTGACTGCCACCAGTCACTCACCATTCACTGTGTCAGTAAGAGGGAAATAATGAAAGAGAGGATGAGCAGAAGCCAGGGAAGAGAATTCTATTATCAGCTCTGATCTTCCAGTTATTTACTGTAACTTGAAGTTATTTGCTGAGTTTTAAAATTTCAGCTATAATTTTTAACTGTGGGGGTTTTAGCCTATTTAGAAAGAAATCATCTCTAAACCTCTGAGGAATCAGTTAATATTTAATTGTCTTGTACTCTGATGTCAAAATTTCATGAGTAGATGACAAAGAAACCTGTTTAGCTCACAAATTCCTCGAAGCACAGCACAGTATGGAATACACACCTCTAATCCTGGGTTAATTCAGCTGTTTTCAATGTCACTTCTAAGTTAATGCAAAAAATTATCCTTGCCTAAGGTAACAGTGGCACTGAGCAGCTGCCCCCTGGTAACTGTTGTTTGTATTTCATTAGGGTCCTGAGTGCCTGGCAAAGATACTTCTGGTCCTGCACGCTGTGCAAATACTTAGAAGAGGAAAGACCCCATCTCTGGGATGTTTCAGTCTCCTAGATGTAATCAAAAGGCAATCCACTGACTTTGTAGATTGCTGTAATAAGCTTTAAGTAGAGGGAGGTGCTTTAAATGTGTAGTGTCTCACTTAAAACCAGGTTTAACCTTTAGTATGGTACTGCCTGGCAGAGCCAGATATCCATTAAATCACTTAGATTCCCTGCTGATAGGTTTCCATCCATTTCCATTTCTCTGCTCTTCTCCTGTCTGTTGGGAAAATACAATATTCCTCACTGTCTGGCCCAAAATTTTGGCATAAATACTCCTGAGAGTTTGGGATTCAGCATGCAGCAAGCTTTAGAGGTACACTTGTGCTGAGGGCAATCCTAACAATCAGAGCAGCAGGCAAATGAGGCAGCCCCAAATGTCGCCATCAGATTAATGACAGACATGCACTAGACAGCCCAGTGGATATTGGTTCCTGAGAATAACTCCTGTTCTCTATGCCATCATCTCAGAAACTGACAGCTCCTGTGAGTGGCACTTCTCCATCCTGGGGCAAAGCGGGAGCACTCCTGTCCTCACAGACTGCGTCCCACACAGGACCTGTGGCTAGGAAATGGATCTGTGATCCCAAGCACTTCCCACTGCTCTTCCCAAAATACATGATCCTGGCATTGGTGAAATATTAACTTTATGAAGAATAGTGACTTCTTGTTCAAGAAATAGCATTAAGCTCTGCTGTGTCATTTTATTGGTGTTCATTCTCATAAAGGCTAATAATCTTGTTTAGTTCCTTGTCTCTGCTGTGAAGTACATTTGCAGCTTCTTTAATCTTTTTAGGATAAGCAAGCCAGCCAGAGGCTAAATAATTACTGACAGCTGCTAGGTACTGTCTGTCCTATTAGATGTGTTAATCAAATTTTGTAACTGTATAGAAACATCAGTGTTAGCAGAGCGAGGTAGCTTTGTCTTTTTTCCACCAGATTTATCCAGAATGGTGTATTCTGCACACTTTTCCTACACAGTTTCTCAGAATCACAGTGTGACTTGGAAGGGACCTTAGAGATCAGCTGCTTCTAAGCCCTCTGCCATGGGCAGGGACCCTTCCACTGTGCCAGCTTTCTCAGAGCCCCATCTATCCTTGATCCCACCAGTGCTCTTGGGCTTCTGGTGTCCTCTGGGTCCCCATGTCATTGCCAAAGTGACTGTGATTCCTGCAGCACAGGTCTGGGACCCAGAGTGGCTCCATCTGCAAAAAGAGGGAGGATGACATATCCCTTTATTCATGCAGCATCTCCCAATACAGTAAGTGTAAAATTAGATTTTGGATGTAGGGCACAGCAGAGATTAATATTATGGGTTCTGGCCAAAAGAATGTACTCTAGGCAGATGTGGTCTAATGGGTTTAGTAGAAGCATGCTGTGCATGTGTAGGTATATCACCAGGCCAAGTCCCTTGTGCTGTAACTGCTGCTTTCAAAAGCTAATGAGACAAAAATGTTAATTTAATGACCCATCTCCAGGAGTTCTCACAGAGCTCCCTCTCCCTTGGGATTTGGGAGTGAATTGAGATTTAAGGTCAGGGTGCTGTGGAAGCCTTATGTATTGGACTGGAGTAGGGAAGAACAAAGCCAGTGCTTACAGTGGGTGGCTACTATTTATATGCAGTGACTAAAATAGGTCCTCTCTGCATTTGTCCCGGTGTCCCCAGGCAGGTGGAGCACAAAGGGCCTGGCCCTGAGCTGTCTCCATGGTCAGATTCCTGTGCACAGAGGCAGCTGCCCCCAGCCCTGGCCCCACAGCCCAGTGGGGCTGGCACTGGGGACTTGGGGCCACAGCCTCAAACCTTTCCTGACACACTAATGAGCCTTCAATGGACCAGGAAAACACAGTCAGTCAGATTTTCTCAGACCCACTGGCCTTCCTTGAAGTCCCTCCCTGACTGGGTACCCCAGTCATATATCTGTAGCTTTAGCTTTAGGGAATAAGTACAAGCCTAATATCTATCAAATAACCCCAGAAAACTGAGTAATGGGTCTAAACTCATCATATTTCTATATCAGAGATCACAGAGAGGAGTAAAACCGAAATACCTGTTTATTCCTATTTCATCTCAGGGAACACTGAACATGAAATCAGGTCCCAGGGAGAAAACCTGGTCACTGCCACTTGTTCCACTGTCACTTGTCAATTTTGAGCTGCTCCTGCAGCATTTCTGTGCCTCGCTGTGTCAGTTTTGCTGTGCTCCTTGTCAGCTTCACAATAAGGAACAACGGGAAAAAATTGGCAACTGGCACATGGGAATCAGAGGTGGAATAAATTGATAAGGAGTGGTTAGAGAAGCATGAAGGCATTGGAGCTCAAGAATACTGAAAATCCAGCAAGGAATTAAAGATGTATTTTAGGTGTGCCGTTAAAAACCGCACAAGCTCTAAGACATCAGGAATGGTTCTGAATTAGAACAAAAAGTGAAGAATCTGTAAACATTGCCAAAAAAAGGTAAAATATAGGAGATGGTGCTAAGCTCCAGCAAAAGGAAGCCAAAAGAGGCAGAAATTATGGTAATCAAATGGAAAAACAGATTGCAAGTTTTTGGTCTTCTGCTCTGGTTAGTACAGAAGAAGGAGCTGTGGGATGCCAGGAGGTTTTGCAGAAGAACTGCTGTGTGTCTGTCTGTGATTGCAGAGACATGGACAAAATTTTGGGAAGCCAGTGGGTTTTGAGTCCACAGTTTAAGCACATTCTAAACTCATATTCTCTAGAATTTGTCTGAAGGCTTGTAGGCAATCTCTGCTGCACCCTGCTCTTGTGTGGATCAGTGATGCTGCCATGGCATCACTCCCAGGAAAAGGAGAGGTCTGGTGTGCACACTAAAAGGGGGAAAGTGGTTAAAAGACCTCTGACTACCCAAAAAGCAGTAGCCATGGGTTTCAGAACAAAAAGTCCCATGCACTTGACAAGACAGTCATGGTAATTCAGTGTGTTCACTGTATGAAGAGGAATGTTTGGGGGCAGGAGGAATCCTGCAGCCCACCATCCTACACAGCTCTGGCCACTGCACTGGAAGATTCTGGCACTGATCCCCCAGCATCTGTTGGAACCAATGTATTTTCAGTTTTATGTCTGCTGGGCATTCTAAGACTTCAAGAAATGGAAATTTTAACACATCTCTGAACGGGCTGCTCTCGTATGTACTTCTCTGGAGGTTAAAAAATAAGAATCTCATCTGAATCACTGCCATTCAGAGGTTTTTGTTATGCCTGTATCTCTCAGGTTAGGAAGATCCTTCTTTTCTTTCAGGAATTCCCTCTCCACTCCCAGTCTCAGCACTAAACTCACTCTTTAACAGCCTTGGGGATATATGATGGTTGCCCCATGCTTCTCACTGTAGGGTTCTTTTCTTACCAATTGCTTATCATATTGCTAAAGCAGAACCATTTAGGTTCATTTTCCAGTCAGGGTTATTTTCCTTCCAAGGTAGGGAAATACTTGTAATGTTTTTTTGGTTTGGTTTTTTTCCCCTTGTAAATTTCAGCCAAAATGATCCAGTATGTGCCAGAACAAGGAGAGGGAAGCACAACTTTTGGGTTGTTTATTTGTTTTTACTTGTGGGGAAAAAAAAAAAAGCAGCCTGGTACATTTGGTATCTTTGTTGTGGACATAAATTCTGTGTGATGCTTTTAAGTGCTATGATACCATCTTGCCACTTAAAAAAATCCCAATAAAAATTAAGTGTTCTGTCCTCATATCTGGGCTTGGTGAAAGTACAGTGAACAAGGCAGTGTTTAGGGCCCTGCTTGGAATAACAGTGTTAAAGCAGAATGTTAAATAATGTCCCAACACCCCAATGAGTGTGCCCTGTCCCTTTTATGCCCCAGCTGAAGGAGGTGATGAATATCTCAGTCTCAAGCTCCGTCAAGGGGGATTTAGGTTAGATACAAGAAAAAAGTTTTTCACAGAAAGAGTGATCAGGTACTGGAATAGCCTGCCCAGGGAGGTGGTGGAGTCCCCATCCCTGGGTGTGTTTAAACAAAGCCTGGATGTGGCACTGGGTGCCAGGGTTTAGGTGAGGTGTTAGGGCTGGGTTGGAGTCCATGATCTGAAAGGTCTCTTCCAACCCAGACATTCTGTGGTTCTGTGATTCTGTAACACACCCAAAGAGACACAGCTGAAGGCTGCAGCACAATGCATTGCAGAGCTGCAAGCTCTAACCAGGGTGTCTCCATCTGGCCCTTCAGTCAGTCTTGTTTTCATGTTGTATTTTGCATGCAACGAGCCACAGGTTCACTTTATTCAGTCTGTCAGGGTCAGGCAGGCTCCCAGCCTGTGAGCCAAAGCTGGAGCACTTCTGCATGGCCCTTCAGCCTGGTCCTTTCCCTGAAGGAGGGATGGAGTTCCAGTAATGCTCACACAAATAGCTGCTCTGTAATTGCCATCGTTCCCCTGGTATGTTTTATTGGCAAACATCACAGAGTGCGTCTGAGGCCTGCTCTCAATGCCAAGGGTTTTTTAAGATGTGCTGAGCACCTCTCTGCCTCACTGAGTTCAGCTGGCGTTGAGCTCCAAATACCTTGCAAGAGTAAGCACTTGGCATATAGGGCAAGTGAGACAATCAGCATTTTATGCATGTCAGGATGTGATCATGCTTGTTTTAATCCACTCTCCAGTAAGCTTCCTTGCAGAAAAACAGCTCTTGCACTTAATAAAGCCTGTGCCATCAACCAAACAGCAGCAGCAAGTGTAATTACAGACTGTTTATGAGAAGGCTTTTGCATGAGAGAGTTATCTTTTGCTTTAGCCATGTTCGTAGCCTATTAAATTTTAGATGACTCAAAGAAGATTTTCTTTCTTGTTCACGTAAAACTGTGCCCCATCTTTTCATGCAGGTAATTGCATTATCTAAACACGTGGGCTCTTCACACTTTTTGTCAGAGAGGCACTCCCAGTGCCAGGGCAGTGTCCCAGGGTATCTGTGCATGGCACAGATTTTATGACACTTAGTGCATCACACTGACCTGAGCATTCCAGTATTTTGGAACACTGAAATACGGTGTTCCCCACTATAAGGAAGGGAAACAATGGTTGAGGGCCCTGTTAATGGGGTTTTCCCCTGTTTTCTGCTGACAAAGCACATGCAATATTGATAGAGGGGGAGGAAAGGAATGACTGAAGTGAAATTGTGAGAGACAGAACTCTTCAACCCCAAATCACATAATCTGTCCCTAAAACAAGCATTTTATGTTGGACCACCACACAAAAGTGCTCTGCTGATGTTCCACACACCAAGTCTTTCTGTATTAGCAACAGACCCCTGTGATCAGTGAAAAATAAATACATTTTTCAGTTTTGTTCTCCTTGGCACCAGAGAATTATTTGTATCACCTCACCACAGCAAGGCTGTGCTAGCAACCCTGGCTGTGTGTAGAGAGCATTTTGTTATTTATCACCTTAAAGTGTTTTCTTCTCTGGAAAGCTACTGCTTTTAATGATAGATTTTTGGTGTTGTGAGTGTGAAATACATCACAGTTTTGGGTATCTTTTTAATTTTATGGATGGCGCAGCTTAAAACCAGGTACATCAAATAAAATAACTACTGCTGAGAATGAATAAAAGTTGGCAGGTATGGCAGTTTAAAATAGCCCTATTTTCACCCTAAATATAGCCTGGTTTAATTGAAATCAAGTGGTAGCTATGAGACAGCTGCTATATCAAAGACCAGTGACAGCCTGCTGTGGTTAAAAGAATACAGGCAGCCTGTGTCTCTGCTGAGATAAAGTGGCATCACAGAGAGCAGAGTAGCAGTTAGATTGATGAAAAGTTAAGTTTTTAAAGCACTGATTTGTAAAGCCCTTATGCAGTTTTATTTATAGTTTATTTGTCTCTGTCCCCCCAATAAAACAGGTTTCATTCTGAAACCAGAAATGTGATGCAGATCCCCAGCTGATGTTCACTGATTTAGCTCAGCTGGGAAGGAAGCCATGCATACAGCCAGGCAGTCAGGTGTCCCCCTGAAATTCTGCCAGTGTAGGAGCAACAATGGTAGAATTTTGACTTCTTTCCATGAGAGAGTTTCTTAGAAATGGGCATTTCAGCTTCATGAGGTCAGCCCAAAACCACCACATGGTTTAGGGGAGAAGGGTACATTAAGGCACCCTCTGATGTTTCCACATCATTAAGTAAGTGATCTAACAGTGATGATATGATACCCCACTCTAACAGCACCATGTACAGAAAGACCAGAGACTTAATTCTAGGAAGGAGTTCTCTCCATAGTAACAGGTGAAAAGTGGACATTTTTTATTATCCCACTGCTTTCAATATTCTCTAATTAACAGGCACTTCTTTTAATTCCTATGCTTTCTGGTTATTATTATTTTTTTCAGCCTCATATAGTCTAAACCCCAATCTCTCATACTTATCCTCCCTGGCAGCTACTGAAATTCTTTTTACTTGCTAGTACTTAATTAATATTTGCCATGTTCTCACTAAGGTAAGTCCATACTTTCTCATTATATGAAATTAAAAGTAGATGAGCTTAGTTCCCAAATAAGAGAAGCTTTAGAAAGATATAGGGCACCCTCACCTATGGATTTTCTTTTGATTTTGATTCTCAGGAGAGCTCTTAAGACTTTCTATCAACCCTGTCAATCAAATAAATTGATGAATCATTGAGCCAGAACTATGGCTACAAGAGTCCTGCACGGCAAGTTCTGAGAGGAGTTCCTGACTTTCTTGATTACTGCATGCGGACAAAACTCTTCATGGCTGTGGGTCACTGCTGAGGGAATTCAAAACAAGGGAAACGAAAGCTCATCCACCTCAGGTTTTGTGATTGCTCTTAGGAAGATGTGAGTTCAGTTCCCCTTCTGAGCCTCGTGCTCCCAGGACTGGCAGGACCAGCAGGAGCATTAGAAAGGCAAAGCAATCTACCCAAACAGGAAGGAAAGCATCCTAAAGCAACTCCTCTAGTTGAGTACAGGACAAAACCAGCAGGCAGGGAAAGCAAGGAAATTCATGGAGTGTGGGGAAGAGAAAGATTAATACAGTGTAACTGGAGGGTTTGCACAGACAGAGATTTCATCATGATGGATGGGTGAAGAGTTCTTCTGAACTTTCCTGGACAGCTGTAACTTGTGTTCCTTGTTGGCATCATTATACGTATGTGGTACAGAAAAATATCAATTTGTGAAGGGGACCACACCAAAGGCATTCACAGACCTCAGAGGGTTTTGTACCTGCTCCTGCCCCAAAGTATCCCTAAGCATTACATGACACAAGCACACTTCTCTGCACTGCCCTGAGAGCCCAGCCACCCACAGGAGGCTCCTGGCACACTGCAGGCCAGGGCAAAGGGCAGGAGTCTGTCCTCAGCATCCCCCCCAGGCATGCAGGATCTGCTTGCTCCTGGGAATGATGTGCTGCTTGGGAAGCATCCAAGTGCACAGGGAGCTCTTTCTGCTGCTCTTGGTGCAGCTGTGACTTGAAATGGGTTCAGATACCCCCATTAGGAAACTGAGTCTGCAAAGTGCACATGAGGGAGGGTCAGAGCACAGGACTGGCTTTGGCAATGGCCACGAGTGGGTCTGCAGGGAGGGGCACACAACAGTGCTCTGAGCTCCCAGCACCCTGTGCCTCAGCATCTCTCCAGCCAAGAGTCATACCTGGGATAAACAGCAATGTAACATTCCCATTGATGTCGAGTTGGAGCAAAGGGGTTCCAGTCACCCCTGCTGACAAAGATAATTTTGCAGTTTTACCTCTGCATTTGGCTATCTCAAATTTTGTTTTTCATACACAAAAGGAGTGGTTAAAAAGATGGCATCAAAACTTTCAAATCCATATGAACAGAACACTTAATCAAACCCCATAAACAGAGAAAAGGAGGACTTTCTCTGGCAGGCTATGCTGCAGCTCTTGAAGAGTGAAGAGTACATTCATTATGCTTCTTTTCTGAAGGGAAGGATTTTCATCTTCTTTTCAATAGATAGCTTTGAACAGTTCATTTCACAAAACATTAGGAAGGAAAGATTTGGGGAAAATTGTATTTCTCTGCCTTAAAATTGAGTTATGGGCAGGGTGTTTGCCAGCTCATTTTTCTTGTTTGTGTGAAACAGACATTTGTGAGTTGTGGAAAATGAGCAATGGGAGGAGGGAGGAAATTGTCCAAGCCTACATAAGAAGGTTAGATAGCATACTGGTATAATTTATAAGGATTTACAGACACTGCTGTGCTTCCATACCCAAGAAGGCCCTTGTGGACAAACTGCACGGTGTTTTTGCCTTGTGACCCATCAAATCAATGGCAGCCATTGATGGGTCAGCTTTTGTCTGCCTTGAGGTCGTGGGAGCAGCTATTAAATGAACAGCTCTAAGTTCTGATCCTGGCATTGGTAATTGAAGCTGAGCTCTCAGGCTGATGCCAATCACAGGGTGTTGGAGCCTGCAGCCTGTATGAGGACAGGGTGTCACAGTGCCAGGCAGGCTACAAGTTTATTACAGGCAAGTGCTTCATGAGCTTCTTGTGTCAAGAGAGTCAGGAGGGAGTCTCCTGTTCCACCAGGCTGGGGTTAGGAGGGACAGGCAGACAGAGATGTCACAAAGCTCTCTCCTGTGACACTGGGTCAGTCTCCTTCTAAGCAGAGAGCTCTGGATATGCTGGTATCCAGTACAAGTCCTTGGCTGAGCAGATCCATGCTGTTTCCAAGAGTGTGGTGAGTTCTTCTCACTGCTCAGGAAGCTTTACAGGTGACTTAGACTTGGTTACCTCAGACTTTATGGACCTTGTTAATGTTATAAAACCAAGAAAGCACAGAAATTAAGCATTTGATTATGCAAGTTTGGGAGGACAGCAAGGATAATATATAGTGCTTCATTGTAGGAGCTAGTCTTTATTTTCTCAATATCTGAAAACATGAAAGAATAATTTCTTCTCTTATCAACTGCATGTTCCATTAGGAAACCACTTTGTCTTTTTCACTTGGAGCAGCTATAGTTATGAAAGCACTCTGTGCCTAATTGGTTTAATAACAAATTCTCGTACTTAAAGATATATGGACTATATATATTGCATCAACAAATAATATTTGTTAGCTGCTGCACTGGAAGGAAGAGGGAACACAGCACATTAGGCCTCCTCTGTTTCTGCAAACTCGTTTTGATATCCCACATTAACATTTCCAGATTTCTTTATAAAGGAAAGGGTGCTCTTGCTTCACTTGGAAACTGAAAGAGTGTCAATCAGGCTGTAATTAGTTTTATGTTCACCTAATATTGGGAAGAAACTGACAGAGTCCTCTTTTGGGTAAGAAAAAAAAAGGAATACTTTTTGAGCTAGCAGTCATTGAAAGAACTCAAAGCCAGAAAATCTGGCCCTGATTTTAGTCTCAAACCTGAATCTGCATTAAAGTCTGTTGAAGGTGCAAACATCAGTCACATCAGAACACTATGGATGCAAGTTTATTATATTGTAAGCTTTTTCTGGTTTATCTTTTTCTTTAACTCTGACAGGGAAAAAATAGGAGAGACTGGGAAAAGGAGAAGAACAGTATGGATAGAGCAGAACACAACAGCCACAAATAATCCAATATTTCATAATTTAATTTCACACTCACTAGGCTGCAGAGTCCCCACTAGACTGTGGGGAGAATAATCTAAGAAGGTTATTGGCTTGACAATGGTAACGTCAGAGCTTAAAGAGAGGTCTGGCAGCTTTCTAAAAGTGAATGTGTGTCCTTCCTTCTCCCTCTATTTCTCTACTCAATATAGATTAAAGTGACCTCTGGGTATAAACTCTACTGAACCCCCCCAAGTAGTTCTGCAGTGTAGTTTTTATTTGTACAGTACGTGAAAGAAGAGTTCAGATTAAATTCCTGGCCTTTCAGAAAAGTTTTCTCTTCCTTAAAAAAAAAGGAAACAAAAAGAAAAAAGGGTATTTTATTTTAAAGCCAGAGCCTCTTTCATGGTCCCATGATCTCATGAGTTCTTTGGCTGGCCTGTGACCTTTCAACCTTGCACTACATGTTTCTTTTCTAAATTAGCTAGTGTTGAGACATCAATGGAGGAATATCACTGTTATTATAAAAGGCATCATTCTCTCCCAAAAATGTCAGCGTGAGTGAGTCATTGCACCTAACTGCTTAGCTTTTGTGAGGCAGCAAGGAAGATTTGAAAGTGTGCTCCAGGGTCCACCAGTCCACCAACTTCTATTTAAAATGCTTTAAAAAGTGATGTCCCTGGCATCTGCTACAAGAGAGGCAAGGGAACGAAGCTTTGCTCCTTTAGCCACAAAAGGAAAGTCCTTCCTAACACAAAATTATATATGTGGTGTGAAAATACATAGCTATTACAAACAATTTCTTTTGAAGGCTATGCTCAGAAGTAGCACTGTAACAACAAACCAACCACCAAGTGAAAGCCTGGCAGAAAGGAACTGAGTGTCCTGGTGAGTTCTATCATTTCTAACACCCCACGTCTCTGCATCTCCTTGTATTCATGCTCTCTGGTGTCTAGCAGGTCGAGGAAATTAAATCAGGTTAAGAGCTCTATTTTTAATCTTAAGAAGACGGGTTTGTGTTGTCTGGCATCTTGAAAAATCCAACACTGGGTGTTTGTGCAGTGCTGAGCAAAGAAACAGTAACATTCCACGAGGATGTTTAATCATAAGGATACTTAATCTTCAGCCAGGATGAAATGCTGCATCTACACTGGCACCACCCTGTCTCCTGAGGGCTTGGTCCCAGAGCACCTTTAAGATGACACAGCCATAGCAGATGCATTTGCTGGCTTTGTGTTACAAAATGCACAGATCTTAGAATGAAAACCACACTGGCCCAAATCCATTCCAGCTGTTACTCTGCTCATGTACAGTTACATCAGCAGTGAAGCTGGCACACATTAAAAATGTGTGTCACCTGGTAATTATCTTACTAACAGGGCAGGGAAGAAGGCATGGGAAGGACACATGTCCAAACTCCAAGTCAGATTTTCTCCCCTGTGTGTGGAAAGCTGCCCAACGTTTGCTGAGAGCTGTCCTGCCAGCTACCTGGTGATAAGCCAGGCTTAACCTGCTCCTCTGGCTGACACCCACTGGGTGTTTCCTGTAGCACAGACATAGCCTGCAGTGGGAGAGCCTCTGCTCCGAGCTGGAGGTGTTGGGTGCTTTTAAGTACAGTCCTGTCAGTATTTCCTCACAGTTGGTTTCCCTAGAAAAACAGGTTATGTTGTACCTAACTGAATGTGGGGAGGGGGGGAATACACACTTGAGGAGAACGCAGGGTAATTGTGTTCATTCACCAAAGTGATTTAGTCTGTGGTGTTTAGTGTAGCAACAGCTGAGGATAAAGTGCCAGCTGAGAAGTTCCATAGGGATGCCAGCCAGGTGCCTGTATTGTGACTCCACATGGTTTTTTCTTCGTGGCTGTAACTTTTCCTTCTCAAAGAAGTCTGGGGTGCTTATCCCACACCCATTTGCCTTGGACCAGTGCTCAGGAACACGCTGTGGAGCTGGCATTCCTAGGAATAGGGTGTGTTCCTGCTTGTGTTTCCCTTAGGCCAGTGCCACAGACAGATGACAATGAGAATGAGGGGCGATTTTTACCTGAAAAATCTCTTTCAAAACCAGTGAGGTTCAGGATATAACCTCTTGAATTATAAGAGGAAGTCATCTGATTGCAACTTTTGCAGGAAGTGGGAAGGAATCTTCTGTACATCACCACAGGGGCATGCTGAAAGGACACACTTCTCATCTAGTTTTGGGGGCCATTTTGAGCCATTTCATACTATCAAGGCAAGCTCTCCTTATCAAACAAAAATCAGATTCAAGTGCCATGTATATATTCTTTCTTCATTGCTGCATATATTTTGGAGAGTGGGAAAAGCTTTACTGAAAGTGCCCAGAAAGGATGAAATGTACTTCCTGGGGCAGACCCAATTAGCAGCAGTTTCTCTAACAAGTTTATGGCATTTATTTATTGTTTGGCCTTTAAGACTTCTTTCTACTGGGAAATTTCTGACTCTTACATAATACAAGTACAGTCTAGCAGGGTGGAGTCATTGGTAAGAGGTCATTAAGCAATACATTCCTTTAAGTCGCTGCTGTAAAATTGTGTGGTTCAATTCAAAACACAGCACAGAGTGGTAATTACCTGCATTAGCCTGATTCTCTGTCTGAAATTACTTAGTTGTTCCTAATATTCCTAGCACTAGCCACACTGGGGAAATTAAAATTCCACTTAAAGGGAATCGGTCTGTTCCACCAAAGGTCAAAGAGCAGCTTGGCACAGCCTTGGCGTACACTGTGGCACTTGTCCTCTGTGCAGCCCCTCTTCCTCTATTCCTCAGCAGCCAGATTTGGGATTGTCATTGCCATGGGGCCTTAGTTTGGCTCCCTCAAGACCTGGGAAGGGTCCCCAATTCTGTACATCTCCTGAACACTATCCCTGATTAATTAATCTGAGCACACAAATCTCAAAAGGTCTTGGGAAGGCAAACGGTGTCTTAGAAAGTCAGCTGAGATCAAGCTGGATTTGTCAGTTGTACATAGATGCCCCAGCAATTCCAAGGGATTGATCTGATATTTTTGGTAATCAAAACAACCAGCCACGTGCTGTTTGTGCATGTCAGAAAAGCTTCCTGGGGGAATGTGAGCAGAGGGGAGGAGAAGATGCTGGACTTCCAGTGACGGGAGAGCCAGTGAAGAAATAAGTAGCTGTAGACAGCAAGGTGTAATCTAGTAAATCCTCTGAATAACTTAATTAGATTTGATTCAGTAAAACACATGTCCAGCTTCTGCTGAACACCAACCAGTGTTGGGGGGGCAGGGATTTTAATGAATCCTGCAGGAAACAGCTATTGCAGGGATTAAAGGAATTGGGCAGAAGAGGTACTGAGATACTCCTGCTTTGATGAAGATTTTTAATCTAAAGGTGGCAGCTGATGCTGCCAGACAATCAAAAGTATCATAAAACTGGCTAAGGGAAAGGGACAAAGGGTTTCATTACATGAGGCTGGGAGGAGTGAGGAAGCTGTAGCCCAGTCAGGCTTTGCCCATCTCTTTTCCTTCCCCACTCCCCACTCTGTGTGAATTTTGCACTTGACACATAGGGAAAAAAGTAGAAACGCCACTGAATTCAAGGGAGAACGCACTACTCTTTTATGTGGCATCAAAGATAGAGGGCAATTTGATACAGTTATCCTGTTTGGTTTTGCTGTCAGACTCCAGGTTGCTGTAACTCAGCATAGGTCCATTTTGGAACCAGCTGGAAGTCTGGTGGGCGTAATTGCATTGCTGCCTGTACAATTCTTGACTTGCATCAAGGTGAAAAAGAGGGGCATGGGCACTGCATTGCAAAAGTTTTGGAAAGTGCTAGAGAAACAAAGATGTCCCTGTGAAAACTGAGGTTGTAGAAAGCCTCTCTCTTCACTTCTTGTTTTCAAAGGGTAGCTTTCCCTACTTGTGCCAGATGATTTGGCTCTTCTTCATCCTTCTTGCTTCATAATGCTTGGATCAGCTTTTTAGTGGGCAGTGCTTTTTGTCGGGACTGTCAAGAGGTGATCTCCAGAGCAGGATGGATTTTCTGTCTTCCTCTGGCTATCTTGCTGGCTGGCTGTGTGCTTTTTGCCTCCTCTGCATTTTGTCTACTCATCTTTGTGTTTTACTCTGCCTTTCCCAGTTCTAGCTCTTTCTGACTGTTTTTGGACAATCTTATGTTTACTTTTTGCCCAGTTCCATTCTTTTAGCTGAGGACGTTCAAAAACTGCATCTGGTCCTCAGATATATACAGTCCAATTTATAATGGATGCCAAAAATACATTTTCATTGTGACACTTTGAAGACGTTTATTTCAATTTCCTTAAGATGTGCCTAGGTCAAATCCTGCATGTGTATACAAATTAAACAGCAAAACGAGACGTGCCTCACCATTTACGACTTGTTTGCTCAGGAATGGATCCTGCACAGACTTGCAGATATCTTCTCTGTTGAAGAGCTCGTATCAGCTTGGGTTCATTTGAAATTTGTCTACTTATAAGCTTCTCATTATGATAGTATGTGAGCATCCCAAAGGCAGGTGGTTAGATAAGAACTTTACTCCTGTTCTTATCCTGTTAGATAAGAACATTTAACTCCTGTTCAGGAGTTAAATGACCTGCTGATGGTCACTCAATCACGGAGTTTGCAGCAGAGCTTGTAGTTCAGCTGTAGCTCCTGAGAAGAGCCTGGGAGCTGGCAGTGTGAGCTGTGCTGGCAGCCTGGTGTCTCCCCAGGGAACAGCAGCGTTCGTGCTGCGGCCTCCCAGGATTTTATCAGCGGTGACATGACCTCAGTCCCTGCCGCAGGCACTGTCACCCAGCTGGGGGAAGTGAGATGTATGTGAAGAAGGGAAATACTCTGGCCTGTGAAATGATCTATAGCTCAGGGGATGGCTCCAAGGCCAGAATCCAAGGGTTGCAGTCCCAGTTCCTTCCCTGCTGGTGTTTCAGTGCACTTCAGCAGCTGTGTGAGTGCACAGAGCTTTGTGCTGCAACCTTGGGCTGCAGCCACAGCTCCCAGAGAGCTTTCCCAAAATCACTACAGGCAGAGCTGAACACAAGCAACCCATACACAGTGGCAACAAGTATCCAATCCCAGGCTTTGAGAAGGAAAAGAGGAAATTTGGTACTATTTTGGTCTCTTGTGTCACTCGCCCCAAGTCATTCTGTGCAGCCAGACCAGATGAAAGGTTTATGACTCTGCTTTTCTTCTCTATCAAGTACTTTGTCTCTTTGGAGTTTGCATTCCTGGAGTTCATTCCCCTCAACAGACTCAAGTGAGACTGTTGTTACCCGTGCGTCTGCAAGTTTTTGATTTTCACTCTGATTTTCCAAGAGGAGGAACGAGATCCTGGTGTTCCCCCAGTCACAGCAATGTATGTACAGATTCTTCTGCTGGTTTTCTGCCATTATTGTACTTGGATTAGTTAGATCAGACCTCTGACACAGGTCTTCTAATGATATGTTCAAAGCCTGGGGAGAGGAAAGGGCTATCACTATAAAATTAAAATAAATCCCCAGGAGTACAGGCTGAAATAACCTCGTGCCACATAACCTACTTGGTAACCTCTTAAGCGTGCAGTACTTTTGCATTTACAAAAGAGTTTTCATTTAAAAGCAGGGTAAGTCAGACTTCATCCATGGCAGATTTTCCCCCACAGGTTTTCAGGAACAACAGTATTTCCACATTCCAGAAAGCTCCCAAAGCAAGCTCCAAGCTGAGGTGTACCAAGATTCTGGGACTCTGTAAGCCTCGGGTTTCTAAAGTGCGCATCACTGAGAGATGATGCAAAAAGCCAAAAGGCACAACGTCGGTATCTGTGAGAGAATTAAGATTTGGACCGTATGGGGTGTATCTGACTCAAAGCTATTAACTTTTGGTGGTAATGATGTGTCACCTCAGTCATGATCTTCATTACAAAATTCTCCCTACAAAATTGTCTTTGCAGGGATTTTCCCTGTCCTCTTAATCTGCTTTGTCATATCTCATAGATGAATCTAATTAGGAATATTTAAGAGGAAATCATTAGGTGATTTCATAGGAAAGCAACAACTTTTCCCTACTGCCATCCTTGCACTCCCCGCGGCTCCTACTTTGCAGTCACTTCTCCCGCCCCTCAGGAGAACAAGCAGCTCTGAAGCAATGGGATGAACAACTCCAGTTTCACATGTAGTTTTTCACATCTGTATGACTGACTAGTTCAAAAGCTACAATCTCTGATAAATTTTGCTACGTTTTGGAGGGGCACGGCGATGCTGTTTATGTGTGGGGTTTCTGCTATCTCGTAAGGTTTAAGCCCACCCAAGTGCTCCAGCTGAGGCATGGGCAGATTCCCTCCCCTTTTTTCACAGAGAACAACTGCTCTCCAAAGGCTCAGGAGCGAACGCTGCGTCTTCTGTCTGTCGCGAAACAAGTTAGATGCTGGCCAAAAGCCTGCAAGCTCATTTGGGGAAGCACACGGGCATTGCCTTGACACACAGGTAGGTGATCATATGCCTCAGTTCTGTGGGAAGCAGCTCAAAACGCGGCTGGCAGAGCTGCAGAGCACCAGTTTCAGGAGCTGGCAGGCTGTTGTATGAAGTAAACTCCAAAGCTGAGAATCTGTCGTAGAAAATTGCCTCTCTTCCCACATCTGCTCTTAAAGGGGCACTTTCAGTCTCCCCAGGACCTTGCTGGGACTCTCCGGCTCTCAGCCGATCCGCCTTCTCCTCGCGGGTCTAAGCGTGCAATGATTTAAGTCTCCCCCACGGCCGTTTTCCCACCACGCTGGGGGAACTCCGGCTCCTGGGGCTGAGCACCGGGGCCACGCCGCAGACAAAGAAGGCTTCGCTGCGCCTTGTCCCCGCGTCCTTGCCGAAGGACGGCGTGCCCGGCCGGGGGCCGCCGATCTCGGGGATGCTCCGG
>VXAX01007196.1:474630-509558 GCA_013399835.1 Leptocoma aspasia
GACCTTGGCTTTGCCCTTCGCGCGGCAGGTGGCGGGGCCAGCGGAGAAGGATGCGTGTCTTCCCGTGGGGATTTTGGCTGCTGTGTGTCGCCTCCGCCCCGGCTCGCGGTGACAGCGGCAGCAAGGCGAGGAGCTGCGCCGAGGTCCGGCAGCTGTATGGAGCCAAGGGCTTCAGCCTCAGCGGCGTGCCCCAGGCCGAGATCTCCGGTGAGTCCCGCGGGGGGCCGAGGGCGCGGTGCCGCGGCCGGGGCAGCCCCGGGGCCGCTGCCAGCCGGGGGATGCCCGGGCACGGCTCGGGAGCCGCGGGGCGGGGGAGCGCTCGCCGCCCCACGCTGGAGTTTGTCCCGGCTCGTGGGCGGCGAGAAGTCGGAGCGGAGATGTTTCCCCGAGAGCCGGGCTCCCCTCGCCCCTCTCAGCACCGCCGGCAGCACTGCCCGGGCTGGAAAGGGTCTCTCCCCGGCTGTGGCGATGCGAACGGAACTGTGAGGGGGGTGGTGGTCGCACCAAGTGTTCGGTGGTGGTTCTTTCTTTTTTCTCATTGTCTCGTTGCTTCTGTTCTGAGTACAACTGAAACGGGTTTCAGGGGTTTGATTCAGAAATCAGAATAATCAGAGCGTAATGGGTTTTGGTGTCGGAGCTGGAAAATGCCACAAGATTGTGAGAGAGGAATTGATTTATTTAAATCTTCTTCTGGATGGGAAGCAAACGTGTAAATGGTATTTGCCACTTACTAAAAATGAAGCAGGAGTAAAATGACCGTGTCAAATGTCAAATGTAGAGGAAACCTGTGCAACCTACATTGGAGTGTGTCCTCTTGCCTTCATTCTGGCTTTGGATAAATCTTGGTTGATTTTCCTCCTCTTTGTAGAAACAACTGAAATAGCAAAGAATATTCAAGGTCTGGTTTGTGTTGGGTTTGGGTTTGGTTTTTTTTTTCCTCTGAAGGCTCGGGGAAAATATGCTGATGCATTGTAGGGTTTTTTAAAATTCTCCTCAAAGTTTTGATACACCAACTTGTGACCCGTATCCAAGAGCCTTCTCCTCACTTGTGGGAGCTTCCTTCTTCAGACAAAGCATAAAACATGCAGGCGTACGTGCCAGAGCCAACCTACAGGGACATCCCAGTAAAACTGCAGCTTGTAGTGCACATCTAAGCTACACAATGCCTTATGTTGAATATTTCATCAGGTAATTTTTCAGAGAAACCAATTTATTGTCTGACCTATGAATGGAGAAAGCTGAACCATATACATGCCTCATAAATGTGAATAAATTAATACCTTCTTTGTCAAGTTACAACTGAGAGTAAATTTCCAAAGTAAAACGAGCAGTCCTCAAAGTTAAACAGTGGGGAGTTTCAGAATCATTTGAACATCACTATTAATGGAATAGTACTTCAGTTGAGCAAGAAAGCGGCTTTTTATAAATTTGCATCTAATTATTGCAGATGTGAATACATTAGCTGTGGCGTTGCAAGTGGGAAGTTCTTGGAAGGCTGGATGTTTACAAACACTGGTGGAGGTGGCTGCAGCACTGCACGCAGGGACAGTACTACGGGGCAGTCGCTGAGGCTCACAGCAGCTGCGGGTAAAAATATCGCATATCGCAGGTTAGCAGCCACTAAAACATCTTGTACCTGCAAATTGTTGAGGTTCCAGGAGCGTCAGGACACAGATTTCCAGGGTCCAGGAGCTCTGTTTCCTGCTGTGTGTTGGTATGAGTATAGACACTGGCAGTCTCAAGCCACAGTAGTTAAAACTGTAGTATCAAACCGGGCGTCTCTGGCTGTTGTGTAGGCAGGGAAACTGTAGATAAACGCCATGAAAATTTGAGGAATACCACGTGGAAAGTAATACGAAGAAGTGCTTGGAGGAGGAAGGTCCCACAGATAAAAAACCTGCTGCTGCTGCCATTAGCCCAGTGTTTCAAACAGCTACCAGACTTGATGATTTTCATTATTAATTACGTCCTGACTGATGCACATTCAGGAACATGTTTTTGTGTTGCTGTATTACTTGCCCAGTGCAGTTAAAACATCAGTGAGCATAGATATAACCTTAGAAATGTCCTGATGAAGCACAGTGTTGTGTATCCTCTGTGCTTTTTAGCAGCAGTGCAGGTTAGTACAAAGGTAGGTGCCAGTTCTGCTGTCTCCAAGAAGAGGAGTCTCAGGACCCTCCTTGCAGTATCCCCACACGTACCAAGTACAGGATCATGCAGTTTATAATTCCACGTTTGCTCGTTGCTCCAGGCTGGTTTCAGTGGCAGCAGTTCAGCTTGCTGTCCATGGGGCTTGTCACCTGCATGGAGCCTTGTCAGGTTACACTCCTGACACCTGTGAATGCATCCACGGGCACACAGCTGAGGAGGGACACGTGTCTTCTGCCATGTCTCAAGTGAAAGGAGAGGAAACCGTTTCAGGTTGTGCCAGGGCAAGTTCAGATTAGATATTAGAAAGAAATGTTCACTGAAAGAGTAGGATTAGGATGAGGTGGAGTCACTTGGAGGTGTGGATAAAGGGTTGTTATGGTGGTGCTGGGTTGATGACTGGATGAGATGATATTGAAGGGTTCTTCCAACTTTGGTGATTCTGTGATTGGGCAACTTTTGGCTAAGTTAGGAGATGTTGATGAAGTGGATTCAATGTTGTCTCCAGTTGGACCTGTGCTGAGGTTTCCTGATGCTGGCCTTCTGCATGTTTTAAGATGTACCCCATGAGCCATGTTTTTATTTTATTTCTGAGCTGTCTGGAGACGAAAGCCCTTGCCTTTGTCCCTTTCCAAGGAGACCTTGCTGTTCCTTCCCTCCATTGCTTGCCCTGAAGCAAAGGGGAACATTAATTTCTTAGCCCTATGGCCTTGTCCCCAAAGTGGTGCTGCCGTGCTCGGCTGACCTTGCTCCTGTCTGCCTTGACCTGGCTCCAGGCACTGCTTGGTGTGTGTTGGTGTCACAGCAGCCCAGCCCCCCAAACCCCACACTGCCTGCACCCCCAGAGCTGCCCTGCAGAAGGAGTTCAGCGAGCTGCCAGCATGCAGGCTCTGACTCAGACTGAGATTGGCTGTGTTTGTGTTGGGTTTAGAACACTTACTGCACGCTTTACACCTTCTAATCTGTATTCTTAGTTATGATTTAAAAGGATTATGAATAATCTAGTGTCTCCACAGCACACCAGAAGGTAGTCCCTGCTTGTGGCTGTATGGATCAGTTGGAGAAGAGTCACGCAGTTATTAGCTGGCTAATAGATAAGCATCTGATGCAGGGATAGACTCTTGGCTTACCAGATTTCTCATGAACCACCTAGACAGGGTTTCCTGGTTTTTTGCTAATGTTGTACAATGCCTTTAACATGTCTAAGCACTTTTAAATGTGTCAGGTGCTGTTATTAAGTGTGTTTAGGGAATACACAAGGTGTTATATCTCAGTACTTTGAAGTCAATGGCAAAATTCCCAAACATGAAAGCAGTGTCTGCTCGTGTTAGCAATCCTGACAGACAGCCGTGCGCCCAGAGTCTCGGGTGAAGATCTGCCGACAGGAAAGTTTCTAACGCTGGGGGAAAAGCCCCCTACTCCTTGAGTTTGGGAAGGTTACACCACTTGCTCCCATGAGATGTACTGCTAACTTGATCACAGCTTTCCTGCATGTTGCAGAGTGGGATGACCCACACCCCCTTCCTCTGATTGCTGTTTCTGATACGGGAATTGTATTTCTGATACGGGAAACCAGTTTGAGAACTTCCAGTTTTTCTGTTTCCTCTTGACTCTTCTGGAGGTAGCAGCTGTTTCTACTGTCTCATGTTCTTGCTGCCCAGACACCATCACCCCACTGAGGGTCCCCTGCTCTGGTGGCTGAAGGGGAGACAGACCCTGCTCCAGGGGTGCTGCCTGTGTTAGGGACTGGTTTCCTTAGGCTCACAGTGTGGCTTGTGGTAGAACAGAGTGAGCCTACACCACAAAATATCACCCTGTGGGGCAGATATCCAGCTTTCTCTGACTTATGGGAGTGTCTTGGGGTCACTGATGGTGGATGGGTGACTGCTCCCCATCTGGTGTCTCGAGCAGAGGTGGTTCCCTCACGGACTGGAGAAGACCTGAGGGTTGTGGTTTGATGTGAATGTGCTTGGCCCTTGTTCTCTGTTTGGTTTGGACTTCTGCTTTGGTTTGTTTATTCCTGAGACTAATCCTTCCTAGACGTGGCTTGCTGTTAGGTTGATCTTGTTGACATGGGCAGTGGATGCAGGGCAGCCAAAGAAGAGGAGGGTACAGGAAAAAGCCAGCTGGGCTTTGCCAGGCTGCCCATCCAGTCACACATCTCACGCAGATACTTCCCTGGCTCCCCCAGCTGAAAGGAATCAGAAGAATTGTTGTAACCTTTTAGGCTGTGTAATTAGGTTTTATGATGAAAACATTGTCAAGTGTATGTGTTTGAGCACTTTAGAGAAGTGTTATCTAAGCAGAGAACAGGTCTGGCAACCAGCTGGGACTTGATCAGGCTCTTGGAAGGGTTGGACCCCATCTTGGAGGCTATTTCAGCTGCTGGCACTTCCAGAGTGGGACAAGCCTACATCTGTGGTTTGAAACAAAATCTGGAGCTCCTCCTTTCCCAAGGAAAGATCTGTACCCATGACTAAAAGGGGCACTCCAGCGCTTTTTGAGGTGGTCATTCCCTTTGGGCTGTATTTCCTCGGGGCAGAGAGATGTCCCGCTGTCAGCTCCACGGAGATGCAACAGCATCCCGTTAATGAGCTGCATTCGTTCAGGGCAGGGCAGAATGGCCTTTGCAGCCTGCTGGGTTTAGACCGCTATTTCTGACGAGGCAAAGCGCAGGGAATTGTGCCTTTTCCTGGGTGTGCAGGTGTTTCTGCGGGGCTGTGGGGATGCGGTGAGCGGTGCCCGGACCAAGGGCTGGATCCATGGATAGCTCGCTGCCCTCTAGCGGCGTTCCCGGCCCGGCACCGGACTTCTCTGCTGCTCGCCGTGTTTGTAACAGAATCTGCTTTTCTGTCGCCCTGAGATGGATGACTAAGCTCTCCACCGCGTAATTATCCTTATCAGCTGTGTCTGAAAAAAAAAAAAAAACCAACCCTCTCTTTCAACAGCTTCTTTTGTTGGTGAAGCAACAGCCTGCTATTTCTTTTTCCAGAAAATTTGCGTGGATGTATAGCTGGAGACACCCACCAGCACCACTGTGTGAAACTTAAGAGCTCACCTCATGTCTCCTTCTCCTGTTCCTGCCCTGGAACTGCCCTATTTTATTTAAGAACACGTGTCAGTCGGTGTCTGGGCTCTCCGGATGGGCTCGATAGGAGGTGTGTGGTTTTTGGCAGCGATTGTAAAACAGTTGTTTTAATGTTCTATTGCTTTCAGTACAATTCTCACATGGAGGGGACCAGATAGATGTATTCCTCTGGGTAATTTCAATTATTAAGCACGCTTTGACTTAGCCAAAGGCAGGGTGGGAGCTGGTAAATTCATTATCAAAAATGTGTATTTAAAGCCAGGGGTTTTTCCTTGTAGGTCACAACAATAACTGAAAACAGAGAAACAGAGGCCCTGGAGCACCTGCCCATGAGCAGCAGCTGAGCACAGGCTCTGTGCCTGACCCACCAGTGCCCACTAGGCTGGGGAGGGGGGTTGAGGATCATCTATTTTTATTGCAGCATCAAATTGCATTAGGCACAGTATGGCAGGGGAGGGCAGGATAAAAGGATGGCTCCAGCCTCAGAGAGCTGTTGGTCTGAGCAATATCCTGACCCTGCTGTCTGCAGGAGTCCCAGCACTGTGAGGCTGGGCCAGTGCTGCAGTTGTGGTCTCATGGCAGCAGCTCCTGTGTTCCTCCTGCTTGTCTTGTGGGGCTTGGACCCGAGGAGCAGGGGAGTTGGGGGAGTGACCGACAGCTGTCACAGGCACAAGGAGAAACTTTGTATTTGCTTCCAGCATTCAACTGAGAATTTCAGGGGAAGACCAGGGAAATAGACATCTCAATTCTGTGGAAATCCACAGGGGAAACCAGCTTTAATTTCTGCTTGCTGCCCAGGTCCCTGCTGAATGCTACATGTTTCTGTATATTGGGTTTCTTTCTTTGCCCCATGGGATGCTTCTGTGTACATGCAGCAGGCAGGTAGCCCCAGGGAGAGGATGCTGTCAAAGCAGCAGGCTGCTCTGGCACACAGCTGGCTCTGCCTGACTCCTGTGACGGGGCAGGTGTTGCCTCCAGACAGGAGTGCTGCTTTCCCCCAAGCAGCTCCCTAGGTGCTGAGTGCTCATGTTGCTCCCGCTCAGGAGCGACAAAAGCCCTAACAAAAGCCCTAACAAAAGCCCTAACAAAAGCCCCTGCAGAGAGTTGCCTTCAGGGAGGTGTCCTGTCCTATCCTGCAGTGGTGAGGTGTCCCCTGATGGAAGCACATCCAGCTCCACAGCAGCAGGGCTGGGCTCTGCCTGCCCTGGCTACAGGCAGAGGGGCCTCTGCTGTCCCTGCAGTGTCCTGCCCTGCAGAGGGCATGGAGCAAACCTAGAGTCACCTTCTTGGCTTTTCCTCTGCAGGAGCTTCTGCTTTGCTGAGTGTTAGTTCAGAAAGGGGCTGGAAGTGCTGCTTCTGGTTGGGTGGCAGGAAAGTCACCATCAAGTGCTGTCCTCAGCTTTCATCTGCCCCTCCTGGACTGCTGCATAGACTGAGTCTTTCTGAAAACCCTAAATCACTCCTTTCTACCTCTGTAAGTTAGGCCAGAGTTAGGCCTTCTTTCTCAATTTTCCTCCAAATACTGACTCCCAGGCACAGCTGGGAGAAGGAAGGAGAGGTTGAGTGGGCAGCTCGTGGGGCAGACATGCCACCTGCGTGGGTGGTGGCCTGAAGCAAGTCCATAACAATCCCTTCATCTTTAAATTTACCTGGGAAAAAGTGACACTTTTGTTGTGCTGTCTGTGTCTTACTGATGCCTGTAAGGGTAACTCTGCCCCATTTTTAATTTTAAAAAAAGCCAAGATGGGGAGAGACCCAGGGAAGGCAGATCTTAAAGCTTGCAGGAACCCTCAGAGCAGTTGCTTGAAGGTTATTCCACCATGTTCTGTAGTTTGTTTGCACAACACTGCTGTAGCTGCCATTGCATTAGAATATTGCCCTGCAAAGTTACAAAAAATAGATAAAATTCAAAACTCAATGAAAGCAGAAAATTTCCTCCATTCTCTGTTAGCCGTGAAGGACAGACCGCCCTCTCCTCTGATGTCTGTATACCCTGACACTTTGTTGCTCAGAATATGTTTTATCCCTGACAGGTGAAACCTGTCTTAAGTAACATTTGATTCCCAGGGAATTGGGTTACCCCCGTTGCCAGATTGTTCTGCAAAAAATAATGAAGCTTTACACTGCAGACACTTAAAATGCTTGTCTGAATGTGAGCTTGGTCAGTCATTTCTGCCCAGTAGTGTGTTCCTGTTTTACTTGGAATTCTTCAGATATGGAAAACTTTTCTTTCTTAAAGTTCAAATAAGCAGAGCGCTGTGACAGTTTTTCACAGTGCTCTTGCTTCTGAGTTTTAAGAAATACGCTCATCACAACTGTGTTGCCTGTATTGAAATTATAAAACTAATTTGATTTTATGTGCCTTTCTGTATAGTGCAGTGTGAATCAGAAATACAGAATTACCCAGCTGTTACAGACTCCTGTGCTAGCAACATGAGTAAAACCAGTTTTTCAATTGTCATGCAATCTTCTGAAACATAAAAAAGAGAAGAAAACAACAACAGAATTTTTGCTGTGGTTTTGGGGAGCAACATGGTAGTACTTACGTAGACAGTCAATCTTTTATATTATGAAAATGCAAATACTTTATGACAAATAGTTTTGGCTTGCAAAAAATTGGTATTTTATAGGATTGTAAAACTATCCTGTATAATTCAGTTGGATGGGCATATTTCTAAAATATGAGTATTTCATAAATTCATAGTTGCAATTTTCATTCATAAATAAAAGTATAATAAAAGCACTGCCAGAAATTAGCATTAATTTTACATTTTTAAAAATACAGATATGAAGAGGCTACTTCAGTCTCTTCTGCTCTGGGTTCATGTTGTTACATTGAAGTTTGTGGTGATTTCATTGTATAATTGATCCTGAAGTGAGTGCCAAGCACAACAGACTTTGGTGTGAGGGCTGCTGTCCCAGAGTCTCGTCTGTTCCTCCCAGATAAGCTGCGTGGTGCACATCGGGTGCTCCCATCACCATCTGGGTCTGGCACCAGGGAGGTCTAGTCCTAGTCCCCATCTGGATGCAAATTTTCACCATGGAGCTGGAAAAGCCACTTCACTTTTCTTGTTTCAGCAGTTTGCTCTGCCATAAACGCTAAATTGGAACGAGAGAGCTTGAGTACCTCACGGGAAGTTTGGTTTATTAAACTCCAGTCCCTAGATGTGAGAGCAGTGGTCTTCTCCCCCGGTGCAGTTGCTCGCTGTGCACAGCTGCTCGACTTTAAAACAGTTGTAGAACCAGTTCAGATTTTTACAAACATCTGTTTGGCTTTGTGACAGAATACCAAACAAACCCTGCAAAAGAACCCCTCTCTCTCTGTCTCTCCTCTTGCATTTGCGGGAGGTCTCAGAGAGGCTTCCATGGTGAGGGAGGAGGAGGAGGAAGCTGGTATTTTTATTAGAGAGGCTCTCAAGGCCAAGGCGTAGCTAAGGGACTCATCTGCTGTGAATTTGAGGAAGGGCTGCACAATAGTGGGAATCCAGGGGTAGAAATCCCTTGGACTCAGCTGCAGGCTCCCCTGCTCTGTGCCCCATCCTGTGTGGTGGCAGTGGGGTGTAGCAGTGCCCCAGCTGCTTGTGTGTTGGGGCATTGCTTTGGAGATGTTGGGAGGGCCTGGGGAGGTCAGAGCAGTGTTCCAGTTTGTCTTTTTTGCAAGTGGTGGGCTTGCCAGTGCTGGGCTCAATGATCTCAGAGGTCCTTTCCAACCTAAACTGTTCTGTGATTTGTGGCAGGTCTGTTCCGTGCCCCAAACACAAACTCTTGCAGGTGTGTGGCCGCATGCTGAGCTTGTGAGGGGTGAGTGTTACCTGGTCATGTGCCCACAAACACACCTCTCATGCAGGCAAAGTCCTCTTTGGGGCACAGTGTGATCCCTGTGTTTTGGTGCAGCACGTACCTTTGTTTGGTGTGGCTTTAAATGTATCCATCAATGCAGGAATGGCTCATCCCAAAGCTGGGGCTGCATTGCTCTGCTTTCACAGTTGGTATAAAAGTGCCATGGGCATCCAGAGCTTGCCTCTGGCACCCAGCTGGTTTGTCCCATCTGGACAGCAGCACGGGGGACAACTTATTTTGCCATATCCACGTGTCCTGCACTGTTCAGCTGTGGGATCACTAAAGCCCTAAATGTGTCTATGCCAAGCCTTTCGTTTCAGGGTGGCTGAGAGGACTGATAGTGCTGCTCCTTAGGGCAGTACATTCAGGGAAAACCTAAACCAAATGTTGATAGCACTTCTGCAGAACTAATTAAAATGAAATTTTTATTGGTAAATCTTCACAGGTGCCAGCAAATATAAATAAGCAAAGCTTAAGCTGTGACTTTATTCTTAAAATAAAGCAAGAGAGCAAACACCTTTTGACGGGGGGCACATTTTACTTGTAAACCAGGAGAGAAAGGCACTGTGTGAAATGCAGTATCACTTCTCCCACCATCCTGGATCAGCTGTCTGGGAGCTTGAGTTTTGGTTTAATTAGTAACACTGCTGCTACTGTTTGTGTTGCACTGAAGAGATCTCCTGTCACAGTCGTAAATTAAATATTTTTCAGTGTTAGCAAAACACTGTGTGACAGGTTTTAGGACTGAAATTCCTAAATGTATCTGCTGATGTATGTGTGTCCAGCAGCATGGTGTCTTGTGTTTTCCTGCAGTCACTGATATATTTTGAGCACTTTACATCACTCAGGCTGACTTGGCTATCCTTTTTGCCAGCTACAGAAAAAGACTTGTGAAATGTCCCTTTCCAGGGTTGTTTATGGGAGCAGTGGTTGCTCTGGGAGCCCAGTGAGCATGTGTGCATATGCTGAGACCCCTGGAACAGCAAACATCCACAAGTGGTGTGCAAAAACAATGCCCCTGTGTTGTTCTGTAAACTGGAGGCTGCAGGGTTTGTGCAGAGTAGAATGCATAAAAATACAATAACTGATAGAAGAAAACTAGGTATTTGCATCCTATATTTTAAAAAATGGTGTGAAGTGCCTTACAGTCTTGTTTGGTGGCTTTGGGGCTGCATCTGGAGCACGATGCCCATTTCAGGGTGCCTGTCCAGGAAAGGTCCACAGTGGAGCTGCTCTGGCACAGCCACCAAGCTGCTGGAGGGGCTGGAGTGTGCCCTAGGGGCAGCTCTGAACACTGGCCTTGTTGAGCAAGTGAAGTCCAGAAGAAAGAGGGCTAGAGGAGATCCCACTGCTGCCTGCAGCTACTCAGTGTGTGGGAGCAGAGGAGACACAGCTGGACTTGGTGTGGCAGCAGGATGGGAGGTGGTGGACACGAGCTGGAACTGGGGAAATTCTTGTTTCATGCATGGAAAGACTTCTTCAACCTGAGTGACTGAGCACAGGAGTCCAGAAAAGTGTTGTGATTTCCATCTCCATGCTTGAAGGTACCCAGAGTTTGTGTGGACCAGGCCCTGGAGCATCTGCTCTAGTGTGTCCTGCTTTGAATGAGGGGTTGGACTAGATGGCTGCACAAGACCTGTAGGCTTCAATTATTCTGTGCTTCTGTGCAAAGGCTGTAATTGTGCCAGATCAGGTGTAGGTGTAGGCAAAGGACTTCTGTTAATGATGGTCTTCTGAGGAGGGAGGGATGAAAGAAAATCCTTCCAGTACTGCCATGTAATATTAGCAATTTTTGAACTTATTTATTAGCTTATGAAATATGACATCTAGTGAAATCAAAGAGGAGCAACAGCATTTTCCTACATGAGTAAAATCCTGTGCTGGTACTCCAGAGATCAGTTAAATTTTCTGCTCTGGCACATGTGTCTGGCATGACCTTGGGGAAGTTGCTTAATCTGTCTGTATCTCCAATCCCCATCTGTTCATTACTGTCTTTAAATTACAATACCTTGTTTTTGTAATTTGTCTTTGAATTATAAAGTCTTGGAGTGCAGATTCTCACTATTTCTCTGAATTTCACTATACAGTACTTAGCACAATGGGACCATAAATCTTCATCAGTCCTGTGATAGATGAATAATAAACAGTAACAGCATCATTTTGGGCCACATTCTGCCTCTGATCTCATGATGCATAAAGACAGGAGGGTTTTGTTGATTAAAATGTTGTGCTGTTCAGCCTAACAAAGATACATGGGCCTTACTGAACAGACTTTTACAACCCTGTTGTTGGCTCTTTGGTTTGTTGGGGTTTTATTGTGTTTCATCATTACTCATTGATTGCAGGTATCTAAACAATTTGCTTGGTGGATCAGGGAATAATAAATTCCTTTAATCTGTGTCTCTTTCAGTTTAATTATTGTTAACTCATTACTTAGTGTTTAGTTCAATGGATAATGAACTCTCTTCACTGCGTGGTGAAACAGAGTTGGACTACAGAGACAGAACTGGCTTCTCTGGTTCTTTTGAAGATACAAACCAAAATTGCAGAGTCACTGAGTGTTTAACTCCAGGTTGGATTGAAGGTTACCAGCAGGCACGCTGTGGTTACATTTGCAGGCTCCACGGAGGTTAATATTATTTCACTTGGTTCCGTGTCTGGCACTGCATTACATTTGTTGCTTTATTTTTAGACAGTTAAGAAACTGGTAACTACAATGTAGGCAGCTATTTTAGTCTTGATTATAAGACAGTGTCTAATAAATCATATGTAGTACAATCCTAATTACTGCAGACAGACTTTACATTTGTGACTGTGGTAATATTGTGTTGGACTACTTCCTGCAGAGTTTAGCAGTGTGTTCAGACCATCCCACTTGGCTACAGCTGAGGGAATAAATCCTTCATTCACTCGGGGGTGCTGTGCTCTCCAGTGCCATGCTATTGCCGTGGTCCGTGCAGTGACAAAGGACTCTTGACAATAATATTAGAAGGTTAAATATGATTTATTAACATGACTCCATAATTCAAAGGATTTGGGCTATTATCTGCCCAGTCCGGAGCATCAAAGCTGCTGCTTCCAGTTCTGTCCAAGGAATGCCAGAATAGCTTACACAATCAGAGATAACAACTTTTCACCTCATAGGTTGAAAGGAAGAAAAACCCCCATCTCCTATTATCAGCAGACAGGGCAGAGAAACCTCTGTCCTTGAAACACAGCTCAGATATTTGTTTATAAGATCTTGTACAGAGTAAAAAGACGCTTTCCCATGGGAAGAATTTTTCTGCAGGCCTGCATGCAGGGAAACTTATAATATGTTCACACAACACCATGCCACTGAGCATCTGGGTTCTTTTAGGCCATTACCCGTTTCTCTTGTTTCTTCATCCTGTAATTTTGATCATCTCCTCGTGGCAGGAGGCTCTGTGAGCCCCACGCAGCAGGCGCTGGCCATGGCTGGTGCCAGCAGCACACAGGAGGGCAGTGCTGGTGCTCTGTCCCCAACCCCGGGGAGCACACAGGGTCAGGGTCACCCCTGGGGCTTTGCTGTCCCATCAGCAGCTGAGTTCAGCCCTAAAACCAACGCCGTGTCACATCTGACAAAGACTGAAGTACATCAGTGTGGGTTTAACACCTCGGTTGTGTATCTCACGTTTTCCCCGAGGCTGGAGAGCAGAATCTGGGGGAGACTGATGCGCCAGGGAGGGGAGCAGGGCATGTGGAGTCCCTCCATGCATGCCCCCTCTGCTCTGCAGCTATTCACACAGCAATCAGAGTGAAAATAGTACCAAGACTTTCCGCTCATCACCGAGGCCGGGTCTCTGGAGCAGAGCGTGAAGCCTGCAAACACAGCTGCCCTCGGTAGAAATGCACCTTTCCTGTCATCAGCCTGTTCAGCTAAAATGAAGTAAAGAAAACAGGGATTTTGGTGAGATCCACGCTGAATGGCTTCTGAGGGTTTGGCCACATGTCATGGAAAGCTCGAGTATGGCTATATGTCAAAGATCACTGCTGAAATATTCATTTTGGGCTTGCTACTGTATGCTGCTCAGTCATCGGGAGAAGACAGTTTGTAACGTTTGGACTGTCTGACCATTTCTGCACAAATTTAATGCAATGAACTTTTCTTGCAAAGCTAACAAGGGGAGAAAACTTGAGAGCCCCAGATGACTAAATTGCTACTCTGGAGATATTTTTCCTCTCCTGGGGAAGGAGTTGTTTTTTGCAGTGTCGTCCACAAAACCCCTTTAATACAAATGACATTACCCACATTTGCAGAAAGAGAAAATGGCACTTGCCAAATCTGCAAATCACAGTTGTGTTTCTGTCAGCTTTGGCAGTTACATGGCTTCTGGTAATGCTAATGAAGGCAATCTGCTTTTAATTTAAAATCCTCCCTGCAGGAAAAAAGTAGCTGGCAGTTGAGGGATTCGGCAGTATCTGTGTGTGAAACTTCTCTTTCTTTATTTTCTATGGTTTGCTTTAGCCAAGGAGAAACTGTTAATTAAAAAATATTCCTAATGTAGCCAAATATGCAGGAATGTACTTATGCAACAACTACCTGTACCAGTTCTGCAGTAAATCACTCCTTTGTTTTCATTTGATGAGCAATTCTAATTAACCAAATAAAAATACTGCTTACCTTGCACTTAACTCAGCATGTTTGCTGCTTCTCAGATGGTTGAGGGACCCAGGACAACAGGTTTTGTTTGGATGAGTTTTGGATTCAGCACGGCTGAGGTGGTCAGGCAGCACGAGGAGAGGATAACTCTGCCTGGGGAGCAGTTCCTGCTGGCTGGGAGCACCCAAGGGTGCAGGCTCCCCCAAAGGGCTTGCCCTGGCTCTGTGCCTCCTGCAGGAGACAGAGGAGGGGGGGAAGACAGCATTGCTCAGACCACATTTAAATGCAGTTCCTTTGGAGGCATTTTTCCTTAGTTCAGAAGGCGCTGGACCAGATAGTGGATCTAGTCCACATAGTTTGGTGCTTTGCAGAGCAGTAAAAAGTCTCTGCTTGGAGCAGTGTGAGGGAAGTGCCTGTGTGTTGAAGGTGTACAGTGGTGGTGATGTGGTCCTGCAGCAGAATCATCTGGAAATGACCCAGGTGCCTGTGTGTTGTGCTCCCTTGCTTCAGGTCCTGCCCTGGATCCTTTGCAGCAGTTCAGAGGAGCTGCAGGCAGGAGCTACACCCTGGTATTTTGCTGGTTTTGCAGAGCTTAGGACATCTCTGGAGCTGTAAAATGAGAGGGCTGTGCAGGAGATACCATAAGGCTTCCTGACACATGTAAAATTGGGGGGCTCCAAGTGCAGGATTTGCACAGGTCCCACTTGACGGAGCACCATCAGCTGCAACCAGTCTCCCACATCTGGGAGCAATGGAAATCTTTTTTATTTTTCTCTTTTATTTTTTAAAAATTTATAAAGATAGAAAATTTTCTCTAGCTTTAGGAAAACCAGAGTTAAATCTACTGTGGAGTTGTCTTGAACTCATCTATAACTAGGGTAAGCGTTTATATTGTCAAAGGATGAAAGCATTTTATGCTTTATTGGATTGTAGTAACTTCTTCAGCACTGCATTTCATGTGTGCAGGAAGGAGGGGTTTGGCTTGTTTCACAAATATTTCACAATGATTTGAAACTTACTTGTTCCTTTTTTCATCACAAATGAAAAATGGCCAAAGCTGTTGGGCCTGTAGCTTATTACAAACACTTGTTTTGAGAGGGATGGGGAGCTGCTGGAGGCATTGATACACCCTGAGGCAGATGCTGCTGCCCTTTGCTGTGATAGAAGGACTCATATATTCTACCATATATTTCTACCCAAAGTCTGGGTGTTCAGCAGGAGTCGTTTCTGCCCCATCAGGGCTGGTGCAGCAGCAGCTGGTTCAGGGGGCTGGAGCTCCAGCAGGTCTTCAAAGAGCTGAGAAGTTGGGCACAGCCTTGCAGGGCTCCACAAAAAGTGGTTTGCTTGACAGAACTGACTCCCTGCTCCCATCTGCTTTAAGGCTGTACCACAGGGACAAAAATCTGGCCTCATTGCTTCCTCCCAGGGGATTTATCTTGGAACTTTGAAACCTAACCTCCTGCTCCATCCCTAAATTTAAATCCAGAGTTTCTGACTGAAGACAGAGCCATATGTCAGGGAAGCACTGGGGCACAGCCGTCCCCTGTATATTTATAATCTGCTGTTGCTTTGGGAGTTTGCTGTGGAAACAGGAGCCAGAAGAGGACCCAGCTTGGCAGGAGGGGTTGCATGGGATGTGCACTTGGGCTGCAGGAGTGCTGCCCTGCTCGGGGTGTGCAATGAGCCCACCCTGTGCTTGGAAATGAGCACTGGGAGGGGTGCAGGGATGCTTGGTGTCTAATCCAGAGGTCACCTGAGGTAATCCAAAAGCACTGTGGGAGTGCCATGGTCATGTTTCCAGAAGCAGCCGTGGTCTTGGAGCCTTGCTACACAAAGGAAGTCACTTAAACAGAATGCTCAGCACCCCAGCACAGCCTCCTGGAGACTACAGGCCAGCTGCATCTTCCCTGGTGACCCTGGGGAGGGAGCAAGTGATCTAACAGATGGAGAAGATATATTCTTGTGATTAGTGGGTGATGGGCTCCTCCTAAACAGAGGTCTGTTCTTTTAATTAATTAGCTGGTTAATATGTTTGTGCAATGGCATGCCTAGCTAATGTGCAGTTTCTATGAATACACATACAAATGGGAGTAATGGGTGCAGATGGCTCTAATTACCCAGGTTGGTTTCTGCAGTAATCACACATGCAATGCATCAAGTTGGCATAAAAATGGACATGTATTGGATGATTTGTTTCCCTCCCCCACTGCATGTGGAGGTGCTGGTGTGGCCCTTGCCCATACACCCAGATTCCCTGGGCTCTCTGCTGGGCTGACCCACCCAGCTGAGGCCAGGCTTTAGATTTTGGTACGTGCAAAAGAAACCTGAGCAAGGTGACAACAGCTCTGAGTTAGGTTTCCTCTGCAGTGTTCTCCACCCTCTGCTTTGGGCTGTGTATTTCGCCTGATGATGGTGCAGAGGCAGGGCTCCAGAGCTTCTGAGCTTTTCAGGTACCATAGGTGGTGTCTGGTTGGCCTCCACAGGGCAGCTGGTTCTTGCTCGGAGAGCCAGGCCTAGGAGTGGTGTGTGAGGGGCTTGGGTGCCCTGCAGGAAGGTAAGAAATGTCTGACTCAACCCTGCAGGCTGTGTCTGACAGTGCTAGCAGAGTACACATTTAGGAACTGAGTGTGGCTGTGCCACCTTTCTGAAGTCTGTCACTTTGTACTTACAAACACCCACAGCTTCTCCAGGGGGGCTATAAAGGGTACACCTCTGCCCAGTCCTTCACAGACCTTTTGTCCATGGATATTATCTAATCTCTTTTTAAACCTGCTGGACAAGGTCTGCCCCACAAACCCCATGGCAGCAAGCTCTGTAAGTTCATCTCCCACTATATAAAATAGCACTTTTCTCTCTTTCAAACTAGCAAAGCCCTTGAACTTGCACGGCCATTCTTCACTTGGATGAATCCCTAAAAGGGCTTTTATTAATAAGCCTAATACTAAGGAGGAGTTGCATTCAAAAGACAATTCAAGATTTGGGGAAGTGGTTGCATCTTCTTTTCTGTAAGGGCTGCCTGGAGTAAGGGGACAATATCAGATTGCTGTAGTGCTGCAGCTTGGGAAAGGAAATTGAGCTGCTTGGAGTGACTTGAGGACCTGGAAGATCCTGGCTGGCAAGAGCAGTGGGTGCTGCCAAAACCTCTTTTTGCATCCCCGCTGAGCAGCGCTTACCGGAATTGGATGATGGACTCCCTTTGAGCCAAGGGATGGAGGAGCTAATCCATGAGGCTGAGTTCTTGTTTAGGAAATGGCAAAGCCAATTTAGGGGAAGTCCACATCAGAAGGCATTTCTGAGACTGCTAAGTGCTGCTCCAGGTATAAACCCTGAGCACCATCTGCTCTGGGATTGCTCAGCACGGAGCAGGGGAAGCTGAGGGAGCTGCTGCCACTCCCTGCATCGTGGATCCAGAGAGAAGCACCCACAAGGAAAAGCTGCTGGCTGCTGCCCTTCATCCCCAGGGCATCTCTGGGGGATGGATGGGTGGTGGTGTGTGTACCTGTCTCACACTGCTCTGGGAGAATGAAAGAAAGGCCTGTGGGTAATTCATGTGTGTGCACTTCTTTGTGGAGTGCCATTAATCTTTGCATCAGGAGGCCGCTGCTTTGTCTCCCAGCACTAAACCTTGAAGGCTCGTGGTGGCAGTTAAAAAGCTGGGGGTACAAAGGGAAGTTTGAAGAAGCCTTGTAAGAGGAATTGGTGTCAGGGAGTGAATAATCAGAAGGCTCTGTGCAGTGTAATGCAGAGCCAAGCTCAGGCTGATGACTCTAACCTAGTCAGTAGTGCAGAAAAGAACTGTAAGTACTTCCAAATCCTATGGCCATCATTGCTTTCTGCAGCAAAAACCATCCTCTTGTGATCAGGGCTTTTTTCAGGTTTTTTCTTTTTCTTAGCAGGTATGGGCCCTGTTAAATATTTACTTTTCAACTAACATTTTCCCTCTCTGGTTCATTTGTTTTGGGACACTATTTCTCATTTTTTTTAAAGCTTGTTTTGTTAGGCTGCTAGGTAAAGTCTTCCTTTTTTTTGACAGCCTTTTTACTGGTTCTTTAAAGCTCTTCTTTGATGTGAGCTCAGAAACACAGATCTTACTCTTTTATCGCTTTCCCTTGTCAGTTTAAAACCAGTTATGAGTACCACAAACTATTAAAAACAATCTAAGCTAACCTCTCAAGTGACAGATACTCAGAGCCTATCTCTTATTTTCAGGCATGTATATAAGGCAGACTTTAGTTTTGAGGCAGGAAGAAAGGATGCTGCTTGGTAAAGAAACATGATTGTGGAGGCTCAAAAAATTGTTTTGGAAAATGCATGTGGAAAAAGGCAGAGCAATGGGATACCCTGGTGGGTTTCATATACCTAGACTATCCATGTGGTCTTGCCTGTCCTGATCTTCTGTTTTCTACACGAATTTAATTGATCCTTTGTTGATAATTGAGTTACCTGGGTTCATTCCTTCTTCAGCAAGAAGGAATATTGGCCTGACACGTGGAGTATGGAGTTGGAAAGGACAGCTGGGTCATGGCTTCAGTCCTCTAATACCTCATGCAGCCTAATGCACTGAGGTCTGATCAAACACCTCCATGTGTCCCCAGGTACATGAGGTGCTGCAAAAGCCAATAATAAGGAGAAGTCAAGCAGAGGAAAAGCAGCACTGGGGTCCAAGTGCATGTTAGAAAAGGAACTGTAAAGAACTCCCCAAACTTTTTGTTGTTCTCCATGAGAGAGCAACTTTAGGGTTCTCTGAACAGTCCAGCTCTGCCACCCCATGAGGCAGAAGACTCAGCTGGTGCAAACTAAGTGATGTTTTATCACTTCTCTTGTGCAATAATGGTGCTGCTGCTGTTTTCTTGCAAATAATCCCTGCCACCCTGGAGGCAGGTGTGTGCTGGCAGCCCCTCCTCATGCACACCAGTGGCATCCCTGGGCTCTCCTGGTGCTTCCACCTGCTCCAACCTTTAGCTCCTCACTGTAATCCACCCAGGAAACCTGTCAGGGCAGGACAGGCCACCTGCAGTGGAGCCTTGGTGCTGCAGGAGTCAGGAGAAGGAGAATTGAGGAGTTCTTGGGCTCTGTGAACCTCAGTGAAACAGCCTTCTGTTTGCAGACTTCTGTCTATCAGAAGTGGCCGTGGCTGCCAGGTCCTGCTAATGAGAACTGGTAGAAATATCTTGGAGTGGAGCACGAGAGGGCCAAGCACAGCACTGGCAAAAGGAAACCAGCTGTTAAAACTGCTAGGAGAAAACCTGGATAACTCCTTAAGAATTTTTCTCACTTCTGCAGCCAACTCTGACATGGTAGTGCAAAGCACTGGTGGGACACACAAAAGAAGGAAGCCACCATCACCTTTTGCTAACTAGGTGACACTATTTAAAAATGCCTTACCTTCACCTCTTACAATAGTGTCATAATTTATATTTTAAAAAATAGTATTTTTCCAATATGTAACTATTCCCAAATAAATATGATATTTTATTTTTAGCTGATGGTGTATAATTATCTGGTGTTGCTCAGAGGTCCCTGATGTGCTGGGAAAGCTGTGTTTCTCTGGTTCACTGCTCAGAGGTGCCACTGTAGCTGTGAACAGCAGCAGCTGGGCTGAACTTGGCTGGTTCAGGGCTCTGACAGGCCAAAATAGTGGTTTTTAACTCTATCAGATTGAGTTTCCCAGATCCGGGCTTTCAGTAAGTGGGGTTTGTAACTTTGCCCTCAGAAGATCTGCCAAGCTCTTTTGCTCCTGCCTTTTTGGTCTGAATTAACCATTTTCTTATGGGCAATTTCCTCATATTCCTTTTGCACAGCTGCCTGACAGTCCTTCAGACATCTGCAAAAGCTAGAAGTGTTTGTTTGCAGCAATGTAAGCATTCGAGTTACCAAATCCCACAGAGCCCTTTATCTTTTTTACCAGAAGGGGAGATGCTTTGTAAGGCCTGTGTCATCCCCTGATGGAGATAACATTTTCTGATGGTTTGCATGGGCTGCCTTCTCCCCACTTGGTTCCTTGGGCAGATTTTGCAGAGCAAAAGGAGCAGGGCTGTCCCAGCTGCACTGCTGGGTGAGGCTGCAGGGCTGCAGCTCTCCCCACGTTTCTCTCTCAGCTGTTGTTCTCAGCTGCTGGTGGACACAGGCAGCTGCTGTTGCCTCAGCGTGGGTTCTGCTTTGTTTTGTTTTAATCTGTCCACTTCATTATGTGCCTGAATTAGAGTGTGCTCTTTGAAGATCTAACCACTTGTCTACAGCCTTATGGGAGTACTTTTGGAAGTGTGTCCCTTGGCCTCCAAAAGTTTTTCATTATAAACTCACACCAGGTTGGGAAATGAGGTGTCTGCATGGTTTTTCTCTCTCCTGCCTTGCATTTAGCTGAGCATCAGGATATCTGGCACTTGGTGCATCGGAGGGCTTATCTATAATTCATAAAGGAGAGCTCTCTACCTTGTCCAGCCTGAGAGTTAACAACAGGACCTTTTACAAAGTGCTGCTGGGATGCAACCTGTCCTAGGTCCTAACCTCTGCTGAAGCTCTCAGGGCTTGTCTGTCACCACTGCAGCCTCTACTTTCACTTTGTTTATGTAAACACCAGCCTCTTGCAAGGGAACCAGAAGTCAAGACAAATTGGAGCTGCTTCCTGCACGTCCAGATCACAGGTTACAGGGCTTTCCCAACCAGCCATCTGTCTGGGTTCCTCTCCTTTCAGCAACACCTGATAAGGCCCCACGAGGGCTGCCTGTGGTGTGCAGAGACACTCTTTAAAGACCTTTCATCAGGATTGACAAGGTGAAAATCGGACTTGTCACACACAGGGGTCTGGTGCTGAGGTTTATTGAGCTTAGTCATGAGGAAAGGATATGCACTAGTGGCTCTGGGGCTAGAAATCTCTGCAACAGAGATGCAGCCATGGGTTTCTGACTTCCCTGAGCAGAGCACAACCTTAGTCTTCATGTTGCTGTTACATCCTCTGTCAGCCAGCAAGGTTCAGGCCAGGCAGGAGCCTCAGTGCTCACAACAAATGGGGAAAAGCAGCTTGGCTGAAGCCTCAGGGCCTCTCAGTTGGCCAAGCAGCAGCTGCCAGCACACAAAGGATTTTAAGAGTAGGATTTTAAAGCCACCTGTGTTGACTGAACTGATTCCATTAAAGCTTCTCTTAAAGCTGAACCACGGGGCTGGGAACAAGTGCTTTTGCAGGTCCAGTCCAACAGATACCAGAGTCCATTCACCTTGCAGCCCTTGGCTGGTCTCTTTCTCATCCCCTGACACCCCCACGTCCCTCTCCTCAGGACTGCTCTCAATCCATTCTCCTCTCAGCCAGAAAGGGAAGGACTGTAAAATCTTGACCAAATGAAAGCTGCTTTTCACAAACCACCCTGCAAGGGACAGTGCCTTGTTGCATGGAGAAGAGCCTGTGCCTTTGGGTCTGTGCTGTGAGAGGCTAAAAAGCACAGACCAGGGGCTTCCAGCAGCAGAGACCTGGTTGTGATTAGGACTGAGCTCCCCCAGAGCAAGCTGTCTGTGGTTTGGGTGCGTGTGTGTATCCGGAGTGCATTTCCTCTGTCCTGCTCACTGACAGAGGGAAAAAAAAAGTTGTCCCAATTTGGTACACATGTCTACCAGTATGGCCCCCATTTGATCAGCCTTTGTGGTTTGCAGCACTTGGCAGCTGCATAGCTGCTCCTCTGCTGGATGGGATGGAGCCATCGACAGCAATTTCTCTTGTCTTGGGAGAGCCACATTGGTGCTGCTGACAGTACTGCATTTCCTTCCTGCACTGCCTGGCTCTACAGCACACACCAACCCTGCTCTAGGGGCAGCAGGCTGAAAATTGGCTTGAAGCTGGGCTTGGTGCCACCTTCATGGTGCATCTCCAGAGCCAGACATCGATGAGGGGAGGACGAGAGCTGAAGAGAGGGGGTAACCCATCAGAGCAAACATCTGTGTGGCTTGGCAGTCCAAGTCCAGATGTTAGAGGAAGAGAGAAGGACAAGGGTGAGAATATTATGATCATTTGCCCCAGGATGCTCTCCATGCCTTAAGAGGTCTGTGGCTTCAAGTATCTAAGGGTGTAACAGCCTTTTTGGATTTTCTCTTTAGGGCTGTGCAGTTGTTGGGAGTTTCAAGCACCTTTTCTGTACTTCACCAGGATGGAGAAACATAGCACATGATTTCCTGCACAAATTCTCTCATCCTGTCACAGAGTAATGAGATGAAGGGGTCTGCCCATCTCAAATATCAGGTCCCATTTTGTCAAGCGGGGCTCAGGAAATAGCAATGTGGTTTCTGCGCTCTTCTTCAATTTCAAGTCTCCTTGAATTTCATTCCCTCTCAGAGATAAATTTGTTGCAGGGAAGCTCAGCTTTCTGCGTGGTGGGTGCTGGCTGCCCACAGCCTGATGGGGCCAGGGCACTGCAATTACACCTGGCAGAAGCAATCCTCAGGCTCGTGGTCATGGCTTTTAAGGAGCCTCATCGTGTGCCTTCTCACTTAAATGGAAAGCGTTAAATGGCCTTCTGCAGCCAAAAGGGGGAAATCAGGATACTCTCCTCAGGGCACTTCTGACACAGGCTGGCTGCCTGACTTTTTTATAATTCACATTTCTTTCACTGAGGAAATAGTCTGTCTGGTATGCTGTCATTTTGCCCCATTGCCTGCAATTTCAATTTCTTCATTCACTTTCTGCTTTTGAGACTCCAGTTTCTTGGAATTATTCCTTGTGTAATGACTTCCGTTGCTAATTTAGTTCTAAGTGATCCCTGGACAGCCACAACCATAAATGCATGTAGGTGGCTGGGCGATTTGTCAGGGCTCTGCTCTAGGAGATGCTTAGTTCCAGTACTTTCATGAAGTATTTTGAATAGTTATCATCTCTTTTACTTCTGTGTTATAAAGCAATCCTGAAGTATTGCCTTTTTTCATTTTTAAGTCTAAACTTGTTGATTTCTGTTAGCAGTCCCAATTCTCTGGCCGGCCTAAAACATTCCCATACTTTAAGTATTTCCTTGCTGGGGGTTTTGCATGGATCTGGGCTGCCTGTCTTTAATGGTTTAGCAAAACACAAACAAACTCTTCTGGGAAATAATTTCACAATTAAGCATTTAGGAGATGGGCGCCATCCAGAGCTAACGATTTTATCTGGAGACATTTATACAATATTTTAGGAGATTGTTAGGACCCCTATTCCCACAGGTCATAAAAAAAATATCTGCAGGATTCTCCCTTGATAAGATATTTATTTTTTCCTCTTTGTCCAGGTCCTAAAACATAGAAAAGTGTGTTGCTAGTGACCAGCTAGAAGGATGAACTGTTCATAGCTGGTAAAATGAGATCCCATCTCACTTAACCAGGCAATTGCACCTGTGGAAGGAAGGAGCTCATGCTGTTGTATTCTGAAAGCTACCATCATGAGTTAAATGATATTTTCCACTTTCTCATTGCCATTGCTGCTTTGCCATGTTGGAAGCTCAGCACGCTGGGGCATATGAATGTTTCATATATGCATATATATATATATATATATCTTCTCATCAACTTCTCCATCTGCAAAGCATATCCTAAGAGACTTCAGAACAGCCGCTCAAATAAAGTAACAGCACAGCATTTGCTCTTCTGTTTTGTGGTTGGGGAAATCAAGTTGCTATGAAGTAGATTTGCTCAAGGTTGCTTTGAAAACTCAGTATTCAGAATTACATTTCCTATTTTCCTTGATTTTCATGAATATGGTTTCACTCTTTACTGTATTTTAAGAGTGACACGGGATGGTCAGGGAACAGTGATTGATTCAGTCAGGCTAAGAACAAAATGAAACTATATTTGTGATAGAGACAAAAAGGTGATTCCTCTCTCTCTTCCTCTCCTCCTCCACTGCGCCTTTAGGCTTGCTTTTAAACTTGTTTTTCTGAGGCTGGCAGCGTGGTTCTTGCTGGCCATGTCACCCTCCACCAGAGAGCAAAAGTTTGCTGACTGAATCCAGCTGTTCCCAGGCTGGTGATCCAGGGGAGGCTGACTGGGCCAGAGGGGCCAAAATGTTAGGGGTGCAGTAAAGAGCCTGAATGGATAAAACCTGAGCTACAAACCAACATGCCACAACGTTAAAAAACCATATAGTTGTAGGGGTGTCAATTTGTATTAATTGAGGACCAGCTCTTTCATGGTTTAGCATGAAATTTATTTTTTTATTCCTTAGTGCAGACCATGAATAGATAAAATGACTTTTTACTGGCAAGATGATCAGAATCTGGTTGTGTCCCTGGTGCCTTGGCATGGCTGGTGTGAGGACAGGAGGGGAGTCAGGCTGGCAGGTTGGAAGGGAAGTCTGCAGGTAAATGGTTGAATTTCCCACTGACACTGTATGGAGCAGGCACACATTAAAGCTGTAGTCTGAAGCCAGCCTCCTGGAGACCCACTGCCTGAATGAAAAACAAATTATATGTCTCTGCTTCTCCAGGAAAGGTGGCTTTGTGCAAGGTTTGCTGCTCTGCCTGCAGTGAAGTGTTGGGAATGCTGGTAAAAGCTGCATGTGCAGCCTGTAGAGAAAGGAGGGGGACAAAGGTCCTTGTCAGCTTCACATAATCCTCAGTTCAGTTACCCTCAGACTCCAGACAAAGAGATAATACACCACATTTTCCTAGAGCGTGAGAAAAGCAGATCTTATATCAACACAAATGCTCAATTTGTCATGTATCTTAATGGGATATCCCCTTTGGAGGAGCCCAGTCCTCGAGTTTGTTCCAGCTGTTGAAGCAGCATGTTATGAAATACCATTTTTTTAAAACAAACAAACACAAAGCTGCGTGTTCCATGCATTCATATATTCACTATAATGTTTTTCAAATGGACCTCCAGGGCAGCACCTTGGTGGGAAAACATCTGCTTTTGCACATGGACCTCTAATGGTACAAAATCCACAGCTTGGGAAGTTCTTCTGATAATGGGGGAAGCTCTAAAGCCCACAAGAGTCAATTGTTGGGTGTTGCAGGGGAATGACTTGTGTGTAAATTGAAGCATTGATGTAAGAGCTAATAGATTTTAAGGCCAGAAGGATTGTCTCCATCTAAAACTGTGGATTGTGTCCCCTTTGAGAGCTAAAAAAAGATTTAAAGTATAGTGGGCTGTGAACTTGTATTAATAACCTCATGAGGTGGCTTAGAAAAAAAAACCAAATCAAATAACCCTTGCCAATTATTGTGAAAGAAAAGATAAAAATAGAAATCGATTAAGTGGTTGCATACACCTTCTCTTTCTTACTTAAGTGCTGATTGTGAAATTTTACCCATTGTTTCAGCCTGCAGTGGCTTTTATGAAGACAGGTGAGCCATGAAGCAAATCAACATTCTTTCAGAAAGTTTGATAAACTCTGCCTTTTTTAATCACCCGGCATAGCTCTGGATGTAAAATTTACACAGAATACAGTTTGTAGGTTCAGGGACTAAGTAATCATTTTTCCAGAGCTGTAGAGCAAGCCCAAGAGAGCTGTTAGACATCCTAAAATAAATAAATATTGAGCCCAAGGGAGAGATGAGTATGTAATTACATGAGGTCTGGCTTTTGTGCCCTCTCAGAAAGTTAATTTAAACTCTGGTTAGCTGAAAGCTCTCTGCAAGAGGCAGCACCAGAACTGGTAAATTTGTTTGGTGTGGTCTTTTTATCTGTCTGCTTTTTGACTGAAATCCATGCAGATGAGGAAACAACGTGCTTTGGAGGGGAGGCATTGTGGGGTTTAACCAACAGGTGGGACCATGAACGACAGGAAAGAGAAGGAGAGTAAAAGGCTGGTTCTTCACAGCCTTCAACAACTCGAACATTTCTGTTTGCACAGCAATTTTTGATTGGTTGGTGTTCTGCTTGCTTTTGTTCGGTGCTGATTTACATCCTCTTGCTTGGGAAAAGATGAACATGGGAGAGTCAGGCTTCAAACATATTCACTTAAAGGCAAGTCAGTGGCATGATGCAAGTGTTGAGGACAGAAACAAAATACTTACTGGAGATGGATTGTGGGTCAGCTCTTGGGAGATGTTTTACCCACTGACTCTTTGTCTCACATCATTGTGAGCTCTCTTACCTTGGGAATCCCACGTGCTTCGGTGGGGTTGCCCTTATCTCAAATTCAGTAGCACAGAGGGAGGTTATAAAACCCACTGGATGTTTATTTTCAGTCGCTTCGTTTTTAAAGATCTGGTTTTAGATGTATTTGGCAATGTACAAAGTGATTCCTCATAATTCTTACGAAAGTCTTCTGACTGCGGAAGTTAAGCCAGAGCTGAAAATATGGCTAGAGAATTTGGGGCTGTCTTTTTTTCTCTTTTGTTGCTGTTTTAAATCCCTCTACCTTTGCAGTACCCAAGAGTGGTCCAGGCACGCACAGGAGCCTAGTTATCTATAGGTTATCTATAGGTTATCTCTATCTATATCTACCTGGTTATCTATAGGTTATCTAAAGAACTATATCTATAGTTCTTTGGTCACTCCTTCCACTTCTGTTCAGCCTTCCAATCTTTTTATATTTTGTCTGCTTGAGGCAAGTAGCAGCCGTAGCTTTAGCCCAGCGTGGGGGAGGTGGCACTTTCTGTATATTGGATGTATAAATACTTGTGATCACTTCCCTAAACATTACAGCAAGCTATGAGTAAGTGGTGTCGTGACTCATTGCTGCTGTAGCTTTTGAAGCCGTGCCCAGGTCTGTGAATCACACAGCACAGCAGAGCTGGGCTGGCACAGGAGCAGCGTCCTTGGGGCAGGGAGCCACTGCTGCCCTGTGCCCCTCTGGCATGGCTGGCATGCCTTAGGATTTCAGCTTTCCTGTTTTTCAGACCCTGTACTGCGTTAGTGTACACTCTGAACTCCATACAGAGAGTTAGTGACTTGGTCAGTTAGTTAGCTGGTCAGACAGAAAAATCCCTCTGGGCCTGAGATCCAAGGACACCCCACAGCCTCAGGCCCCAAAAAGTATAAACAAAAGTGAATTGGGGGGGAGCAAACTGGGCGAATATCACTTCATTACCTGAAGCTGTAATTGGACAATTAACCCCTGATATGCAAATAGACAAAACTTATTTCTGTCTGAAAAACTCACGACCATCTTGGGTGTAGCCTCTGCAAGGCTTTTGCACTGCCCAAGGTGTAGCTGTTGAATATCCACTTTATTCTCTAACTCTGTTTTGCCTCTCCAAGAGGCCATTCCAAGGCATCAGCTGCAGTGGGGTTTGGGATTTCACTGGAGCTCCTGGGGTTTAGACCAGGGGTAACAATAAACCAGATCTTTCTGGTCAGCGCTGCCTCTGCTCCTGGTCTAGGAGGGGTTCCTCACAGCTCACACAGCCCAGGGCTGCCAGCTGGGTGCTGGGAACAAGCACAGGATGTCCCCCCAGGCCACCAGGAACAGCCTGGTGCTGTGGCTTAGGAAAGCTGCAGCATTTCTTGTGATATTTAAGTTCAGTGGGTAAGTTCATTGGGTCATTCTTCCTATGTAGCCCATGCAGTGGTGTGCAGCTGGAGCTTCAGCAGGCTGTTATTTTGTTCCTCATGCTAATCCCATTTATCTTCTGGACAACAGAGCCTTGCAATCCTACACAGCCTTTAGAATCCCAGCTTTCAGGGATGCTGCACAAGGTTTGCCTGTTATTTTTTGCTTTAAGCTGCTCAGGTTTGGAGATTTTCCAGAGGTGTTCTGGTAATTTTGGATGTGAATGTTCTGTACCAACAAAAGAGAAAAGGACAGTGAATCTGCCTTTCTCTTTCAGCTACTGAAGAAAGTGGCAACAGTCCAGTACCTCAGCAATGATACTCAGAGGAGGATGTTATTTTTACCTTTTTGCAATTGCAGAATTGCCTTGGCTTTTGGAGGAGGTAGCTAATTCATTGTAAGTAAGGACCTCAGATACAAACTGTACTTCTTGTACTGTGTCCTTTGTCCTGGACCATTTTTGGATTATTGCTCATGAGGTTTCTTTTTAGTCTTTAGGTCACTTTTTAGTGCCTTTGATTGCTAATGAAACTGCATTAACACCTACTACAGTGCGTTTTAACCTTAGGCTTGAACACATCCTAAATCACAGTGAAATATCAAAAAAACTTGGTAAAAAACCTGTATCTCAACAGGACTATGCAACAAAGCTGTGGGGGATCACTTATTTTGCATTTTATAGTGCAGTAAATCATTTGAAGTTGCTCTGAAGTGAGGACAGAACGAGAGATGTTTGTGCTGTAAAGACATTTCTCTTGCAGCTATTTGGTGCAGCTGCTCACTGTTGCTCTTGAAGGTGACCTGTGGCCTTGGAGAAACAGCCCCACAAACCCACATGGTTCCACACTGCCATCCCCCAGGTTTTAACCACAGAACCTTGGGTGGGATTTTGGCACCCAAGTACCAAAGACACCTAAGCAAACCCTGGTCTTAGAGCATTAGTTATTGAATTATCTCTTCTGCTCTGTATGTGAACACTCAGGACCGGAGAAGCTGAAAAGTGTGTGGTTTTCTACACAGATGCTCCCGGCCCTGCTTTGTACATGGCTGTTAAAGTCTGGCCTGAACTGGCAGATTTTTAAGGCATTAATCCTATAGCCTCATAATGCTCTTGGATCTTTCTGCATACCTTCCTTGTTTTTTTGTAAGTGGGGATTTTGAAAGAGGTCTTACATTGTGTGTTAGACTTTGCTAGTGCCTCCTTCACCTGAAAAACAGCCTCAAGTTAAATTCAGGGTGACTCTACTGAGTTGCATAAAACCTTCCTTTTAAAAAGCACTTTTTCCACGAGGCACTGAACTTTAAAACACTGTACACAGACAGAGACACAAAGTATGAGGGGTTATAAGTCTCGACATAATCACTGTACATAACTGTGTAGAAATAAGGGCAGCTCAAAATGTGTTCTTCCATGTACTGTTTGTGACTGTTCAGTATTGTTTCTGCTTCACTTACAATGAAATCTCTCTGGGGAAGAGGCAGTGTCTTCTGCTTTTCCACTGCAGGAAGCACAGCATCGTGGTCTATAAATAATAACAGTTTATATAGTGTTTGCCTTTCACCTTTCCATTCCCTTGCAAATAAGTAACTGTACTGCTGTCTTTGCAGTATTCTTTATATTAAGCATAGGGGAAAATAGCATTATTTAGAGAAAGGTAAATTGCAGCAATAAGGGTGTAATATATGTAGTGTGGAAGACCACTACAGTTGTTCCTGTTTCTGGTTTCTAATGAAGGCAGGCTAGACTTACAGCTAGTGATTGATGGTTAATAGAAAACTATTGCAGAAATCCTGTGGTTAAAGTGTACAATTTGCATAGATCCCTCTGGACACTTTCCAGGTTTTCACTTTAGAAGGCAGTATTACTTCCCTATAATTTATTTTTCCTGGCATCCCTCATTAGAACATAACAAGGTGCTTTGCAGCAAATACCACTCATCAAGCTGATGGCCAGTATGAAATTGTGCAGCAAACACACAACTTTGGCTCCAGGGGCTGGTGGTGGCTGCAGCAGGGTGCTGCTGTGGGTGTGTGGTGATGCCCTGCACAGACATCCCACTCTGCCTGCTCTGGTATCATTATCTTCATTATCTTCATTATCTTCATTATCTCCATGGCCACCTCCAGCAAAGTCACTGCCCTGCAGAGGGGAGGCCCTGGCTCTGCACAGGGATTCCCCCTGCCCTTCAGTGAGCTTTATGGCCTCCTGCTTATAGGGAAATTCCAAGCCTGTAAGCCTTCCTTCATGTCAAATATTTGCGATGAATATGAAAGCAAATGGCTGAAGGATGAGCTTGTGTTTCCAGACTTCTCCAGGGGGCTTGAGAGTTGGAGAGGGCTGATATATAAGTGATACATCTGCCCCTTCCATGTACACATGTTTAGCTTTGGAGATTTTTAGAGTTTGATCAAATGATGATACACCCTATATGGGCAATACTTGAAATACTGGGAAAATATTAGCTCATTTCCTTTTGCAATAATGCTGGAAGTGGGTGGCCAAATTATCCTTTTGCATGAGGATTTCTGCCTTATCAGAGAAGGTAAAACTTCAGGCAGTCAGACTGTGACTTTGGAAAGCTGATCAGGAGCTCATGGGACTTAATGCAATTCCTGCAAAGTGGCACACACTGCACAGAGAGGTATTCCCAAGGCCAACTTCAGGTATTTTACAGAGGCCAGCCTGTGTTTGTTCTTGCTTTCCAGGTTCTGGTCTGTCTCCATCACTTATGTAAGGAGATTAGCCTCCTAAGAGAGCCAGGGTAAATATTTATGCAAGTAATGCATAAAGTGTTCATCCTGTATTTAATGTGCAGTGCTTTTACTTTCTTACCTGTTAGAATGAGGAGTAGCATGGAAGTCTCTTCTCATTAGGTTCCCATGTACATTGTGTAATGTGGCTTGCACAGTAATTTAAATCTAAGTATAAATTTGGACTCCCAGGCATATTGGCTTTTGAAATCCTGAAATTGCTGCATTTCTACCCACACAGAGCAATCTAAAGCCCCTTGGTTTGGAGAAGACTCCTTGAGGTGTTTATCCAGGGGCTCTGTGAAGCAGCATATAAAAAGTTTTCTTTTTATATATAATTACCTCCAGTCTGACCTCTAACAACCCTTATTCCATCTTCCAGAAAGTAAGCTATTCACTGTGATAGAGAAGTGCAGCTTCAACATCCAGTCCCAAATTGTTGAGGCTGCACAGGGGACTCCTTCTGCTGAATACTCTGAGGTGGCTTGAGCCACTAAACAGACTTGCAGTTAAACAGACTGTCTTGTTTTAAAATATCAGTCCAAATGAACTCTTTATTTTCACCCAAGAGCAACCTCTCCTCACTGGCTGTACGTTACATCCACTAGCATGGATATATTCATGGCAGCTACACAAAGCAGGAGAGAGGTATTTTACTTTGAATTCTTGGAACAAATGTTGGGAATTAGTGCTTGCAGCTCATAAATAAAATAGTTTTATTTTATATGCAACTTTATTCATTGGATCAAGTGTCTAAAAAACATGTGAAAAAGGTAACTGGTGGCACATACCCAGCTTTCTGGGGGAAATTTCCATTAAGATGAATGACCACATAAAAATCACAGAGGAGGAAAGAAACCAAGAGAGCTAAGAAGTGACAGGAGAGAGGTTTTTTGAAGAAAGTTTGGAAGCAGTTGGAGGATTGACGTGGCTGACAGATAAGAGGGCTGTTCCAGACAGCAGAGGTAGGCGATGGGGGATGCAGTGTTATGAATAATGTTAAAATAATCTGAAGGGACAGCACAGGGAGTGGTGAGAGTTGAACTGGGAGAGGAAGAAACGTGCTTTGCATTGAAAACAGTGACCCAACTTCCACTGAGCAAACGGGAGCTTCCTGCACGTGTCCAGAAGCTGATTTGTCAGCTACCACTGATGGCAGATCACTAGGGGAGAAAACACTGCAAAATCCAGAATTCTGCTCTGAGACTTTGGCTTTTCTGCGTTGCTAAAGCTGTGGGACGTGGATGGAGAAGAGCTGGTGGCCTTTCAGAGGGCACCTCTGTTTCAGGGTGGTCTCACTGCTGGTCATTAGTTGGCTGTACACAGCTGTGATAGAAGCACACACAATAATTCCAGAGATCAGATTCAGATCTGTCAGGGAGGATAAAACAAACCACTTCCCTCTCTCTTCTATCCATGAGTTGGGCAGCAATGAACAAAAAACCCTGGGTGTCAGGCACAAACCAAGTGAGTTGTGGTGGTTGCTTTTTTTTTTTCATTTCCCTTATGCATGGCTAACTCCCAATTTCAAGTATCAAAATGCATAGTGCATAGGATGGTCTTTTCTTGCTGCTATAAAACTTGTAGTGAACTATTAAAGTGCAGCAGCTGCAGCATTTCATCCCTGAGCAGCCCACACCTCAGTGTTGGGTGAAGTGACCTGGAAAGAGAATGTGTACTTTATCTTGTTAAATTCATAAAACACCAAGATGTTTTTTGAGAGGTGAAGTGCTACATAAGTGCAGGATCTGATTATTTTGGGAAGGAGGCTGTGGCAAGTGATCCTGATGTATATTAGCTCACCTGAGGGCAAAGTGGACTTCTTAAGGGAAAAGAGTCTGTGCAGGAGACCTTGGCACTGGTGCTGTGGGCAGAGGTCCTGCTGTAAAACACCTGAGCTGATGATTGTGCTAAATGAAGTGCTAACTCTTGGCTGGTGCAGGTGCACAGCTGCTCCTGGAAAACAAGATTGCTCCCTGCAGAAAAACAACAGTACTTCATTTAGTCTTTTCCCCTCCCGAAACTCTCTGCTCCATCCAGTGCCTAGATGAAATGGGGTGACCCATAGCTAAATGTGCAGTGTATTTCTTATTTTTGTGTATCTCTTCCTCTTCTCCCTTCCTGGTTGTTTGCAACTGGATGTGAGTGAATTCCTGCCTTAGCAGACTGGAGCACCCTGTGTTCTGCTGGCTTTAGCTGTGTTTGTGCCTGTATGATAATGCTGTGGGGTGGCAGTTTTTGTGGTCACCTGAAATCAGTTTTAGAGACTCTTCTTCTCCTCAATTACACCATTTTATTCACTTCAGCACTGGATTTTTTTTTTAATTGAAAATATTTTGGTTTTAAGGCTTTTGTCTAACTGGCAGGAACAGAATGGCACTACCAGCTACAAGAGGAGAAGATAAACTTTTTTTGGCTCAATGAGTTGCACCTAGGAGCTTTTCAGAAAATTGCACTTCCTTCTAACACCCAAAGCAGTGCACTTTGTGCTGACACATATCTTGAAATGGAGGTGAATAGTACCAGATGTTGGTGTGTATTATTATTAATTGTTTGTATGACAACAGCACTTGGTGGCCTGGTTCAGAGTGGGGGGTGCTGTGTGAGGCTCTGCCACAGCAAAGGAGACACCTGGGACCTCACCTGCTGAGCAGAGCAGGGGGCTGAGGATGACAAGGGACACAGAAATCTCAAGATGTGACTTGCCCCAAGTTACTAGCAGGACTGGGAACAGAAATCAGTTCTCATGAAACTTGATAGGAACAGTAGGTAGGTGATAGCAGTTTTGTCCCTTAATCCCAGTGTAGTGCACTGGTTTATAGGTTTATAAGGTGACCAATCAGTTTGATCCTCTTTAAAGGTTCAATATCTTTAATCTCAGTGTCTGGGAGTTTATGGGGAAAGCTGGAAATGGAACAGGAAAGTGACAGTCACTCGAATTTGTCCTAATCCCACAGGTTACAGTAAATCAGTGGTGGAAGCATGTTGCCCATCACGGTGCCATGCATGACTGATCAGCTCTGTCTTTCAAATGCTATTAACTTCAGACTGGTTAATCTATATTCCTGTATGTTGAACACAAAGCAGGGCTGGCTGAGGGATTAGGGGAGAATTAAGTATTTGTTCTCTAATCCTGAATGTTTATAAATCAGTATTAATTACTTAAGGTGCTTTTAGAGAGTTTACATCCCAGTTCTTCTAATAATTTCATGATCCATCTGGCTAATAAAAATACTTAATTGCAAGAGAAGAAATAAAATCCGTGGCTGTGAAGAAGAAAGCATGCAGATCCTTTGCTTAATGGGGACTAATTGCTGTTATTGTGGATTCTGATAAGTTAAAATTAATAGTGGGGGTAGCCACATCCCACATCACTGCCTGTAAACATGCTGCAGAGATTGGGCCCAGTCCTGAGAGACACAAAAAAGCTGAACCCAGGCCAGTGGAGCCCTTCCTGTGTCTAACAGTAAATTTATGCCTTTGGTGCATTTAAGGGTGTGTGGGGATTTTGGGGCTGGGGTGAGAGACTGGAAAGATTGATGTCTTGAGACACTCGGGGGTGCACATGTTGTGTTTTTTGGGGGAAGGGGTGTTGAGTGATGAGCACAGGAATAGTGATGGAAATTGTATTGTTGTGGTCATGTATTGAAAAAGGATTTTTGACAATAATTTCAGAAGGTTAATATGATTTATTAAAATGACTCTATAATTAGAGGATTTGGGCTATAATGTGCCCAGGTACAGAGCTCAGATGTTTCTTCTTTCACTGTTTTGTACAAAAATCTCAACATACTTACAATATCAAAAATATCACAATTCTTTAATTCTTTCTCCCACACACTCAAAAAAAAAATCTAAAACATCTTTAAAAAACACACAAATATTTTATTTATAAAGAATTTATACCAAAAAAAAAAGTTCTCCTATAAAAATTTTTTTCTTACAAACTACACACAAAAAAATCTTATAATATATTCTTATAACAGTGTTTTTTGGGGGAAGGGGTGTTGAGTGATGAGCACAGGAATAGCAATGGTAATTGAGCATCCTGCAGGGTTTGTCTGGCAGTGGCATCCCAGGCACTGTGCTGAGATGCAGCAGTGCTGAGGAATGGGGTGTGTGAGCAAACAAAGACAGACCTTGTCTTCAAAGGATCATCTTCCCACTGAAAAGGACAATGGTCTCAAAGAAAAGAAAAGGGGGTTTGACTGGAGCAGGAAATCTTGCACTAGGCATTAGCAGGGCTATTGATTGCCCTAGATTCAGCATTTAATCCTTCCTTTAATCACAAATCAATTCCACCGTGTCTTTGAGGTTTTTAAACTTTTCATCCAAATGCTTCAGACCTCAGAAGAGCAGTGTGTCCTGTGCAGGGCTTTGGGGTCCCACAGCCCACCAACACCCTGACATTGCTGCCACTTTGGGGCAACCAGAAAAGAGATATTTGGGGCAAGTGAATCGCTCAGGCCCTGCTATGTTTATATCTTTATCTTGGAAGGGAGGCCTTTCTAATACTTTGTCTCCTAAAGTCCTTAATCAACTTGGGATTTTCCTAGAAAGAGAGTTTGTTTTTCCTTCCTTTGATCTGTGTGCAGCTCACAGAATAGATTGTCTGACAGGGGTTACACTCCTGTCTGCCTAACACTCAATTTTCTGTATTGCAATCATGGACTCATTTAGGTTGGAAAAGACCTCTAAAATCATCAAGTCCAGCCACTAACCCAGCACTGCCAAGCCTCCCACTAAACCCTGTCCCTAAGCAGCACATCCCTTGCATTTAACCCCAAAACTCAGCTTCTGGGCCTGCTGAGAAACAAAAGGACTGGCAAATATCATGGATATGTGTGAATGAACATGGCATACCACTGTGAGTCCATCAGCCAGTGGGACAGCAAACCCTGTTTGATGCTGCCCCAGCCTTTCTTGGCATTAAGACACATCCATTGTCACTTACAGGGCAGTGGCATGGCTGAGCCCGGGTCCCTGTGTGCATCCTGCTGGCTGCACATCTATTGCCGTGGTCTGTGCAG
>VXAX01007198.1:0-17984 GCA_013399835.1 Leptocoma aspasia
GGAAGGAAGGAAGGAAGGGGCATGCACAGTGGACACCTGGATACCTTTGGAATGTCACCAGCTGGAGTTTCTCCTCAGCCCTCCCCAAGGCAGGATGGGTTTGACACCTAGAGCAATATTTTAGGTGGCCCTTCCTGAGCCCCACTGACACTCACAGGTTATTCCTCAGGGATAACTAATGTCCCAAAACCTCCCTCAGAATTCTGAGTGGAGCACCAGAGGTTTTGTTTCCTTTCAGACTCAAAATGTTCCTAGAAAGGGAAAAACGTGGTGCGAGGGAGGCCGGGAAGTGCCCTCACATGTGAGGAGGTGGGAGAGGGAAAGCGCGAGGGGGACAGGGGTGGGCATCATCCCTGTCCCTGTCCCCAAACACCACCTGATGGCATCGCTGGGGCTGTCAGTGCCCCAAACAGCCCCTGGGGCTGCCTGGCTGTGAGCAGAGCCTCCCGTCAGGGTTAAGTTTAGTGTCTGTTCCTTATCAGATGAGAGCAGGCTGGAGTTTCAGCATCCTGACTCCTGCCATTCTCCCGCATTCATTCCCACTTCCTGCTCGCTGAAAGTCAAGCTGCCATTCACAAAAGAGGGGCCTTATCTCCTTACCTCTTGACCCTGAATCATGGCTGCAAACACAGAGTTTTCTTTCTGCCAGCACCAAACAGGTGGCAAAGTCCTTTGGCTCTGGGTCTTGAGAGAATAAAAGAAAACATCGTCTTCTGGTTCGTTGTTGGGGTGTTGAGGATGGCAAATCTCAAACTGCAAAACCCCTTTAAAATGTACCCCTTATAAAGCAATCTGTCCTCTATAAACAGATCTGAGAAATTAGGAGCTTATCTGCACTCAAATCAGAATTGCCCCGAATTATGAGGAATTTCAATAAAAATGGGTGGGTTTGGGGGATGTTCTCTGTTGCTGAAGCCCAAAATTCAGCTGGCTCCTTCCCTGAGGATGCCCTGCACAGCAGCTCTTATCAGAGCTCCCTCTCAGCCCCAGGCTGGCTGTGGAGGAGTTTATCACGTCTCACAGCCAGACCACTTGAGCTGAGGAGCTTCGGTGGGGAAAGGACTCGAGACAATTAAGGGAACTACAACACGAGTGCCCCTGAAAACTTCAAGTGGCAGAAATAGATGTGCCTTGTTAAGGATTTGGGAGAAAAAACCATTTGTTGGTGAGACAGTATTTAAACTTCTTCCCATCAAAATTAATTGTCAGCCTTCAGAAACCCAAGGATTTTTGCATTTGGGTTTTTTATTTTTACAAAACCATGTTTAAAGAATGTGTTACCCATGTGGGCTGAGGCTCTGCTCAGTGGCTGGGCACTGTCCTGGTGCGTGAGCAGATCCTCAGCCTGCAGTTTTTACTTCATGATTTGCAAATTAAAACCACACAAAAAAATCCAAGCCTGATAACAAAACTGCTTTTTACATCTACGGTTACTGAAATTTTTGCTACAATTTCTTCCAAGCTGTATTTTAATGTTGAAGAGCTGGAACTCCTCGATGTTCCCCCGGCAATTCCAGGGGGAGGGGCTGATCCCAATACCTGTGCAGCACCTGGCTGCTGCCTGTGGCAGATATCCTAAAATCCCCATCCTGCCTCCCCAGAGCCCCTGGATAACGGGAGGAGAATATTCCTCAAGGGAATCATCCCCCAGGCTGGGATGGGGCAGCTCCTGAGGAAAACCATCCAGGATCCCACAGCTATTTATTAAAAAGAACCCAGTGCTACCTCTGTCCCCTTGGCTCAGGCGTCCAGGGTCAGATAAAAGTGACATGAAAGCATTTCTGCTGCCTGTGCCCCAGCGGGACAGTGCGAGGTGACAGTCCACAGTTGTCCCCAAATTGTTGGGCAAACTATGTCATGTCCCAGATAGCAGCAAGAGCCTGCCCTGAACAACGTGTCTGGGGCCCTTTGAACTCGTGATGAGCTCTGGGTGTTCTCTCCTCTTTATTTCTGTCACTGCTCCAGACCCCGGGGCAGGTGGTGAGGAAGGATCAGGAGCAGCAAATGCTCAGTGTGAGGGGCAGGGGATGGACAGCCCAGGGCTGGGGCAGGAATGATCCCAGGCCACAGGGATTTTCAGGATGCAAAGCAGTTTTCTTTGGTATGGAAAGAGAAAAACATAAATACTGCCTCAAAAAATCTCCCCTTCCCTGAGAATCCAGTACCAGTTCCTAAACATCCCCAGAGAATAGGGAAAACCTCCCTGCCCTCCTGCAAGGGCCAGGCTCCTCCTTTCAAAGGAATTGGGAATTGCCATCCCTTTTACATTAAATATTTGGGAAGAATCTTCTGAAGGAAGAGTTTGGAAGGATGTTTCTGGTGAGGTTTCCCATTTTCCAAAATGCTGCTGTAATTAAAGCATCCCGGTTCAACATCTGAATGTTTGACTGCATCAACAGGTGATTAGAGGAACTTTGAGCTTCCTTTTCACCCTCTCTTAATTGGTTGATCACCTTTCTAAGTAGCCTGAACAAACAGGTTGATCTGGAATTAATTATTCAGGAGACCTTTCTCCCCAGCCAGGAGAAAGAGAAATGTTCTCATTTCACAACGTTTTTATTAGAGGACATAAAGGTGAGAAATTCTTCCTCAATATCCTTTCCCTGCCTTTAAACAGCCCAGCTGCAGCATCCCAGGTGTCAGTGCAATGGATTTCACATGATCAGCAGGTGAGGGAGCTGGAATATTCCATATCAGAAACATGACCAGCCTGAAGGTCAAACAACTTATTGTCAGCATAAACAGAATTACTGTAATAAACCCTTCTAACTCTGCCCTAATTGTGGATGGATCTGTGGAAAATGATTCCTGGTGCACAAAAAGGTGGCTGGGGAAGGGGTCTGTGGAATGGGGGCAGCAGCTGAGTTCTTCCATACCAGGTGCATGGGTTAAAAAATTGGGGTGATCCTAGAGCAAATGTAGGAAGAGCTGGCCCAAAGTTGTCCATCACGAGCTACTGCTGTGTTCACCACTGATCCTGCAGAAGGCACAGGATCCTTTGTGTGCTTTGGTTTGGGTTTTTTTTCTGAATGTTTGGATATTTTGCATGCCTGAGGTGAAATGTGAAAGGCTGGGGTTGTCAGTGGGGCTGTGCACCCCATGTGTGAGAAGGGAGAGAGGGAGATGTTCCTGTGCAGTGCCCAGAGCACAGGATTTACAGGACAGAAACTTCACGGAATTAAAATACTTCTGAAAGGGTGTCCCTGCCTTGTCCTGTCTCTGTTACCCATTAATTCTCATTTCAGAGCAGTGCTGTGAGGGCTAAACCACTGCTTTGGAGAACACTGAGCCACTGGGACACTTCCTAGAATCACAGAGGGTCATGGAATCTTGGAAAAAACTTCCAAGATCATTGAGTCCAACCTGTGGCTCATCCTCACCTTGCCCCCAGCCCAGAGCACTGAGTGCCATGTCCAACCCTTCCTTGGACACCTCCAGGCATGGGGACTCAAACCACTCTGGGCAGCCTCTTCCAAGGCCTGAGCACCATTTCCATGGAGAAACTTCCTGTTACAATCATGTATGGCCGTGTTATAACCAGAAAAATGTCCAGCTCCAAATACCCACCTCCCACCCCACAAAGCTCATCCCAAGGCAGCAATTCCCTTTCCAATGACCTCAGAACGCAGGAGATCAGCTCTGTCCCAGCCACAACAAGGGGCAGATGGAAACACCCTGAGCCACAGGCAGGTCCTGTGCACCCACCCAGGGCACTGCCTTGTTGCTATGAACATATTATAAGTTTCTCTGTGTGTAAGCCTTCTGATCATTTTCCCATGGGAGAACATCCTTTTGCTGTCTTTTACTCTGTATAAGCTTTCTGTAAACAAAATATCTGTGTCTGTTCTTCAAGGACATGGAATTGGTTGGCCTCCTCATACCTATGAGGAGACAGAACTGAAAATTACTTTATCTTTCTGATATTGTAAACGATTCGGACACATTCCCTGGACGAAGCAGCAGCAGGAGCATGGAATGCTCTCTGCTGAGCAGATATAGAAAAATACTAGAATTATGGAGTCATTTTAATAAATCATTTTAGCCTTCTGAAATTGTCGTCAAGAGTCCTTTCTTCAATGCATGGACCACGACGATACTGCCTTCCTTCAACCTCCATTTTTCCCACTTGGACAAACTCCCCCAAGGATGATATTTTCTGTTTTCCCCCCAGCACCTGCAGTAGTGGGCAGTGATCACGCTGTGGTTCAGCCTGCCCTGATAACAGGTTATCTCCATCCCAGCTATCTCCATCCCAGGTTATCTCCATCCCAATTATCTCCATCACAGCCCTCAGCTCAGGCCTCCCAGCAGGACAGATGCCTGGCAGTTGACTGAAAGCTGATTCCTGTCAGGAGCTATTTTCTCCCCGAGACAGAGGAGACATTGTGGCCCTTGGTGCTCGAGTGTGGCCTTGGCTACTGCCAAAAGACCACCTTTTTGTTTTTTTTTCTTTCCTTCCCTGAGACAAAACAGAATCCCCCTGCTGTCAGCTCTATCTGGAGCTGCTGAAAGGGGATGTATAAGCCCAGTAATGCTGCTGGGGAGATAACTGTCAAATAGCATGAAAACCCCTGCCTGTCTGCCCACGGAGGGACTGAAGCTCCATGGAGGCTACAGCTCAATGCTCAACAGCTCCTGGCATCTGTGAGGTCTCTTTCTTAGCTGCTTTCTAATGCCCTGGTGAAAGGAAACACTGTGGGATTCAGAACCTGCCTCTGCTCACCCAACTGTGCCACTGGGTGGTTGCTGGAGATGTGGAAACAGGCATTGTTCCCCTTGGAAGGGGAAATGGGGGGAAAACAGGGAGCTCTGCTGCACACAGCAGGGATGTGAACCAGATTTTCAACCTGCTTTACAGTGCTGGCGCAGGAAAACAGATAAAAATAATTGTAAATGTGTGCCAGAGGCACGAGAACAACACTGGGTTGCTGAGAGTCACCAAAGGCTTTTGCCACTGCAGTCATGCACAAAACCACACACAAAGCAGTTTGCACCCACACCAGAGTAGAAACTGTGAAGGAAGTATATAAAAAAGTTATAGAGGTACTTAGAAAAGGATTAAATATAGAATTGATGAACATAAAACCCCCCAAATTACACTATTTGTAGTTTTACTCTAGAAACAGGCAAACTAAAGTTTCCCTCTGAAAACCACAGTAGTCAGGAGCCAATCCCCACATTATTCCACCCAAAAGCACCTTCTGGGCAGTGGCTCATTGGGATGAGCTCCCAAAGCTCCTTTCAGTGGTGTCAGGAGCTCAGAACCCCTCTGTGATCCCCAGCTCTGGTTCAGAGGCTGCAGCTGTGAGTCAGGGGGTTCAGTCCCCACCACATCTGACAAACCCTACAGGCTTCAATTTGCAAGGCACAAAACAATCCCTTGCACAAACAAGCAGCACATTGGGAACAGCAGGCAATGGGAAAGAAGTAAAAAAAAAAAAGGCAAAAAAAGCAAATTCCAGTTAAAAAACCTCCAAACCCCATCAATTTCACAACACTGCAAATGTGAAGTTGATGAAGTTACATAATACATATGAAGAATGCTTCTCATTTTTATGCAGTATTTGGGAATGAAGAGAAAGGAAATTTCATCAGCATAAGGAAAAGACTTTAACGTCCAGCCCTTAAACTCCTGAATATCAGAGTAAGCTGGACTAGTCCAGATTTGATGATGTTTGCTCTCCTAAAAATCTCTCTGCAAAATCAAAGCCATTAGGGCAACCCAAAGTCAAGTTCAAAACTGTTGCTTGGCAGCAACTTCCACAAACCATCCATAGCTATCCCTGTACATACAGGTATTTTATATATGTGTGTGCATATATATACATCAATTCAATGTTAAGTTTCTGGCCAAGCATGACTTAATGTCTATGGGCATCCTCCTGGAATAAGAGAGTTTCATCAGGCTGAAAGGTCTGGGGAGGGAAACATCTCCCAGCTGTTCTAACCCAGGCACGGAGTTCTTTGGAAACTCCTAAAAGGAAAGTGCAAATTGGAATCAGGACCCAGCACACGATAAAACTGCTGCTGCAACTGTCCCTGAGCAGCCCTCAATCCACCCAGTGATTCATCAGATACCTTCTTTTTGTTTTCATAAATGATAAGTAAATCCACTCAGTTTGTGTGAGCTGTGCCTGCAGGGATTCCCTCTCCCTCACCCCTGTGCTGGGGTGGCAGCGAGCCAGCACGAGCCAAGCTGCATTTCCCAGCTTGTGTCAGCTTGTCTGTTTATTTCTTTTATTGAGGGGGGGGCAGAAAAAAGAAAATCAGTCTAGAAGGAATTGCTGGTTTCATTGTTTAGTTCTGCTTTTCCTGCACTTAACCACAATATCAGCATCAAAGCATCCCCTGATAGGGAAATACAAACTCCCATCTCCAGTTCAGCCAAGAGCAGCAAGCAGCACTTTCCCTGAATGAAAAGAACAATCTTCACTCACATTTCATGCATATGAAAGTAGTTTGAATTACAAATTTTTATATGTTTACAGATCTAATAATATAGAAGGCACTTTGAAGCATATCAGCTACAATAACAAAAGCAGAACTTTGGAGATTTGGTGTGAAAATTTGGATTTGGCCACTGGAAAGCTTGGATTGGGCTAGAAATGCCTCTTGGACATCACTGGATGTCACATTGCTGCACAGCTAGCAAAGGGCTGCAGACACACTGGGAAAAGCCCCTGATGTTTCCTCAAGGTACCCTGAGACTCCAGAGCTGGTTTTTCATTGCCACTGATTAAGGCACAAGGCCCCACTCAGCTTTAGAACTCCAGTCCTTGCTCCTTTTGCTCCACACCCCCACATAACAATATGAAAAATTATCTGGAGACCTGGCTGCTGACATTAGGAGAGATGAAATCCCAGTTCCTGGTCAGTTCCTAGTTCAGAGGGGAGAAATGGCACAAAGGCCCTCACCTGGGGCACTGCCACCTTCAAATATTCACTGATCCATTGTTTCAACCCCCAGAACATGAACCCAGGGTGCTGCAGCTCTCTGTGTCACACCAGCCATGAAAAAACACCAAAACACAAATCCCTGTTGAATTTAAAAATCTCTTCAGCCACGAGACTGAAAGCAAAACTACCATTGCCAGACCCACCTCAACAACCGATCATTTTTCTTAAAATGCAAACCCAAGAGGCCATAAATTGTGCAATAATCAGAAGAATCCACTTTTTAACAGAGGCACCTCTGCCAGCCCGGGTGCCTTTGATCAGAAATATTCGTGGGGAGAGGAGAAACCCAAACGTGTGAATTAATGACTCGGTGCTCCATGGCCAGGCCAGGAAGCTGCTGTTTGGCTCCAGCCCGGCCCTGTGTATGGGGAGAGTGTTATCTAAACCACTAGGATGACTATAAAATATCTTAACAGCTTCTGCTGCTTAGCTGGGAGCAGGGCTCCCAGTATCTAATATGAAACAAGTGGGCCAGGCTGTGAAAGGCAGCTCTATATTCGGAGGCCGCAGCGGCTGGAAGCTATGGGGTCGTCTCAGAAGCTCTCAATTGTTTTTAAATTCTGTTTTTACAAGGAGCGTGAGATTTATAGGCTCTTGAGGGGAAGAAAATGATGTAACTTGAGTAAATCAACAGGCCATTTATTCCTGGCCCTGTTTCCTCTCTGTCACTGAGCTCTGGAACGAGCCCCCAAGCACTCCCTCTTCAAAACAAGAGCAGCCCAGGCTGCAGAGGCCTTGCAGGGACAGTTAAAGGCACAGCTCCTTCCTTCCCTCTCTGGCTGAACGGGGGCCAGCCCAGGCACCCCCAGGGTGAGGGCACCCCAGGCAGGATGTGCTCCCACCCCCCAAAAAAACTGGGCACCTGCAGCTGCTCCTCGGAGCTGGCACGAGCAGGAGCAGGGCTGCTCCACTGGGGACAAGGCACACGGATCTGCAGCTGTCAGAGGGGTGAACCCCAACATTTGGAGTGTCTGAGGAGAGCATTTCCCAAAAAAGAGTGTGGGAAACAGGACGAGCCCAGCAATGGGGAAGGAAGGGGAGCTGGATTTTTTTCCCTGTTTTTCTCTCTCATATCCTGGTTCGTGCTTGAGGATGGATCAGTTCATTATCAGCATTTTCCAAACTCCTCCTAAACCTTCACTGCTGCTCAGTGACCCCCAGCTCATGGAGGGAGATCTAACAACCAGCAACCCAGCTCTGGAAGTGGGGCAGACAGGAATGATTCTCCTTAAAGGGAATTCCAAGAGGTGATTCCCACCCAAGGGCCTGCTGTGACCTCCTCAGGTTTCTGTTGCAAGAACATCATATAAGTTTCTCTGAATGCAAGCCTGCAGAAAAATCTTCCCATGGGAAAGCATCTTTTACTGTCTTCTTACTCTGTATAAATTTCTGTCAACAAAATCTCTGGTTTGTGTTTCAAGGACATTTTAGATTTCTCTGCCTGTCTCCTGATGGTGAGAGAAGGAGGTGAAGGACTGTTATCTCTCTGATATTGTGAGCATTCTTGTACAGAGCATGAAGAAGAAGCATCTGAGCTCTGTACCTGGGCACATTATAGCCCAAATCCTTCTGAACTATGGAGTCATTTTAATAAATCATATTTAGCCTTCTGATATTATTGTCAAGAGTTCTTTGTCAATGCACGGACCATGGCAATAGGTTTCTTCCCACATGAAAATGTGCTGTAAAAAGTGAGAAGCCTGGGCACCCAGGAATTCCCACTGGAAGCAGTTCCAGTAGCCACTGCTGGGCTGGGGCTGGCCCAGCTGGGTGTTGAGGGGCCTTGGGGTGTCTGAGCATCCTCACTCAAGGGGGAATGGCTTCAAAGTGACAGAGAGTAGGGCCAGAAGGGATATTGGGAAGAAATTCTTCCCTGGGAGGGTGGGGAGGCCCTGGAATGGATTTCCCAGAGAGCTGTGGCTGCCCCTGGATCCCTGGAAGTGTGCAAGGCCAGGCTGGGCAGGGCTTGGAGCAACCTGGGACAGTGGAAGCTGTCCCTGCCATGGCAGGAGGTGGCACTGGATGTTTTTAAGGTCCCTCTCAACCCAACCCATCCCTCGATTCTCTTATTTTAACCTTTGCACTCTGCAAATTTCAACCCTTGTTACCACCCCCTCACCTGTTCATTTCCCCTTGACCAGAGAGGGAAATTTTGGGTTGAAAACCCCCCATTTGCTGGATCCCCGGTGCTTTCAGAGACCTTCATCCCCCCACCTCTCCTTTCCCAGAGCTCTGCCTATTCACAGAGCCCCAAACTTTTGTTTCCTGCTGACACCCAGCTGCCTCTGAGGCTCTGCTGCAGCAAGCGGGGCAATTTCAGCGCTCAGGTCAGGCAGCCGGGCTGACCCCTCACCTTTGACAGTGATCTTTATCTAGACTCCATCTTAATTATTTATCTCAGGAAGGTCAGAAAGAAAATGTCTCTCTCAGGACCCCCACTGCTCCAAGCCTGCAGAACTTGTTAAAATGCAAGTTCTTTGAGGATGGTAATTCAAGCAAGCAGCGGAGAAACTGCTGTATCACTTTTATACCCGTTAGGAAATGTTTAGGAAATTGCTCTCAGCTCACAATTATCATTTTCAAACCCAGCAATTGAGGAGCTTTCCTCATAAAACCGAGACTCAGAAGGGCCACAAGAGCTTTGCTAACGAGACGTGAAAGATTTTACATCATTAATGTGGTTTTGCCTGGAAGTTTAGCAAACACAAAAACCTCAGAGACAATAAAATTTAAAACCTCTTGGAAAACACAGGTAACGTGTATATAAAGAATTCTTCAGGATTTCAGCAGCGTTAAAGCTTCAAGCATTTTAAGAAAAGTTTTAATAAAGTTATTAAAAATGCAACACTTTGTCCCCCCTGCAATGGTGTTTCCCAGCATAATTTAAGAAAAGCCACACACACAATAAAAGGAAGAAAAAGGGGGAAGAAAAGCTTGTAGTAAAAAACTGGGGTATAATTTTCTTCAATCAACTCCAGCTCATGACTGCAATTACCCCAAATCTTTCCGAACCTTGCTGTGATACACCAGGGACAGGTCTTGGAGCCTCTGTGGGTGGCAACCTTTCATCTGCCTCTCAAACTGTTCTTTATTGTAAGGTTTCAAATTAGTGCTAGCAGCAATGAGCAAATTTGATAATTCGATCTCAAATTAGTTAATGTAATGTGCCAGGAACCGCTAACTAAGGCTCTGCAAAGATGAAAATCTATCTCTGCCGGCTCGGGATGCAAAGTTAACCAGCCTGACAGTTCGGATTTGAAAAGTTGCTTTTTATTTTAATTAAAACGAAATCCTGCTTTAAAACGCCGCCCCTTGCCCCTTTTCTCTCCCCGCAGTGTTTGCCTCATTCTGCATGGCAAACCACGCTATAAACACACGAGGCACACATTCTTCTGCGACCCAAAACTGTGCCTGACCCAGATAGCTGTGAATTGGGTGGAAATCATTAGGATCGTGTGTTCCGATGGAGCCTTTGTAGATAACGAAGTTAACCGGGGATCTGTTTCCATGGCAGCTCTCAACGAAACGAGCCCGTGATTCACATGGCAGATCCTTATCTCCAGTTTAGCCAAACTCATTTGTTCTGGGAATCACGCTGAAATATTTAACAGGAAAACCCAGTCAGACACTGAGTTTTCCAGGGATTTTTGGGTTTGGAAGGTTGAGACTGTGAGGGAATTTCCCTGCATATTTGTTTGCTTGAAAATGAAGCCAAAAAGACTAAGTTTGATCTTTAGGTAATTTTGTCTTGAGGGAACTTCTTCTCTCCCACCTCTGCACCCACTTTTTCTTTTCAGGGCAATTAAAGGAGCCCCAGGGCTCTCAGCACTCCTGCAGCATTTGCCCCCTGCTTCAGTGCCCTTTTCCACTGATCTCCTTCAATTTTCCATCCTCTGGAAAAGCTGTTATCCCCCTTCACCAAATAAAAACGTCATTATTCAGACAAAGTGAGATATTAAACAAGGCAGTCCGTGGGAGCCCCAGGTGGGAGTGTCTCAAAGCCACTGGGGAGTAAAAGTATGGGAGAATCATGTTCTAGACCCCTCTCTGAAAAGGATTTCTGACATTTTAAAATACGTTTCATTCAGTTAAAAATATTCATTAAAAAAATTGACAAATTTGTGATCAGCTTCGGCCTCCTGAACAGAACTTTTCGGTGAATTAACAGCTTTTAACATTAAAAAAATGCATCACCACCTGCAGGACCAGCCAGTCTGTCTGGACTGGAGGAGCACAAGTGGTATAAAAACTGTGCAAAACTTTCCAAAATCACAGACACTGTGGTTGGGCTGACATGTGAAGATTTGGTTCTTCCCCAGAGGTTATTCTAAATTAGAGCACAGGTCCCTGACTGCGCTGGACTGGTATTACCTGGCATATTCACTCAATTACACTTATTCTAACAGTAAGAATTACATCTGAACCCTGACAAAATTTGAAATAACACAGATGAGTGAGGATCCATCGCAGGGAATGAACTCCCCATGCAAAATCTCCCTCAGTTTGGGGTTTGGTCGGGATAGAAGGACCCTTGATGGAGGGGAAAAAAGTGAAGGGACTTTAAATTCCTAACCCAGCAGTTCTGCAGGTCTCAGGGGTGACCCAGCCCAGCCTTCCCCAGGGAATTGGTGCCTGCTGTGGAATTACTGCAGCTTTCCTTTGCTGGGCAATTTGCTTTTAACTACAAGGAGCAAATTCTGGAGGTTCCAGTGGAATGAAGCACTGGGAAGGGTTTGAAAAGCGTCCCTGTTGTGGCGGCCTCTGCACCTCAGTGGGAGCCGAGAGGCCTCAGCCCGGAGCCAAGTGACAGATGATTCTCCCCTGCAATGTTTTCAGACGGAACAGAAGACGTTCTTTATCTGTGTGGTCTGAGCTCATTTACTCCAGGAGAAATCTCCAGCTCCTGCCCGACTGAAAGCCAGGTCTTGTTCTCCCATCTGATGGATGAATGGAATTCAGAAGTTTGATACTGTCCCCTGAGATGTCATTTAAATCCACAGATACATTCAGCCAGCAGGTAAAGTTAGAATGTCATTCCGCAGGCTCATCTCTCCCTCCCTGCCCCCTCCCCTCACACAGGAGCCTGTCTTCACTTTTTCTTGCTGCCATGAATCCCAGCACCTTTAAAAGGAGATGCCAGGAGCAGGGGAATGGCTCCAAACTGACAGAGAGCAGGGTTACATCAGATATTTGAAAAAATTCTTCTCCATCAGGGTGGTGAGGCCCTGGCAGAGATTGCCCAGGGAAGTTTGGCAGAATGGTTTGGGTTGGAAGGGACCTAAAGGTCACCTCATTCCACCCCTGCCATGGGCAGGGACACCTTCCACTGTCCCAGGCTGCTCCAAGCCCTGTCCAACCTGGCATTGAGCATTTCCAGGGATCCAGGGGCAGCCACAGCTGCTCTGGGCACCCTGTGCCAGGGCCTCAGCACCCTCCCAGGGAAGGATTTCCTCCTAACATCCACCCTGAATTCCCCCTCTTTCAGTTTGGCAGACAAACTCACCCCCTTCCTAATAAACTTACCCATCTCCTTGAGATCCAAACACAAATCCCAAGATCCATCCTAATCTTTGGCACAGTATTTCTGGCAGTTTGATTTATTTTGCCTGCTCTGCTGCTGCTGCTGCTGCTGTAGATTGAAAACTTTGAAATCAGAAGAATGCAGCAAAGCAGCAGCAGAACACAAGGAAGTTTTCTCTTTTTTTTTTTTTTTGAAGCAAATGACTCATTTGCTGTATTGACATCCCCATGGATTCTTCCCCAGAACAGATTGTGCTCTGGAGGAACTGCTGAACTTGATATAAAAGAAATTCTTCCCAGTACAGCAACATAGAGACCACGAGGGGCTTTTGCATCTGATTACCCACCAAAAATGTGCCCATTCAGCCCAGCCCCAGCTTGCACATTTCCCTGTGTCTCTGAGGTTACCTCTGTTTATCACAAAAAGGGCTCCAAGACAGTCGGAGCTGCTACTGTTGTAATCCATCCAAGATGGATCGTGGAAAAGGCTGAAATAAAAGCCAAGCTTCCTGCCCCATGTGTCTGCCAGACTGCTGCAGAAAGGTCAGGGGCATCCTCACTGCAGACTGGTAATTGCAAAAAATGAAGGAGGTGAACCCTAACCAGGAGATCAAAGGAGGAGAGGGAAGGAGAGGGTTTTACAGGGAACAGGCTGACTACGGGGGCAAGACATTAGGGGGAAAGAAATATCTTGTACTAGGAAAAAAAGCAGTGTAATTAGCATTGCCTCCACAAATCAGCCAGATAGCGAGTAACACTCAGCAGATAACGAGATACAATGGGCACTGGGCAGCTGCTTGTTCCCACTGAAGTAGAACATGCCCATGTTTTATTGAAGTAAATATTTTCTCTGAGTTGCAAGAGACAAGTGCTGGAAAACTGGAGCTTGATTTGCTGGGAGAAAACAGAATTGCAGCAGGACCAGGATCTTCAGAGTCCTCGGAATATTTTGGGCACAAACGTTGGCGAGAACAACATTGTGTTGGGACACCCTGGGTGATTGTGGCAGCACCCACCCTAAACCAGCTCTGAGTGATCCCAGCCCTGCCTGATCCCAGCTCTGCCTGAGCCCAGTTCTGAGTGATCCCAGCCCTGCCTGATCCCAGCTCTGCCTGAGCCCAGTTCTGAGTGATCCCAGCTCTGCCTGAGGCCAGCCCTGAGTGATCCCAGCTTTGCATGATCCCAGCTCTGCCTGATCCCAGCTCTGAGTGATCCCAGCCCTGAGTGATCCCATATCTGAGTGATCCCATATCTGAGTGATCCTAGCTCTGAGTGATCCCAGCCCTGCCTGCTCCCAGCTCTGCCTGATCCAAGCCCTGCCTGATCCCAGCTCTGCTTGAGCCCAGCTCTGAGTGATCCCAGCCCTGCCTGATCCCAGCTCTTTGCATGATCCCAGCCCTGCCTAATCCCAGCCCTGCCTGATCCCAGCTCTGAGTGATCCCAGCCCTGCCTAATCCCAGCCCTGCCTGATCCCAGCCTTGTGTGATCCCAGCCCTGCCTGATCCCAGCCTTGTGTGATCCCAGCCTTATCTAATCCCATCCCAGCCCTGCCTGATCCCGGCCTTCCCTGTCACTCCCACCCCAGCAGCCTTGTTCTCTTCTGGAGCCAGGGAAGGAATCCAGTTTCATGCAGACTGTGCCCAGAAGAACAAACCAGAATCTGACATGAGCAGAAAGCCCCCCAAACCCTGGCACCCTCCTTCAAGCCCCTCCCTGCTCCCACCCAGGCAGTGCTGGCCCCTCTGCTGATGCACATGCCCAGCATCCCTCAGCCCAAACTCTTCTGCTTTCATTCCTTGTGAAAAGCTCAGAAATTCCTTCAAAGCAGAAAATGCTCCCCTCTCCCAAAGCAAGTGCAGCAGGGACTGCAGAGACAGTGCACAGTGCCTGCCTGCTCCAGCTGGGAGTTTAAGGAATTCCCTCACTTGCAGTCTGTGTATTTAATAAACTAATCCATTGATGACATTTCCTATTTAAATGAACAAAATTATGCAGCTAAACAATATTTTGCAACCAAAATGGCCAATAAATCATGGCCTTTGGAAGTGCTAATGGTGCTCACATTTATTCCTATTAATGCTTCCTGGTTTTGAAAGCTGGGCCAATTCCAGAGATAATGTATTACAAACTTTCCTGCTGAAGGATTTGGGTTCCTCTAGGCTCCATTCCAGTTATAACTGGCAGCTAATACTTTCACACATTCACAAATCCCCAACTCCTCCCCACGAGCAGAAGGGAGAGGAGAGGTTTTGGCTTGGGTCAGCACATTTGGGAGTGTTGCAGAAATGAATGGGAAGTGATGCAGCTCTCTTTGAACACTGGGCTCTTCATGAATGCATGTTCAGCACCTTCCCCCCTCAGCCAGACAGCCCTACACAGCTGCACACCTATGGAATGCCCCCAAAAAACCCAAAAATTGATGCACAGGCATGCAGCACTGCAGGTTTCTTGCAGCCCCATGGAAGTGCCACCTTGTGCTGCAAAGGAGGGGCTGCTGTGCAAAGCAACTGAGCTGCTCCCAGCAGAGCAGCCCTGCAGGGAAGGGCTTGGGGGTGATGCCTGATGAAAAACTCAACAGGAGCCAGCAGTGTTGCCTGGCAGCCCAAAACCCTCCCAGTCCTGAGCTGATCCCAGTGTGGGCAGCAGGTCCAGGGGGGGAATTCTGCTCTGCTCTCCTGAGATCCCAGCTGGAACACTGCAAACAGTTCTGGTGCCCCCAGCTAAGGCCAGGGAGCTGGAGCAAGTCCAGAGGAGACCACGAGGTCACCAAGGGCACTGGAGCATCTTCCTTCCCTATGGAGCCAGCTGGGAGAGTTGGGAATGTTCATCCTGGAGAAGGGAAAGGTTGTGTGGAGACATCACAGCACCCTCCAGGGTCTGAAGGGCTATAGGGAACTGGAGAGGGGCTCTGCATCAGGAACTGTGCCAGGACAAGGGGGAATGGGTTCAAAGTGTAAGAGGGGAAGTCTAGGTGGGATATTGGGAAGGAATCCTTCCCTGTGGGGGTGGGGAGGCCCTGGCACAGGGTGCCCAGAGAAGTTGTGGCTGCCCCTGGATCCCTGGAAGTGTCCAAGGACAGGTTGGATGGGGCTTGGAGCACCTTGGGATAGTGGGAGGTGTCCCTGCCCATGGCAGGGGGATGGGACTGGATGGGCTTTTAGATCCCTTCCAAGCCAAACCATTCCATGATTCTGTGATTTTATGATCCTAAAAATCACAACTGCTGTTTTCCTGATAATTTCTAATCATCCAGGAAATGTCTGCAACAGGCTCAGGTGTGAATGAGAAATAGCACAGGCTGGAATTGCATTTTCCTGAGCCCAAACCACCTGGTTCCAGCCAAACCCAGTCAGAGCAAGGGATGCTGACACTTGGGGTTTGCTGAAGGGTAATTTGGTAATTAGCTTGAAAATGGAAAGAGACAAACAGGCCCTTAGGTTGAGGACACCAAATAATCTGTTGATTCCTGATTTTAGTCAATTAAATATCACTCAATACCTTCAATCTCCCCCCAAAATAAAGCTTTAGAAATCATTCCATGTAGGCTGCTGAGCCCATTCAGAAGAGACTTCAAACCCAAAACATCAGTGAGAGATCATCAGATGCACCCAGTAATCTCTTCACAGTGAATTTATGGGATAACAGCTCTGTAGGGTGCAGGAACAGATATTTCCTAATGACTCGCAACAAATTGCTTGGAAAAGCTACTCCAGCTTCCCAGCCCAACTCCTTGCTTCTTAAAATCAGACTTAGCACACACTGTGCATTGTAAAAGCCTTCCCCGCTCTGTCTGACAACATCTATACCCCAGACCCTCAGCATCTTTCAGAAGTTATTTCTGGAAATGTTGAATCTCATAACAGCAATAAAAGGAAAATATTGTTGTAGCCAAAATAAATGTCTCTTTGGACCCTGTTTAAAAAGCACAGGGGTATTTGTGCGAGTTGAAGTGCTCGCCTTCACAGAGAACAGCTCGGCTGTTGGGAGATATCAAGGGGCAGGGTAAATTTATAAAGAGCTCACAGTTGATTTGTCTGTTCAAGGGAAACGCTCTGGGAGATAAAAGTCTGAATTCTGATTCTTTCGCAGTCAAATCAGAATCCTGTTCTCTCCTCACCCAAAGCATGAAATCCAAACCAACAGCTGAAGAAAAGCCTCAGCACTGCGTGTTTTGATCAGGTTGTTAAAGGCTGAGCCAATGTTGCTCACGAGGGCAGGCAGTGAAAGCTCTCAGCAGACTTCCCGTGGCACCCCAGAAACACGGGCACAGAGATGTGACACCCAACAGGGATGTGCAAAAATATTCACAGTTCAAGCAAAAGTGTCTGAAAAAATCGTATTTTCCAAGGTTCTGCTATAAATAGGCTGAATTTCCAAAAGAAAATCTGTTACTTTTGGTCACTTTGAGTTTGCCTAAAGTGATCCAAAACAGGGTTCTGGTCTGTGAAGGGCTAGTGAGATCCACCCCAGAAAAATTCTAATCTCATCCCAAACCCGACAGCCCAATTGTGCACCATAAAATAAATATTTCTCGGGTCGAGTCTCTCTTTTGGTGTGGAAGGGGAGCTCCCAGGCAGGGTGGATGGAGCTGATGGAAGGAAACAAGGCCTGCTTACCAAAATGGAATGAATTCTCTCTCCAAATAGCCTTTATACCTGTCCTCCCCTCTAAAAGAATAAAAAAAGAGGGATGCAACAAACATTTAAGACCTTAATGAGTGCAATTTCAGTTATTTTGTCTGCATTAATTCCCGCTCAGATCCTGACCGACAGCAATGCAAACTCCCTCTCTTTCCCTTTTGTTTGGCAGGCTCAGCATATAGACCTGGAAAACAAAATTAACTTTATTTTTTCCTTACCCAGATGATAAAATAGGTTATCCCTAGAAATAGAATGTAGGGGTTTGGGTTGTTTTTTTTTTTTTTTTTTTTTTTTTAGGAGAAACAACACTCGGGTTCCTCTGCAGGGAGGGCCGTGCCGGAACAGTGGGATGATTGTTGGAGGAGTGAATCTGGTTTTCATTAGAGGGAAGTGATGGGTCCGGTTTCTGCCCGGGACTGTTTGCTCGCATCTCTGTTTGTGCTCGGCCTTGGCAGTTAACCCTTTCCTGCTGGGAGCGGAGCCTGCCCCGCTGATCCCACCCACCTGGCACAGGCAGGGACAATGGGATCGCTCCAGGGACAATGGGATCGTTCCAGGGACAGTGGGATCGCTCCAGGGACAATGGGATCGTTCCAGGGACAGTGGGATCGCTCCAGGGACAATGGGATCGTTCCAGGGACAGTGGGATCGCTCCAGGGACAATGGGATCGTTCCAGGGACAGTGGGATCGCTCCAGGGACAATGGGATCGTTCCAGGGACAGTGGGATCGCTCCAGGGACAATGGGATCGCTCCAGGGACAATGGGATCACTTCAGGGACAATGGGATCGTTCCAGGGACAGTGGGATTGCTCCAGGGACAGTGGGATCATTCCAGGGATCACGGGATTGCTCCAGGGACAGTGGG
>VXAX01007198.1:18076-32184 GCA_013399835.1 Leptocoma aspasia
GCTCCAGGGACAATGGGATCACTTCAGGGACAATGGGATCGTTCCAGGGACAGTGGGATTGCTCCAGGGACAATGGGATCACTTCAGGGACAATGGGATCACTCCAGGGACAGTGGGATTGCTCCAGGGACAATGGGATCCCTTCAGGGATAATGGGATCACTTCAGGGATAATGGGATCACTTCAGGGACAATGGGATCCCTCCAGGGATAACGGGGTCACTCCAGGGACAATGGGATCACTTCAGGGACACTGGGATCCCTCCAGGGACAATGGGATCCCTCCAGGGATAATGAGATCCCCCCTCTGGGCACAGTGGGATCCCTCCAGGGACAATGGGATCCCTCCAGGGATAATGAGATCCCCCCTCTGGGCACAATGGGATCCCTCCAGGGACAGTGGGATCTGGGCTGGGCAGAGCACTATGGAATTACTGCAGGTACTGCTGGTAGCCAAGCTGAGTGGAGAGGGAACCTTTTGTCTTCATTCTTCAAGTTGGAAGGAACTCAGAAATTGTTTATTAGGGGCTGTTTTACCCAAAAAAAAACCCCAAGCCCCATGTTTCTATATCTATAAATTGGCTAAAAACTCGATATACAAATGAATACCTGCAGGACCAGGTGTCCCTCCAGGTGAGTTCAGCACCTGGGGAGGCTGCCAGAGGTGACCCAGCCAGCACAGCCAGGAGGGGACACAAGAGATGTGCCCTGTGCTCCCTCCACATCCCAAAAATCCTCACACCATGGCAAGGAGACACCTACTCCAAGCCAGCAGTGAAAACTTATGTGCTGTTAACTTCTATTTTAGCACACTAATTTAAATTATACATTTGCTGATTTTATATGAACATAATATATGTATTGTTTTTCTGTTTATACAGAAGTAAACTGTTATTCTGTGCTCAGTCCAAGCCTCACACTCTCCAGAAACAACAAAATCCTACAGTTACACAATGGCAGGAACCACTGGATTAATTTCACTCCTTTTTTTTTTTTTTTATTCACAGGTTTCTGTGTATTACCTGGTAAACTTTGGGACGTGTTCACTACTCACAGCTACTGGCTTCATTTGGGAATATTTCTGGATTTACAGATGCTTTGCTCTTGGCAAGGGAAAACCTCATTTATCCACCCCAAGCCCAAACACACTTGGATTTTCAAGGCAAAAAGGGGTTTTTAGGCATTGCAGTGCATGGAATGAAGTTTTCTGCCTTGTTCTTAATTCCTTAAAAGCCAGAGAGCCAATGGAAGCATGGCCTGGAAAATCCATCCTGAACAGGCCAAGGAGGTGCTGCACCCACCAGGCCCTGGAGGGAGGGATAAAATCTCATTAAAAATGGTAATTGGTAACCAGTACACTTCCAGCCTCTGGATTTTTCAAACTGCATCCACCCTGCAGGAGCAGCCAAAATGAATATGAATTTATTTGGCCACGTTTCCATGTGCTTCGGTACTTCTAGGACAATGTCAGCAAGGCAGATCAGATCACCTGGAGCTGGGTACAAAGCCTGAAAAATTTCCTCATGGGAAGTTTATAAATAACATCCCACCTTTCCCCAGCCCTGGTCACACCTGGCCCCACAAGACCAGGGCAAAATTTATGTTTTGAAACATGAAACTTGTGGTTTGATTTCCTTCAGAGATCCAGTGCCAGTCACTGGGAGGTGTGGGAGCTCTGAGGACAGAAAGGGAAGGGAATCCCAGGGACAATTCCTACAGCTCTTCACTGTGCCTGGGCAGCTCTGGGCACAAACCTCACTGCTCTGGGCACAAACCCCACTGCTCTGGGCACAAACCCCACTGCTTTGGGCACAAACCCCACTGCTCTGGGCACAAACCTCACTGCTTTGGGCACAAACCTCACTGCTTTGGGCACAAACCCCACTGCTCTGGGCACAAACCTCACTGCTTTGGGCACAAACCTCACTGCTTTGGGCACAAACCCCACTGCTCTGGGCACAAACCTCACTGCTCTGGGCACAAACCTCACTGCTTTGCCAAGAGGAATTTAGAGTCCAATCCCCTTTTCTGCAGGAAATTCACTGCACAGCCACTACCAGGGGAGAGAAATTGTGGATGGGCTGCATGGAGCTGCTGGAGCAAGTCCAGAGGAGGCACCAAGGTGATGAGAGGGATGGAGCAGCTCTGCTGTGAGGAAAAGCTGAAAGATTTGGGATTGCTCAGCCTGGAGAAGAGAAACTTCAGGGTGGTGTAACAGTGGCCTTCCTTCCAGTGTCTGAAGGAGCCAACAAGAAACATGGAGAGAGACTTTTTACAGGAGCCTGGAGGGACAGGACAGGGGGGAATAGATTCAAGCTGAAAGAGGGGAAGTTTAGGTTGGATATTGGGAAGGAATTCTTCCTTGGAAGGGTGCTGAGGCCCTGGCACAGGTTGCTCAGAGAAGCTGTGGCTGCCCTGGAAGTTCAAGGCCAGGTTAGACAGGGTTTGGAGCAAACTGGGATAGTGGAAGGTGTCCCTGCCCATAGCAGGGGGTGAGAACTGGATGAGTTTTAAGTCCACTCCAACCCAAACCATTCTGGGATTCTGTGATTCCATGAAATAAGGAAAGCAGGTGAGGTTATCAATGGCAGCCTGAAGGGATGGCACAGATTTTGGGCCCATAACATGAGAGACCCAAAAGAAAACTGCAGTTGGTGTCTGGCCCAAAGTACCAGAATTGGACACACCCTGCACATACTGCCCAGGCTTTGGGTAGGTTTGAGTCACCTCCAGAATGCACTGGGATCAAAGGTTTGCCTGGAATGTGATTTCCTGGCCTCTTCTCATGTCTTCTGCCAATCCCAGCACCCTGAACTGGGATGGCATCATGGAGCAAACCCCTCTCAAAGCAGATTTTAGATATAAACAGACAATCTCACCCAGTTCAACACCTCCCCTAACCCCAACCTCCTCTGAGCAGATCTGCCCCATTGCATTGCCCTTAAGTCTATTCCTGAGCAGGGAAAACAGAGGAAACCCCTCCAATCCCCCAACCCCTCTGATGGCACCACCAGCTCATCCTCAAAGCACAGATCTTACCAAATAAATGGATGGAAAAATGACACTGTCAGAAGGCTCTCTGGTTAGATGAAGCCACAGATATGGTTAGTCAGCCACTAGACTGAGACATCAGAATATAAAGGAGATTAAAAGAAACTGTCACCACCTATTGCTAAAATTGTCTTCCACCTCCTGTTTCAGCCAGTCTGCATGTCACTGCTTCTTTGGAGGGAATTATCTCGGAAAGAAAATCCTGCTCTTCCTTTTATTGGAGGGAAACCTCTCAGACACTCCCCCCCTTTTCATGGGGCACATTCTTGCAGACATTCACCACAAAAGGGAACCGAGAACACAGCAGCAGAAGGGACTTTATTTGTGTCCTTGCCCTCAGCCCTGTGCCCAGCTCGTGTTGAGCACAACCACACATGCCAGGGCATAAAGAATTCCTGGTGGCACCTCCGAGGTGGCATTTCCCCCACTCTGCCCCATGCCAGCACTTCCAGCCTCTCCAGGGCAATGTGTGAAACGCCTTTTTCTGTTCGGATAATTCCTCGTTTCACCCCGAAGACCTCGCGCTGCACCCTATACATTTATTATAAACTTGGTGTCTTAAGCCAAAACATTAATTGCATCTTCTAGCAAGGGAAAAAAACCACAAGCTCGTTTAGGAATGTATTCATTAAGGGCCTGATTGACACGGCCAGAACCAGGGGGTTAAATTGAAGCCGGAGCGGAGGCCGGAGCGCTGGGAGCCGCGAGCATTGAGCTGCAGCAATCTCACCTCTCTGTGGTTTATCTCTGCAAGTCGGATAATTTATCCTCCTCACGGCAAGACAAAAAGGGAACTTGGCAGAGGGGGCAAGACAAAAGTAGACATTTTGTAACTGCTAAGTGCTAATGTTTCTGAAGATAATTTTTGCAAAAGGTTTCTAAACAGCCCCTGTCAGCCAAGTTGTATTTTGTTATTTCAAAGTGACTGTGGGAGTCTAATCCAGTTCAAGCCCTTTGAAAATTTTAATGGAAATGCTCATACACAAAGGACAAAAAAAAATGTTTAGCTGCTGTTAGATATTCAGGAAATCTAAATCTAATTTGCCCTCCTAATCAGCGCTTCGATCTCAGCAGTGCCTGTTGTTTCTCTGTTTCCTTATTGCAATTTCAACTGCAGCATCTATTTTCTATCAAAATACAGTTCTTTATAGACAATTCAATATAGAGCTTAAAATACAGCTTTAAGCACAGGGATAAAAAGGGGATTTTCTTGAAAAACAAACTCATGGCAATATTGCTTTGACTTAAAAGTGTGTGTGGAAGCGTGGAATAATAATAAAAAGGATTATATCCATCAACAACAAAGTGGCCTTTTGTTTCTACACTTAGGGGAGATGATAAACATCTTGGGCAGATCCAGCCACAGCCTCCCTGAAACAGGTGTGCAAAGGACCTTTCTCAGTGGAAAAGGAGGAATGAGAGCTGATGGCTTCTGCCCAGGAAAGAAAGACAAGGACACAGGAGCTGGGACAGAGCTCCCCTGAGAGGACATCACTGTCCCATCCATGGAACAGCAGCTAGCCAGGACCAGAAGAAATCCCAGGAGAGAAACGTGAACGCTTCAATGGAATAAATGCTCAGAGGTACAAACTAAACACAATTCCTGGGCCAAAAACCAGGCAGAAGCTCCTGGGCCCACAGAGCTGAGGGGAAGGGTGGACAGGGCCCGTTGGGGTCAGGAACAGAAGAGTCTCACCCCACAGTCTTCTGCTCCCACTGCCTAACGCGGGGCTGCAGAAATTTCGAGCCTCACTAATTATGGATAATCCTACAAAAAATGAAGCTCATCAGGGAAACAGACAGAGGACCTCCTTCATCGCCCTGCTTGGAGGGCTCAGCAGACTGCAAGGTGTATGAGAGACACAGGATGTGGTGTTCTGTCCATCCCCTGGTTTACTCCAGAGCTTTAGTTACCACAGTTATTTCTGAAGTTTGCCAGCAACACAGCAAACTTAAGCAGTAGCTGCAACATTATTAAAATTGCAAGTTATTAAAATAATTCCACAGCTGGAAAGCAAGCTGAGGGATGAGGCCACAGCTAAAGATATCTTTGGTTTTAGTTTGGGTTAGGAGCTAAGGTTTCACAGTAAAAAATCACAGCTCTTAAAGGAAGTAGATAAGGAAACAGGATGGACAACCTACAGCCATTGGTACTCTGGATTGCCATACACAGAGAATTCCTCAAAAACCCGTGCAACAAACTCTGGAAACAAGCCCATGGTTTGGCTTGAGAGAAATTTTTCCCCAAACCAAACGCTGTTCATTTACCTAAAGTGCATTCCCAAGCAATCACCAGCCCACAGACCTTAACCTATTTCCAAGGCAATAATGGAATTAGATTTGAATCAAAGTTCAGCGCCTTTGATAAGTCTGTGCTCTCACTTTGCCCTGGGCAATATTTGCCTCTTATTAAAGCCTTGTCCTGGTTCTGAGCTGATGAATCACTGCACAGATATCAGTGGGCTTTAGCCAGACACTGTTATCAAACCCAGTGTCCATGGGCAGGTTTCATTCTAACCCCATGTGCCCCAACTCCAGCCCCGAGCCTGGAGGAGGAATGAGCCCCCAAAGTGTCCCCAGGAGCACCCTGGATACATCAGGGCTTCTGTGTTAAACATTCTGCCAAGCTCGTGGTGCTACTGCTGGTTTTTTTAGGCAGGTTTTTGCGATTTTCTAATGAACCTTAAAAAAGAAATGTTAAAAAGGTGTTTATGGAAGTCTGAAAAATTCCCTCAAAAGCTCTGCAATAGGAGAAAGAAGAAAATACCCTGAGCTTGTTCACTGCATAAACACAGCCACATGCTGGGGGTTACTGCAATTAAACCGAAAATGTTTAAAGGAGTGAAAAAACCTTAGAAAATCTTTTTAATGTGCCTAGAAATATTACAGAACACAGAATGGTTTGGGTTGGAAGGGACCTTAAAGCTCATCTTATTCCACCCCCTGCCATGGGCAGGGACACCTTCCACTGTCCCAGGCTGCTCCAAGGCCGTTCAGCCTGGCCTTGAACATTTCCAGGGATCCAGGGGCAGCCCCAGCTTCTCTGGGCACCCTGTGCCAGGGCCTCAGCACCCTCCCAGGGAAGAATTTCTTCCCAATATCCAAACCAAATTTCCCACTTTTCAGCCTGAAAAACAATGAAACTGTTTCTAAGAATATATAACAAATAAATTTAATTAATATTTTTCAGCTGCTTATGTTAAACTATTTCAATGTATAGTTGTGTAGGATCTTTCTTACTTTGAAATTCTACATGATATATTTACCCTCAAGAGAAAACAATTTTAAAAATTGCAAACACTTTCTTTGAAAAAAATTATTCTTTTGAGCTGTCTCATGAAAAGACAACTATCCCCTGCCTTCAGCTGAAGGCACAGGATCAGATTATTAAATACTGAGATTCTCAAATGGCCCTTTGGGAAGGGTCAGGGCTGCCCCATGTCACATCCTTGCTGGAGGAGGGACAGCTTGGTTGGGTGACAAAAGTCAGGAGAAAGGACCCCATGGCACAGAAGCCAACACCCCCACAGGCCACTCGCTGTGACACAGAACTGCTGGGCCATAAACCCAACTGTGTGACAAAACAACCCAGGATAAGTGAGGAGGGAACACTCCTTCACTTCCCCATCCCTGCTATAATGAGAAAATGTCATATAAAGTAACTCTTGTTTGTGTCCTTTTTTCTCAAATTTATAACTGTCTCTGACAGTGCAGTCAAGGGTGAAGGTTATTTGTGTCATACTTGCCAAGAAAGTGCCCCTTTCAACACTTAAGGAACACAGTCAAACTACAGATAAAGGAGCAGACAAAAAAGATTCTGTCTTTCCCAAGTATTATTTATCTCCTCTATGTTCTTTGTTTCCCTAATGGTGGAGATACCAGCCAGAGTGGGATTCACAGACATAAATCCTTGAGCCCAAGTGTGTAATTTAATTTTCTTTCATTTGGAGCTAACATCAAATGGGGATCCTGAAGGTCAGAGTCGAAGCTCACCCTTCTGAAACACTCTGGTGTTCTTTTTTCTAAGAAATGGATCTCAAATTGATATTCAGAAAATAAAATACAAATAAAATAAAATTAGGGGCAAAGTTTATTGTAAAATTCTCTATGGGAAGGTCAGATGGACCAAATATTGGGTTTTTTCCTTAGTCAGGTAAAATTTGTCAATAAGAAAGAGTTGTTATAACTCCCAGTGTGTTAAATACAATATTTAGACACTGACTCTGCTTCCAAGGCACTTCCCACTTCCAGCCATGGCCATTCAAAACCAGGCCCTGAAAAGGCTTCAGCCGCTGGCACAGTCACCCAGGACCCTCTCCTGGTTGCCTCCCTTTTGTTCTTCCCATGCCAGTCCCGTCTGGGAGGAGGGATGGGCAGGAGACCTGTGGTGCTCACAGAGGAGCAGCAGGAGCTCAGAGTCAGCTCACCTCCTTCAGGGACTCATGGACTGGTTTGGTTTGGAAGGGACCTTAAAACCATCATTCCCACTCCCTGCTGTGGCCAGGGACACTTTCCACTGTCCCAGGCTGATTCAAGCTCCAATCCCCATCCAACCTGGCCTTGGACACCTCCAGGGATCCAGGGGCATCCACAGCTGCTCTGGCCACCCTCTGCCAGGGCCTCCCCACGCTCACAGCCAGGAATTCCTTCCCAATATCCCATCCATCCCTGCCCTCTGGCAGTGGAAGCCATTCCCTGTGTCCTGTCCCTCCATCCCTTGTCCCCAGCCCCTCTCCAGCTCTCCTGGAGCCCCTTCAGGCCCTGGAAGGAGCTCTAAGATCACCCCAGAGCCTTCTCCTCTCCAGGTGAACACCCTCAGCTCTCTCAGTCTCGCCGTACAGCAGAGCCTCTTCCAGAGGTGTTTCTCCTTGCATCACATTGCCTGGCACAACAAGGCATTTACATGAAGATTAGGTCATTTTGTCCCCCGTGCCACGGCCGTTTCTGAAGCGATTACCAGTGTTTGTGAGGGCCAGGTGTGCCACAGCCATTTCTGAAGCAATTCCTGGTGTTTGTGAGGGCCAGGTGTGCCATGGCCATTTCTGAAGCAATTCCCAGTGTTTGTGAGGGCTGGGTGTGCCACAGCCATTTCTGAAGTGATTCCCGGTGTTTGTGAGGGTCGGGTGTGCCACGGCCATTTCTGAAGCGATTCCCGGTGTTTNCGGACGGGAGGGCCAGCCCGCAGGAGCCATCCCTGTGCCCGTGCCCATGCGGGGGCCGGGCCCTCTGCTAATAACACGGCTAAGACAGTTAATAAGGCTCCCGATGAATGATTAGGATGGATTTCTGCACTGCTAATTTCCGTAACTATCACTCTCTGAAAGACAGCTCCAGGGATTTCGGGCCCGGGGTGCCTCTGTCTCTGTGAACACAGAGCCGCTTTATCCGCCCGCGCTTCAAATTGGCGGATCCCCTTTCACTGACCTAATGTGCACTGCACTTTAAAATGATACAATATTTTGAAACATGCAACTGCTTTGCTGATACCGTCTGTGCCTAAAAGCCTCGGTGCAGTCCAACAATGCCTCAGCTCTCCTGCTTTGGGAGGTAACACAAAGCCTTGGCATGTGCTCCGTGGGCTGGTTTTTGGCTGTTTGGGCCTGCGGGTGGGAGCAGGGCCTTGCTCCCAAAGACCCATTCTCATGGCCCCTAGAGCAGGATCCATCGTTGCCATGTGGCTGTCACAGCTGGGTTGTGTCCCCACGTCACACTGTGACAACACCAAGCCCTGTCTGCCACTCTTGGCACACTGAGCTGGTGGCCTGTTGGCTCTGATGGCGCAGAGGGGTCCTGAGCTGTGCTCAGCGTCACCCACGCACCTGAACGAGGAGTAAAACAGGTCTGGCTGTGGAAATGATTCTGCACAAAGCAGAGGGAGGTGGGGTGACAAACTCCACACACAGTGGCCAGGCAGGGAGCAGAGGCTGTCAGTGCAAAGCAGGAGAGAGAGGTCCGTGTTCCTTCAAACACACACTCGTGCCAGGCCCCCTCCTCACTAAAAAGGCTCAATTTAGGCCAAACCAGGCATTTTGACACATTCCAATTTTGTGAACAACTTGTTGGACAGGTTTGTTGCTCAATCCATTGTAAGCCAAAAAAATGAATTAATTTTTCTTCATCTCCGTTCAACTCACACGTGCAGACGCCTTCACTCAGCCCTGATTTTAGGAGAACCTAAGCTGAACCTCTCCCATAAATTTTCCTTTTTGAAGATCTTTCCTACCTTATTGACCTCTTTGAAGCAGAATTCTCTGTAGTGGTCATCAACCTCAGAATTATTATTAGGAATTTAACATGAGATTCTGGAGGCAAACCAAGATAAACCACCCCAAAGCCAATGGCTGCACTAATTATTCCAAGTGCTACTGCTGGGTTTAAGCAGCCCTCCTGAATCCCAGGAAGAATTCAAGATTAAAACACCAAGTCATACTTGAAGGGGTGTTTATACACACAGATGACACAATGTGCAACTACTGATGTATTATATTAAACAAAGTGTATTTTCATAAATTACTTATTGCCATTTTCCCACTCTGAGTTGGGACATGGCAGTGAAAATACCTGAGAGCTTGAGACAATGTCCAAGTTTCTGTCAGAACGGAATGTAATTAGTGCAAATTAAGCAGCATCCTGAGAAGGAGGAGGTCAGGGAGAACTGGCAGGGTTGAACTGGGTCATTACAAAGCATTTTTATAGCCAGGCAAGCAGGAGGGATCCCAAGTTATCTATTGCTGCTGTGGTCTGAACCGCCCCTGCATCCCAGACCTGCTTTTCCACACAGATCAGGAGCAGGATCCATCGATTTCATTGGCGGCAGCAAAAGAGCTGCAAATAGAAACTAAAAAATCAGCACAGTTGCTCTTTCTCCTTTTAAATTTTGCATTTGAAAACTGGGAGAAACAAAGTGGGCTCATCAAAAGCCCATGGGCTGTTACATTTCTGTGCTGGGTCTTGTGGCACTTGATGGCTCAGGAGGAAAAGCCTTAAAGCTTATTTATCCACAATTGGGAATGTCCAAGTAAGGTACCACAAATTTACCCCCAAACCTCCATAATTTTTTCAGTCTGAAGGCTTGAAAATGATGACACTCCTGAGGAGGCCTTGATTGGCCTTCAGAGAGTTCCAGAATTTTGCTTCAGAGATGCCATCTGAATATTTAGGCCAGAATTACTAATTTTAGAGATGTACATGTGCACACACACGTGTCTGTCTGTCACGTGTGTGTCTGGGGACATGAGTGTGCAGGGATAACACTCCAGGTACCAGCTGTTGGCCATCCCACTTTTCTGGGTTAGGATTTCCACAAGGACAGGCTCTGTCCTGCTGCTTTTCTGTTAGAGGGATATTTCCCAACATACTTTGCAGCCACACAAATTTTTTGGCACCCCAAAAAAACCTCCTTTACAACAACCCAGTCTTTAATAGGTTACAGCCACAACATGCTGGTTTTGTAGGATCGTCCTCTTGAGCATTTCCCACCATGCTGAGGTCTAAGGAAACTACTCCAAATTTCTGTCAGTGCAGTGAAACTCAGAGTTTGGTGTGTTCAGTGAACAGGGACCTTCTCACCTGCAGAGAACATCTCCCACATCTTCCCTGCAGAGAGAATGGTGCTGGACCTTCTGTGGAACAACTGTCCCAGAGAAAAGGTTGGCAGTGCTTCAGACATCCAGCCCATGGAATCACAGAACCACTGAGGCTAGAAAAGATGTTTCCAAAAGACCATTCTGTACCCAATGCCCACCTTGTCACCCAGCCTAGAGCACTGAGTGCCACATCCAGTCTTTTCTTGAACTTCTTCAAGGATGGGGACTCCAGCACCTCCCTGGGCAGCCCCTTCCAAAGCCTGACTACCTTTTCCATGAAGAAATTTCTCCTGAAATCTTGGACCAAAGTCAGTGGGATTTGGAGAGCACTGTTGCCCCAGGCCTGTGTGAAATCTCTGGAAGTAGAAGATGCACTGGTTGGACTGGAAGGTGTTTTGAAGGCAGCTGAAATAATTTTGATGTGTGATGCTGGAGAGGCCCTTCATGGTGGATAATGGCCCTGCCTGTTTTCCACAGATGGCCATGAGCACCAGGCTCTTCTCACAGCTTCTGAAAATTATCCCTTTCTGTCTTGCTGGAATTTTACACCTCAGAAAAGCTCCAGGTGGGAGGGATGGAGATGAGGAAGAGAACTCTGAGCAACTCATGCTTCCCATGCCTTCCTCCCCAGCAGCTGCTCAGCCCAAGATCTCTGTGCTATAGACTTTTTCCTGCCTCTGACAAAACACTAAAAACCCCTCCAGCATGACAACAAAAAATAAATATCAAAAGAACATTTGAAGAGCTCAATAAATTGATCATATTCTGCTGAACCTTCACCCTTGTAACGATAGTACCATTTAAATGCTAATGTCATTTTTAAAAAAGTCAATTACAGGAGTTTTAAAGTAATGGAGTCAGCAGTCTCGATGTAAATCTGTTATATTAATCTGCTCCCTACACTGTATCCATGGGCACTGATGCATTCACCCCCTTTTCCCTGGAGGGAATGTTCCCTCGCAGTGGTACCAGTAATTGAATCAAGTTGATACAGACACCAAAAATATTGTAAGTCTTGTAGGTAATGAAAAGCATATGTTGATAAAGCCAGTTGCTGTAATTTTGGATAGAAGAGCACTGACATTTGGGAAGTTCAAAATTAGAATTAACCCTTTGGTGATGACGTGACCTGAAGTCATCTTTACAAACTCTGCTAATTTCACAAAGAAAAACTGCTTGAAATCTGCCATGAGACAGCTTAGATCCTCTACCTCCCATTTTCCCTGATTATCCCCAAATCAATTCACTTCCATAAAGACTTTCGCAAAATTTTTTTCAAACTGGTTCAGACAAAACATAACAGGATCAGAAAACAAACATTTCTCAGGTCCAAATTAATTTCTGCACCTTTCATGGGCCTAAAGAAGCTGGAATGTCACAGCAAAAGAGATATTTTGGTTGTGCTGCTTAGGGAGGTAAATGGATGCAGCAGAAACCTCCAGGTGCCAGTCCCTACTCAGCAGATTTTGGGTGCAGTTCCAAACTGGACAGAATCACAGAATTATAAAATCATTCAGGTTGGAAAAGACCTCCAAGATTATCAAGTCCAACCTCTGATTGATCTCCAATATCTGGTACAATCAAATGGTGTTTAGAAGTATCAAATAAACCCAAACCCAAACAAATTATCATTTGAGGCGGGACTCCTGCTTCTGAACAAACCTGGATAAACCCCAACATTTTACAGTTCCTCTGATCATGTTGGCTCATAATGAACCCTTCAAATTATTATTGCAGTGGGATTCAAAGAGATCCACAGCCTTTCCTACTCCCACAGCTCATGGAATGTTTCTCACATTAAACAGGATTCCTTTTGGTTCAGGGAAACAGGGGATAATGAACCCTAGGAGAGAGGCTGAACTCCCTGACTGAGGTAAAATCCCAAATATCTGCACATACCTGTGCGTTCGCCCACGTACAGAGAAGTGTCATCATTTATGACAAAATATAAAACCTGCTGAGAACTTCCAGACAGTCAGAGCTATCAGAAATAAAAGACTAAACAAACATATATTTCTAAGTAGTAATAACAAGAGAATTGCATTCAGCACTGCTCTGAGGCAGAAAGAGAACTTCCAGATAAAATTGTCATGGAATCCATTCCACTTGTCACATAAACACTGCACGGGGTTTGCTGGTGAGAAGGGCTGATTAATGGTTCACCAAGATTTTCCTGCTTCTGCCTTTTGTGAATTGATTCTCAAGTGTAGGACTGGTAAAATCCCAGCCGATGTCACACACACGCCACAGAAGTATTTCCAGTGCCATCATAAATCCCAACAGTTTGGAACAGGGCACTCCCTGGGATTTTGTTAACTCAGGGCCTTCCTCTGCCACAGTTCAGGGGTAAAGGGACCCACAAATATTAAAACACGGTTGAAGATAAGCACAGAACTCAGAACATGTCTGACAGCATCTCCACATTCTCTGAGCCTGGAACTTCTCCCAAAATGCTGCAGGCTTGAGTCTCTGGAGAAATCAATCCAGAATTTTGGAGTTTTGTTACTACCAAAGCAGCCAAAATCCCTTCCCTCAGCATTCCCATTCCACATGGAGCACATGGAGAAGGGGCTGAAATCCTCTGGCCTGGCTCCCACTGCACCAACGTCACGGTGCCATCCCTCCTCTGGGAGACTCCCAGATAGAACCAGGAATGTGGGATCATCCAGCAAGGCAAAAACTCCCCGTTAGCAACGCTGCCAAACTCAAATTGGTATGAGTAAAGGGATGTTTTTTCAAGAGAGTTTGGAGTAATTGAATAAACTGGCTCACAAGGCAACTTTTCACTACTTCCAGAGAAATCTTCCCGTTAAATCTTTTGCTATTTGAGCAAAATTGAAAATCTCCATTCTGGCACAAAATGGAGATATTTGAGTCCTAAAAGCATCTCAGGCTTTTTTTGGGGGGGGTTATCTGCATGTTTTGTTTTTGAACAAATGAGCTCCGAAGCTGGATCTCATTCCTACCAAATCTTCCCTCACAACTCCACTCACAATGCCCTGGAAGTCATGTATCCAGGCACTGTTTATTGGAATAACAATGTCCAGAAAAGTGCTGTCATTTTTGATGTAGACCCACTATGGGGAACAGAACCACAGCCCTTAAAGACTCGATAGACACACAAACCCTTACGTGGCTCCTTTGAAACCAAACCATCCTGAAAGTTGAGATTTTCAGGGAAGGAAGGAAATTCTTCCAAGGGTGATGTGAAAGGGAATGATTCTTCCAATAAAAGATTTGTCTGAAAAAAAGCCTGGATTCAGGCTCGGCACTGGTTAATGGCAACACCTCTGGCGAGAAAGGAGAAATATAAGTTACAAAATGGGATTTTCCCTATTCCAGAGGCAGGAGCGGGATGGGGAGATTGAGCCTTAAGGCAGTTCCGCGGCAGCGCCGAGAGGGGGAACCCTCGCCCAGGCCGAGCGCCGGGGGCGGACGGGGGATAACGGGGGATAACGGGGGATAACGGGGG
>VXAX01007198.1:32699-92383 GCA_013399835.1 Leptocoma aspasia
GAATAACAGGGGGATAACGGGAATAACGGGGAGATAATGGGGATAATGGGGAGTAACAGGAAAAACGGGTGGGCAACAGGGAATAACGAGGATAACGGGAAAAATGGGGGATAGTGGGAGTAATGGGGGGATAACGAGAATAATGGGGGATAACGGGGTAATGGTGGAATGATGGGAATAATAGGAATAACAGGGGGGCAACAGGGGATAACAGAGGATAATGGGAATAAAGGGGGACAGTGGGAATAATGGTGGGATAATGGGGGATAACGGGAATAATGGGAGATAATGGGAATAACGGGGGATAACAGGAGTAACAGGGATAACGGGGGGTAATGGGGGAATAACGGGAATAAGGGGGGACAGTGGGAGCAACAGTGGGATAACAGGGGATAACGGGCATAACAGGGGATAGTGGGATTAATGACAATAATGGGGAATAACAGGAATAATGGAGGTTAATGGGAATAACGGGAATAATGGGAATAATGGCGGGTAACAGGGAGATAACTGGGGACAACAGGGGGAAATAACAGGATGTAACAGGAATAATGGGGGATAATGGGGGTAACGGGGCTCTCCCAGCCCTGCCAGCCCCAGGCACAGGGATGGGGAGAACTGGGAGCAGGGAATGCCCCTTGGCAGCACGGCCCTGGCCTGCCCATGGCAGCCACTGGCGGTTCCTTGGCCAGCGGTGTTCCAGGAGGAGCAACGGACACACGGGAGCAGGACAGCGGGGTTAACATGGGAAATCATGGGGGCTCATGGAAATTACTCTGTAGTTCAGTAATATTTGATATTATTCTGTCTTGTGGAAAGATGCTCCCTGTGTCCCTCATCCACGGGAATTCCCCATCCTGGACACTGCACTGACAGCTGCTTAGGTTGTCACAGCACAGGGATTGCCTGGGTTTAGGAAAACTTTTGGTTAAGCCTGGAATGAAGATCCTGTATCCTGGTTCCTCCAGGAGTGCCAAAGGCCAGGCTGGTTCACTGCCCATCGGCTGGAGCAGCACTGGGACACAGGGACACTCCCAGGGGATGCTCTTCCAAGGGTTTTCCCTCTTGAGAGGCTGGGGCACGTGGGGATAGGGCCAAGAGGTGACACCAAAATGCCCCAAGCCTAAAAGACACCTCACCCTGCCCTTCCACTGATCTCCCCTGGGCCAAGAGGTGACACCAAAATGCCCCAAGCCTAAAAGACACCTCACCCTGCCCTTCCACTGATCTCCCCTGGTCTCTCCTCAAATAGCCATTAAGGAAACCACCTCCTGTAGCAGGAATCCTCCACAAGGGCAGCTCAGACTCAACAAAACCAATTTCAAGCAGTGTTAAAAGACAATGAACTCCAAAGTATTCCTGAAGAAATGGGGTGCAGTGGGCTGGAGGGGAGACAACCCCAAAGCCTCCCCCAGCCCATGGTTCCAGCAATACCCTGCACACAAACAGCAGCCAAAGTGAGGCACCAGCTGAGGAAAGAGTGGAAGGAATAGTCTGGAACCAGGAAAATACAAACAAACTGGGAGTGGAGACTTTCTGTTTGTTTACAATCTTTTTTTTTTCCTCCTTTTCAATTTGTAAAGTAACAAGGAAAAGCAAATGCAGCCCAAGCCCTCCTTCAACCTGGTGTATCTCAATGGACTGGGTCAGCTTGGAGGTCTTTTCCAAAATAAATGATGCCATGATCTTCTGCCCCAGGTCTGCACATTCCCTGCTGGGAATGGTTTTCCAGCCATTCCAACTGTTTTGCCTGGCACAGTAGTGTTCATCTTTCAGCAGCAGAAACCAGCATTAAACTGGGGGTTAAGAAATCAGGAAATCAGACCTGGGCAAAGGGGTGACGACTTAAATCTTTCTGACTTGAAGAAACCCAAAACTCAGAGTCGTCGCCCTGAATTCTTACCACAGCCCCAAACCAATTTAACATTTTAAAAGTAACCTCAAGTTTTGAGTTCTGAACCTTGTTTTGCTATGAAACCGAGGGGACTAAAATATTCCTGAAATACCTGCATAGATCAGGGTAGAGAAAAGTTGGGAAGCAGGAGAATCATTCCTGAGCCAGCCCAGCCTCTCACACAGCCACAGCTGTCCCCGAGCTCACCTGAACTTGCTGATGCTCAGGAGTTCTACAGCTCTTTCCTGAGTAATTTACAACCAAACTGCAATTACTCTGCTCTCAATTAGTATTTTTTGTGGTTTTCAGTGGCTCCACATGCAAACAGCCAAAGAAATGTGGGAAGAACACCCTGTCCCGTGGTGGTTTTGTCAGCACTGTGTGTGTTTGTGCAAAACACTTCCCCTTGGGACAGATGATGGATTAACAATCCCAATCCCCCTGAAATCCATGGGAACACTCCTCCTTGCTCTGCTTGGGCCACAATTGTGCACCTGAATTTTTGGATCCAAGTACAACAAATCCTTTAGCTCCGTGTCCCTAATTCAGGTGCAGCAACGTGGCTTGGTGGTTGTTTAAAATCAAACTGTAGCTGTTTCTAGAGGACCAAGTGCTCTGAGTTTCCTTGCAAACGTGAAGATTTTTTAACTCCTCTCATCAAAAAATCAAACTCCTCTCATCTTCCAATTGAAACTTGGACATATTTGCTCATAGAAGCACATTTTCCAGTTAGAAAATTCTAATAACAAATGGTTCAGACATTTTTATAGGCCTAAAAATTCAAGCCAAGTTGGTTAGTGGTTTCAGATGCTTTTTATTTGCAAATCAGAAAGGGCTTCATTTATAAATTGAAATTGTACTGGCTGCTAATCCTGAAGGCAGACTCAGGCCTTTGGCTCTGCTTGGAGAAGGAGAAATAATGCATTTTAAAGACAAATTATTTCGTTTGGACCAATGAGTGCTGTGGTTGGACAGGACATTTATTTTATAGCAAAACTCATAGAAGAAGTCCTTTAGATTGAGAGTTCCACCGTTTTAAGGGGACACTGCCCTCCACTGTGGATCTGCATCACAGTCTTGCTCCCAAATGTGAAACGTGAGAATTTTAAGGATAATTCCTGGTCCTCTGAGGAGCACAGGCTCTTTACACAAGGAGCTGCACCACCACACTGCTGATGAGCTCCCAGTCCACCTCATTCAGAGATAGAATTGAGTTTCCCCTGTTTGGAAGCTGGATCTGATGAACTGAGATGATGAAGGTGCTCAAGCATCCCCATAAGTTTGTGCTGGGACACACTCGTCCCAAATCCCTGAGAGCACGGGCTGCCTCTCTCAAATTTTTGCCCAAATTTTGGAAACTCTCTCCTTCCTGAGGCACAGTAGTAACTTTTTGATTACAGAATCACAGAATCACAGGATCACTGAGGTTGGAAAACACCTCCAAGACCAACCTGTGACCAATCCCCACCTTGTCACCAGCCCAGAGCTCTCAATGCCACATCCAGGCGCTCCTTGGACATGTCCAGGAGTGGGGACTCCAAACCTTCCCTTCCAAAGCCTTTCCATGGAGAAATTCCTCCTGATGTCCAACCTGAACCTCCTCTGGCACAGCTTGAGGCTGTTTCCTATCACCCTGTCACTAATTGCTGGGAGAAGAGTATAATTAGTTAAGATGATTATTGTTCTCATTCAGTAAGGCACTCAAGATCAGAGAGTTGTGTCTGAGCTGTGAGCCTGCACCATAATTTAATATTGGAGCTTTGAAAATGGCCATGTTTTGGTGTCTTGTTTCTGGACAAGATGTACAAAGCAGGAAATATTTTTTAAAGCTGTGTTCAGAGGGCAGGGATCAATGCACCAGAGCTCGGTTATCTTTCCACACCTAAGGCAAGGCTGGACAGGAGTTTCTCCACTTCTTCCTGTCCTAATTTCCCTCATCCTGCTGCACTCAGTGCAAGACAAGTCTGCAACACTTGCTGAGCTCAGCTCACCCATTTCTCATCCTGCAGAGAGTGTGAAAACTAGCAGCCACGATGGCAGCTTTGCACCCAGCTGCTCACACCCCTGAAAGGCTTCCCCAAAAAACCACTGGAACCCCTTCACAGCCCCAGAACACCTTGTTTCTGTCCTCAGCACATCACACCTGCCTCACACAAAACAATGGGGGAGAAGCTCTTCCAGCATCCCTGAGTACACTGTCAGAGCACCCAGGAAAATCCAGCATGGACTGGCACCTTGGAGGAAGTGCCAAGTAGCCAAGTGACAAAAAAAACAGGGCCTGCTTCAAGGAATTCATAAGTCAGGAGTGAAGCAAGATGTAAAAGAAACGGGAGAGCACGAGGAGGGAAGAGCTGAGCCAGGTTTGCTGTTTGCTTCCCAAGCTCCTCATGTGCAGTTCCATGGTTGGGAATCACACCTGGGGGATTCCCAGGGATCAAGGTGAACTCACAGCCCAAACAGAGATCAGAGAAAATTCCAGTGGCTGCAAGGACAAAGGTGGCACAGAACCAACAGCAGTGGGAAGCAATGGGCAAAACTTAAACCTCCGTTAGGAAGAGTTTAATAGTTATATGAAACAGGTACAAAACAGTTTCTGATGTACCTGTTACAGGAAACAGGTACAAAACAGTTTCTGATGGGTTCCCCAACCCAGCCCAGAACGAATCCCGAAATTAATCCCATTAATTCCCTGAAATAATTCCTGGTGCTCTCTCTGGTCTGTGGCCTCTACAACCCAATCCCACTCTCTCTGGCCTTCTGTTGAATTTTTTTCTCTCCCTAATGGAAAGGAAAATCCCTGGTGCTGGGGGGCTGCTGCTCCTCCACTTCCCTGGCTGAGCTCAGGGCTCGTTATCGCGCCAGGGCAGCCCCTGCGCTGTCTCCTGGAATTGTTCCTGCTCAAGCCACTTTTTCTTCTTTTTTTTGGAAGGGTGGTGGTGGTGTTTTGTGATTTATAGCAAAATAAGAAATGATTCTTTATAACATAAACCATTCTGTTGTTGCAGAGCCCTTATTTAGCTGCGTTTGAAGAGCTGAGGAAAAGCTGTTCCGAACCACGCAGCTTCTTCTTCCTAACACCTCCCACAGGCCACATATCAACCCTGCACTTCCTACAAATGATAAGTAGCATTCATTTCGATCATTCACAGTTGTTTTGGGGGTTGGTAGGTGATAGGCTTCTCTCTCAGTCTGTCACCTCCTGCCCAAACTGTCTGTGACTCCCCTGTGCCAGCCCTGCCAGAGGAACCAGGGGGTTTCCTGCTCAGGGGACAGCACAAACGCAAAGCTGGGGTGTTCCAAGCCCTCCCCACCACAGTCCCAGCCCTCAGGGATTGCAGACAGGCCCCTGCCTGACTCCTTGGAGATCCAGCTCAGTGTCTGGAAGCCACAGCTGCACCAGGCAGGTCACCAGGCATTGGGAGCACCCTCTGCACCAACACTCCAGAGCCTCACCTGGCTTTTTAACACCTCAAAAATTCATCCTGAAATTTCATTTCCAGGCTTGCAGAGGATTCCCTTTGCCCTCCCAGAAGCAGATGAGATTTCAGTCACGCTCCTCCAGCACCAGGTGCCCTCTCCCTGCTCCCTCCCAGGAACAGGCTGATGTTTCACTTGCCTTTTCTCCTCCCTTACTGGGAAAAATCCCCTCTGGGGCCTCACTTCTTTTGGACAATCCTGGGATGTGGCATCCCCCGAGAGGGGCTGATCTGGCTGTGTCAAAGCACAGAGCACCCCAATATCCCCCGTGGGAGTTCCAGACCTGGGAACAAACCTGAGGAACACTGTCCCTGTTCTTCCCCACATGCCCCAGCTGAACATTCCTGTTCTTCCCAACCACTTTGATCTGACCACTGTTACCCAAAAAACGACCACTTCTTGGGGACCCCAGCCTCAGGCTGCATCAGGATCCCAGAACTGTGGTTTATCTGCTTCCATATCCCATAAAAGTGTGGATTTCAGTGTCCATACTCCAGGAGAAGAGCTTTAGGCACCTCAGCAGGACCAGCACCACCCAGTGCAGCCAATCCCTGCCTGTGGATCATGGGATCCATTCCCTCTCACCTCAATCCTCTCATAAAGCTGCCCAGCAAGAGTTCCCAGAGTGGCTCATATGTTTTTGAAATACATCCCAGCCCATGAGTAGCCATGCTCAGTGGAAATTGTATTTTCAGGATTTAAAAGCAGCTTCTCTGAGAGTTTTCCAGCTTATAACCACCCTCAAGGATGTTTTTAACATTCCAGTAAATAAGGGACTAAAGAAGAACTCTTGATTAAACAGAAGAAAACCTGAACTGTTTTAAATCCACAAAACCTGAATATTTTTTAAATCCTTGAAAGCGCATTAATGGGCTTAGTGATCTGTTAATGATTTCACTTTTACACCATTTTCTTAGGACCACACGTTTGTTTCCCACAGATATCGAAGTGCCAAGGAAACCTAAAAAACTGCTCAGGAGGTACTTTGTGTTCACTTCTGACTACGAGGGACGAGCACTTGAACAAGCTTGGAGTGTTTGCAGCCTCTTCAGTGTTTCAAAACCACCTCAGAGTCCTCAGCACTGCACGGGAGGAGGTTCTTGGCCTGAAATCTGATGGGATTTGATTTATTTTTAAGGACATTTCAGATGTAAACACTACCCTGGTGGAAGCCTCTGCCGCCTGTTGCACTCAACAAAACGTTTTGTGCCAAAATACAAAATCTATCCCTCCACAAACACCTGGGCAATGCTTTATTCCGGGGGCTCCTTCCCACACGTGCAGTGTTTGCTGCCTCCCAGCTGAGTGTCCTAAGCCACAGAACAACCCATGAATCTCACAGGATTCTTGTAATGGCTTTTAAACCCTGCATTGTGGGCTGTTTATGGCACAGTTGCATTTGCTTTAGAGATTTGTTTTAATGCTGTTGGTGTTATTTAGAGAGATATTAAATTCAAACAGCTTTATGGTTGCTAATAAACATCTATTACCATTACAGACATTCTGATATAAAAGCCTCATACAGGTGCTTTCTCTCAACTATGCAGATTTGATTGATTAGGCCACAGTAGTTTATTTTACACTTCAGTGGTCACTAAATCTATCATTAAGATTAAAAATTGCAGTTTGTGCAGTCTGGGAATAACTACACATTTAAGCTGCAAAATAAAAGTCACTTTACCAAAATTCAGGGGAAAGGGGAGGAGGGTGGGGGGAACACAACACAGAACAGCTTAAATAAAAAAACAGTTTTGTAATACATTCAGTTCTTCAGAAGATTAATTTCATGGAATCTCAGAGTGGTTTGGGTTGGAAAGGACCTTAAAGATCATTTTGTTCCACCCGTTGCCATGGGCAGGGACACCTTCCACTATCCCAAGTTTGTTCCAAGCCCTGTCCAAGCTGGCCTTGAGCACTTCCAGGGATGGGGCAGCCACAGCTTCTCTGGGCAACCTGTGCCAGGGCCTCCCCACCCTCACATGGAAGGATTTTTTCCATATTTCCATATATCCACCCTGAACTTGACCTCTCTGAGTGTGAAACCATTCCCCCTTGTCCTGTCACTCCAGGCCCTCATAAAAACTCCATCTCCATCTTTCTTGTCGGCTCCTTCAGGAGCTGGAAGACCACATTTAGGTCACCCCAAATTGACCTAAATTCTCTTGTCCATGCTGAGCATCCCCAACTCCCTCAGCCCTTTATCGTCATGGTCCATGCACTGAAGAAAAGACTCTTGACGACAATTTCAGAAGGCTAAAATGATTTATTAAAATGACTCCATAATTCTAGTATTTTTCTATATCTGCTCAGCAGAGAGCATTCCATGCTCCTGCTGCTGCTTCGTCCAGGGAATGTGTCCCAATAGTTTACAATATCAGAAAGATAAAGTAATTTCAGTTCTGTCTCCTCATAGGTAGGAGGAGGCCAACCAATTCCATGTCTTTGAAGAACAGACACAGATATTTTGTTTACAGAAAGCTTATACAGAGTAAAAGACAGCAAAAGGATGTTCTCCCATGGGAAAATGATCAGAAGGCTTACACACAGAGAAACTTATAATATGTTCATAGCAACAGCCCTTCCTGGCAGGAGATGCTCTCCACCTCCCCACACACAGGCTCTGTGGAGTGTCTGATAGCTGTGATGAAGAGGATCCTGCTCCATCCCTGTTTTGGACAGCAGCCAGCCCCATCCCCTCGGGGCACAGCGACACCCCCCAGCATTCCCTGGGGAGCAGTCCCGTGGTGTTCTGCCCTGCTGCCAGCGGAGCAGAGCCGCGCTCCGAGGAGGGACTTGGCCGACTCCGGGCCAAGTGACATTTGCACTCCCGATGGCGCCTGCAGCGCGGTGTCATTTGTTACTGTCTCCTGCCTGAGCTGCAGCACGGTGCCCACCAGCCCTGGGTCCATCCCCCCGTAGCTCCGTGGAAGCCCAGGCTGCCGAGCCGTGCTCCGACAGTGACCACCTGGGAGCAGCTTGATAAATGGCCAGTTTATAATGCTGTCATGCCAGCTTTGTCCTGGGGGAAATGTGTGTCTCTCTCAAAACAGCTTATTACCAACCTGTGGCTGGGGCCATGATCAATCACGCTGATCAGATATGGCAAACATGGTAACTGATATAAAGAAGATTTCTCACTACACAGTTTGAGGTTAACGTGACAAATGATGGAGTGAGAAAGAATAACTTAGAGGGAAAAGCCAACCCATTAAAGGCTGAACTTCGGAGTGGTTTTGGGAAGCAGAGTTAACAACACGTCCTTGTGACATGAATTCCCTGCTCATTGAGGTAACCCTGAATACATTCCCTCACAAATTCCTTGTATAATCCAGAAGGAATGATTTTTTAAACACGCAGTCTGATTGTAAAGGGAAATTTAACCCCCCTACACCCACCCAGTACTCAGATGTGATGGGTTATGGTGCAGGAAATGCAAGATTCCAGGTGAAAAGCCCAGGGCAGAGATACACCACATCTTGCCAAAATCCCAAAATATTTTGAAGAGATTCTATTGTCAGCCAGAGCAGAGATATCTGAGAATGATGCTCTTCCCAGAATTCAATCTATTTGCCTTCAAAATCACGAAGGAAGAACAGTGGAACCCTGGGCATGCCTAACCCACCCGTGACAATTGCCTAAAACATAAACACATAAAACACACCCTGTAAAACAAGATCCAAGGACGTCTCCTTTTGGTCCCTTTTACACTCCCAGGATTTCTCTGAATGCTCTGAGCATTAAAGCTCTCAATTTCCCTGCTGACACAGTTCTGAGCCCAAATCTAGGAGAACTGGGTACCAAATCTGTCCCGTTATCCTTTTGGTCTGGAGCAGGGAGCATCCCTCCAGGATCAGCACACAGAGCTGCGGCTCTTGGAGACCCTCTGGCAAACACCTGATATTATTCACTTGACTGAGTTTGTGAAAACGAAGCCTTATTTGCTAGCAAAATTAATGAGAAAAGAGTCTTCAATGAGACAATAATTTATGGCTTCCGCCCGACAGGGAAACTCGTCCGACTCAATTCCTCACAGGAAAGGCAGATATTTTGGGGAAAAAGTGTGGATTTCTTTCCAGAAACATGGTCTGTCATTTCAAAATCGGGTTCTTAGCTGGGTATTTTTTATTTTATGAAACCCTTCCAGAATTGATGAAGGTTGGAATAAATGGCCCTTTGTTCCCCTTCCCGTACCAGTGCATTTAATGACGGCGAAATAAAATTCTGCTCCGTGGCTGCCTGCCAGAGATCCGATGATACAACCAACTCACAACATATTTCAAATTTTGTGCTACACTGAAAATTGAGACGCATTCAGATAGGTTTGGGGCTGCACACATCCAGCATTATCTCCCGTTAGTGCATGGAAAAGTGAGAGCTGCAAATCGTGTCCTTCTCCCCGAGACTCCCATCTCTAATCTGGCCATAAACATCAACTCTGTGCCTTTCAAACGCAGAGAACTGCCACGAGAAAAGCCAGAAATGCATCAGACAATAAAAAGAGGGATAATGGCCACCAAACTCCACTCTTCTCCCCCCTCTTTTTTGAACAGATAGGTTTTAGACTCTATAATAATCACGCAGCTAAGATACAAGGTCTCTTGTTGGCAATAACCTACATGACATGACTTAGAAGGCAGGTGTTACTGTAATTAGCTATTGTTTGACTATCAAAAGTCAGAGCTGATTAAAGCCACTAAGTACAAGTGCACTATTTTATTTCAAAGAATATTATGAACTGCATGCTGGGACTCTTTCACTGCGGCCCTACCTTCCGGAGTCTGCTAAGAGCCCATGCCAGCAGTAATCAAAACTAAAATCTGCATAAACCTTCAGGGTTTTAATTCAAGCAGAGCCCTTTCATTAGAAATATGTTACTTTATGAAATCTGGTCGCCAGCAAGGGGAGAAAAATGTGACTTCTTAAGAAAAGTGAATGGCATCTCTTTAGTGATTAACCCAAGATTAATGGAGGCTCCTACTGCTCGGCCTAAGTCCATTTTATTGCTAATTCATTTAGGTACTATTTCAGATGTACTTGATGAAAGTCACCTGCTAAGAAGTCATGTTTTGGCAAGCAAGGATAGCCATTATGGTCAAATCCCAAATAGAATTTTTATTAAAGAAGCTTTGAAAAGTGTCTTGTATTAGTCTTTCACAGACATACCATTTAATGTGCTCAATTAGTTAAAAATTTGGGGCCCAAGTCACTAATCAAACATTCATAATGCTTTTTTAAAATATTTTTTTAGTCCACATGCATCTCTTAATGTCCCAGGTAGGATGAACACTGCACTGAGCAGGGACATTTATATTCAGACAAAAGCAGCAGTGCTGAGACTCACCAAGAAGTGGGTAGGATTTGGGTAAGTGCTCGGTGGGATCCCTGAAATGTTGGCTTGGCAGAGCATCTCTTTGTTCCCCGGGATGCTGTGGGGAGTGGGGACTTATGCAAATCACATGTTCCTCAAACTGTACCTAATCATGCAGCTTTGGCTTGTTTGGAGCGTGAGGTTTGATCCCTTAAACACAAATCATTTCGTTTTTTGACTTCTCTGCAGTTTGTTCTTTCAATAAATGAGAGTTATGGGGATTTCGTGATTCGAGAGCTCAGAACCCTGGCCCTGTGTGCACCCTGAGATCTTTTCTACCCACACAAAGCACCTCCATAGCCCATCCAAAGCTCCTCCTCATTTTGGGCAACAGTTAGCCTGATCCACGGGCAATTCCATGAACAGGGACATCCCTGTTAGGTGTTTGTTCCCTTGCCAAGACACTGAGCAACCCACGATGCTCCATCAGAGACTCTGATGGTGTGAGCTTTGCTTCCCTGCCCTGAGCAGGGAAATCCTGACAGCCAGCCCAGGAACACTCACTCTGCAGAGATAAAAACCCTATTGCAGAGGTAGGTCTGGGCATCACAGAGCTTTGATTGTGCCCTTCTCTTTCAAAAATGGACAAAAACCCCAAAGGTGGTGCTGGGGAAATGATCCCAGGTGAGAGAGATGCCTGGACGCTGCTGCTCTGCTCAGCCCCTCACCTGCCAGGCACCAAAACCCTACGCTGGTGAATTATTGATAACACAGCTGATAACCATCACTCATCTCAGTGCTCACACTGGTTTGAGTGCTTGTGTACAAAGCCAGAGCCTGAGAATTCCCCCTCACAACCTGCTCTGCTTTGTACCGTCCAAGGATGAGACAGTTTTGGTGACAGAAAGTGGCAAACCAATCAAAAAATGTCAGCTTTGGGTATTCTGGCTTGTTAGGAGCTCTCTCCACACTGGGGGTGACAATTGACTTTGTAACCCAAGAGCACACATGAACCAAACTCTGCTCTGAGAAGGGAAACAATCTAGTTCCTAAATCTTTTTTTTATTATTTGTTAATGATTGATATGACTGATTCAGTTTCCAAAATACTGCCTGGAGCTGTCAGGATTAGTGAGAGCCACAAAACCAGGAGTGCACATGCAGGGTGCCCCAAAACAGACAAACAGGTCCCTGATGGGTGCCAACGTCCCTGTCAAGGGGAGCAAAGTTTCCAAAACTCCCGCGGCAAAATTCAGATTTATCAGGGATGGCAACACATCCTGTGGTGGAATTCTGCTCCTGGGAGACTCCACAAAACCCAGCCTGGACCTAAAGCCCTTGGCTGGGGGAATGTGGCACTAAAGGAGCCGCCTGGGTGTGATAACAAAGTTATCCTAATCTGTCCCTCTTGTGTGCTGGGGCACTCACACATGCAAATCTTGTCTTGTTCCACCGTGTTTGTTCACCTCCAGAGTCCTTCCGTGATTCAAATCTGTGTCTTACTATCCTATAATACCCTTGTCTAACAGTTCTTTTTAAATGCATGTGTTAATTATCTTGCCACCGCTGTAATTTCTCCCTGTAGTCCATTAATTAAGAGGTCACAATCTAAGAGCATGTTTACCCAATAAGCTTTCTTTTTTAATTATCCTAATTGCTTGGATACTGACAAAGACTCCATCCCTCCCCTTCCTCTGAGTGGATTAGAAAACGACATTTCAAAGCCCCACACAATGATGGGTCTGTAAAACACACATATATTTATATCTGTTTTTATAACTCCGTGATGTTCAAACATCAAAGGTCAACGAGACACAAGGCGCTGCATTTGCATGGCTGTATAAAATGTAGAGACAAACTGCCCTCCATTAATTGATCCATTAGCCTGGAATGTTCTGTTGGTCAGGAAAAATATAAGCAAAATCTGCAGAATAGGAACGAGATGGTTGTTCACAGCTTGGTGTGTCCTGGAGACCACCAGAGCCTCCTGTCTCTGCCTGCTCCTGCAGGGATGGCTTTGGATAAAAGCAGGCAGAAATAGAAATAAATAAGGAAAAAAGCACTCAGCTTTCACTGCAGCAAAGATCAGTTTTATTCTCCCTGTCCCCAGTATTCCCTTCCCGTGGGTCACAGCTCGGCAAGCTGGTCCCAATACCTTTTTTACTGACTTTGCAGAACTCAACAGACAAAGTCTCTACCACTTAAAATTTTTAAACCCTTCCTTTTGTCAAGTTTTTAAAAGAGAAAAGTAGCTATTTGAATTCCAGATAGGATTTTAATACAACAATTAGCAGAAATCATGTCCAGAAAAATTACTACTGTGACAGAATGTGAAACAACATTTGATATGTCAAGTAAAGTGATTTTTTTTTGTTTGTTTTAATAAAGCTAACGTCTCACTCAGACCAGTCATCTCAGGAACTATATAACAGAAGTATAATTACTTAGAAATTGCTTAGGTAAGCGTGATTGATGCATGGTAAATAGATGTTTCCAGCACTTATTGTTTCTTCCTGATGGATTAGGAAGAGTTGTTTAACAGTTCATTTGACCAGTCTCTCCTGGTGTTTCTCGAGTCTGGCTGTGCCAGTCAGCACCAGCAGTTCCTGGTAGTTTAAGTCTCTTTAATAAAGATTAAGATGTCAGAGGTCCTGCATTGCACAAAATCCCGATTTTATTAACTTCTCATTATCAGCTGAAATATGAAGTGCATTTCTTTTCATCTGGAGAGCGGCACTTTCTCAAGGGAAAGGACAGATACATCAGGCACATTTAGGGTGATTTAGAGTGGGTTTGTCCCAACCTTGGCTGATGCTGGGGAGCATTTTCTCACCCAAGGGCATCTCATACGTGGATGTTTCTCCCCAGAAAGTGTTTGGGTACCACGGCTGTGGACAGGCTGCTGAGCTGGCAGTGGAGCTGAGCACTCGCACTCCAGCACTTCAGTCAATACAGCTTCCATGAAAGAGCAGAAAAAGTGCTGGGCAGGAAAACTGAAACCTCAAAAGTCAGGACTCAACATTTCCCTCCTCACACCCAGCAGATCTCGAGGAGTAACAGCAGCAAGACCACACAAAACTCCTTGAAAGAGATCCCTGAGGTGTCCAAAGCGCACCCTGACCAGCAGGCAGGTAATTTCTGATGCCATCAAAGTGAACTTAGGCAGCACCTGATAAAGTGAAACTGCAGCAGCCCCGTGCAGCTCCCGAATGTGTCGCTTGGGAAAGGCTCCTGTTCAATCCCGTGTGTTTTATCACCACTCTCACCCCAAAACCCTGTAGGTCACTGCTACACGAACAGATGCTGCAGCAGGATCACACTCCCAGCCACGCTCTCAAGGGATTTCTGAAAGCTGACAAATTGATGTATTTTGCATATTTTAAAAGCGAGTCTTTGTGGAACTTCTCGTTTTGCAGGCTGCTGATTGCAGGGAGGGCAGAGCTGGCTCTGTGTGTGTTTGAACAGCCTGGCTCTTGCTGGGAAACCCTCCACGGAAAGAGTTAAGAGGGAAAACAGTTGTTGTGGAGTAAGCCCGGCCGTGCAGCACGGCGTCCCAGCCGCAGCAGCCTCCCGGGAGGGTTAAGCTCTATTACTTCTGCTCCCTGACACTGCTAATGGCACTCTCTAACTAATTGCATTTCTATACCTCCACATACGGCCGGGCAACAAGTAAGCCCTTTAATCAAACAGCTTCATCTACTTCTAATTAATTCCATTTCTATGCCTTTTTAAGAGCACAGGAACATACAAAGATAGAGATGATGGAGCGCGTTCCGTGCCCGGCTGCCGACAACTGCTCTGCTCAAGATGTGTCCCCACCTCACACCTTCCGTGTCCCGCTTACCTGGGCCCGCCTGGATTAGGTTTTTTACTTTTTTGCAGTTTGTTCTTTTGATAAATGAGAGTTTAGGTGATGTCGTGATGCGAGAGCCCGGGCCCCTGGCCCTGTGTGCACCCTGAGATCTTTTCCACCCACACTAAGCACCTCCACACGTGGCTGTGTGGGATCACCTGTGATGCCCTCAGCGAGTTCCTTTCGCGTTTGCCACCGGGTTTAATCACTTTTAGTTCCATCAGAACCAGCGCTGGCCTTGCCCTGCCGGCACTGAGGGATGGCTGTGGCATCAGCTGAGCAAACACAGAGGGGTGTTTGCACACCCAGACCCAACGCAAAGCCTTCAATTCCAGGGCCACCAGCTTTGAAGGAAATGCTGATTCCTCCCCGACAGTTACTTCTTTGATAAAACTGGGCGATGTAGCAGGAAAAACAAAACAAAACAAAAAAATCTCTCCCTCTGGGTATTTAGGAAAGAGAGCCACATCTGCCGGGAGCTGCCTGTTGCAAAGGCATGTATGTACAAAAGGCACGATAAGCGGGTGCTGAGCAGCGAGGAGTGGCAATTATCAGTTGCACATATCATTAGAGTCTCTCAGCTTTTCAATGGCACGGAGCTCCCGACGCCGTGTTTGCTGGGCCAGGTAAAAGGGGACTCTTAATACTGTGCAAATATGACTTACCAAAGGACTTTGCTTTCTCACCTATTCTCGGGCTTTTCAAATCAACATTATTAATTGGCGGCTTATCGGTAAGTGCTGTCTGGCAGTTAAAGGATGTTTCCACCCAGTGCAAGGATACATAGAAACTCAGCAATGTCAGCCACAAGGACAAAGAACTGCCATGTTGAAACAGAAAAATGCTTCGACACCTTAAATCTTCTTTATAAAAGCACTGAGCATTCCAGCATTCACTTGCAGCCGTTATTCTATATTCTATCGTCCTAGTTTTAACTTGATATATCAATTCAGAACTCTGGCTTACAGTTGCAACTATTAGAACTAACTTTCTTTCTTTCTTTCTTTCTTTCTCTCTTTCTCTCTCTCTTTCTTTCTCTCTCTCTTTCTCTCTTTCTTTATCTTTCTTTCTCTTTCTCTCTTCTCTCTCTTTCCTTCTTTCTCTCTCTCTCTTTCTTTCTTTCTCTCTCTGTCTCCATTTCCTTCCTTTTCCTCTGCTTTTCTGTTATCCAGGTATGTATAACCACATGTTTTAGAATCTGGATCAACTGGTTTCCGTGCTGGATAACTCAGCTGCTTTCAGCCCCTCAGATCACCTTGCTCTCCACCTGCCAGCTCTCCTGAGCACCAAATCCACTTGAAAACGGAGAAAAATGTTCGGCTGATAAGGAAAACTAAACACAAAGGGCACGACACTTCCCAGGCACCATTAAAGGGAGGCAAAAAGAGCCTAGAACGAGAAGAAAAGCTCTCAGTGCCCCCAGCTCGCATTTTGCCCACGTGCGGAATGAAAGGACAGTCGGGCTGCTGCCTCCCTGCCCGCCTTTCACACCGATGAACAAGATAAACCACGAGCACCATGCAAACCCGAGTGCCTGGGAGGGAGCTGGGCAAGCGATCCCAGCTCCCCCTCATTCTCATGCAGGATTGTGGAGATGCAGGCCGGCCTGGCAGGTATTTATTTGTCTGGAGCTCTTCAGAGCCTGCAGGGGCAGGTGTTTTATCTCCTCCCCAGAGAGCCCGCTCAGGTACTCAGCTATTCCAGGGGCTCGTTTTTCTCAGCATCCAACCCAAACCTTTCTCGCTGCTGGGCTGGTTCCTCCTGGTCCCGTTCTGACACAATGTGCGACCCCTAACGCAGAATACGAATTTCAGCTGCTTCTTTTACAGCATGACATCTGCTTATCTTAAAGAAATTTTCCTGTACAAGCACAAAATCAGATCAAATTTATTTATTTAAAGGACTTCTGTGCCTCTGAGTGTTTCCCTCTGCCACCACACTGGCTTTGCAGTTTTACAACAGCAGACCTGTGAACTGAGATGCTCAGCAGCATTTTTCTTCTTCTCCTTCTTTCTTTCTTTCTTTCTTGGTTTTTTTTTTTTTTAATTTTTTAAAGGAAGTAGTTATTCATTGATATTAAAAAAAAAAAGCAAACGAATATTTGATGTGCTGTGTTAGCATGAAAGGGGGGAGCCCTGTGCAAGCATAGAAAGCACAGGTGAGGTATTTGATGGGAGTGAAAACAACCTGGGGGAGAAATGGGGCTACTACAAAAGTAAATCCTGGCTGTGTAAATACAGAGAGAGAGAGGTTTGGTTGTCCTCAAATGGGAGAGAGAGGCACCGAACACATGGCTTTATAATTCAGAGTTTGACATCTTTAAGCATCACAGAAAAAGAGCACAAAAAAGCACAAGACTGAGGGAAGAGCGGAGATCCAGGAGGTCAGTGAGATCAGCAGTTTCTGTCCTACCCGAAGAGAGTCCAGCAGGTTTTCTGACTGACACTAAATATTAATTTAACCACAGAGCTGAGAAATTGAGCTGGAAAATCCCCTCTCCATCTTTAAAGCCTAAAATCTGCTCATTATGCCAATCAATTTGTGGTTGTGATTTGTGGAGACTCAATCCATGTAGATATATTTTTTAAAAAGTCCTTTTTCTTGAATTCTACTCCTCTGCAAGAAGCAAAACACACTCAAAGCCTTGTCCAGCTCTAAAGGATTCCTGAACTTTCAGAGAAAAAGCAAAACTCCATTAGTTTCTTCATCATTTATGTGCTTAAGCTTCCAACACTTCCAGGCTTTCCCTGGCATTACAAACAGAACAGAGAAAAAGCAACAAGAAAATCTATTCCTCGGGTATTTCCAGCCCAGTTAGTTTGAGGAATTAGAAGAAATCTATGACAGAAAAAAAAAAAAAAAATAAAGTCATGTGCAAGGTTTTCATGGATGTTTTTCAGACTAAAGGGGTTCTGATGGATTTCAGGGATGCATCCAAACTTCAGAGCGAGTTTCCAAACCAAACATGGCTGCAAATCCTGACATCCATCAGCTGCTCGTCTGCCAACCTTCCTATCATGGAGCAAAAAGGACCATTTAAAATCGTCTCAGAATATTCTGCTTTCATGGCTATTTTGCTCTGTAACACTTTGAAGCCACCAGAACACAAATATTCATGTTGCAAATGGTTAAAGCCTTGCTCTGGGCCCAGCACTAATGTGGACATACACCAGGATTAAATAATAAATCTCATTTTCCTGACTTTATAGGTCTAAGAAAATCATGCTATCAGGATAATAATAATTAAAATGTCCACGACTGACCATTATGGCTTCTTTTCTTGGAATTAAATACTTTAAATAGCAAAATGGATCATTAGGCTGTGTGAACAGCAACTGGACATGAAGTGTTTTGTCTAAAGCCAACCCAGCTCCTGGATGGGGATGGGATTTGCTGGATGGTTGAACATCTCTGATACAGCAATGCCTTGGAAAAATTTAAATCCCACATTTCCTACTCCAGGAGTGCCCAGTTTGTACCTGGGTTTAGCAGGGGATGCTCTGGGGTCTGCAGGAAAGGCCATCAGAGCAAAGAGCAAAGGAGCATATGGTGAGCAGCAGACCTGGAATGGAGGGTGGGACACCATCCCAACCCGAAGTTTTTCTTGGCAAAGGGACTGGCAAATCCAAACTGCCAGGAATAAATTGCTGTTGGAACTCGGAGGACATGTTGGAGTCATCAGCAGACACAAAGCCTGAGAGGAAGGATCTTACTCAGGGACAGCACAACCTCTTTAGGAAAAATTGCACATCCTTCCTGCTTGGCATTGCAGGAAACCAGGGAAATAACCCTCCAGGATTCCTCTGTTGCCAACAGGAGTTTAGGGAGAAAAGAGACACCCAGGCAGACAAAGGAATGAGGTCAGTGGGCATCCCAAGCCCAGACAGAGCTGTGTCCAGCTAAGAGTGTTTTCCTGTGGGTGGATTTACAAGGCAGCCCTGGCCCCAGCACAGACTTTTTCCAGGATTCACCTTTTTTAAGATTCCCGTGACAAGGAAAATGATTAATCTCCATTTCATGGCAGCAGGAGCTGAGCAAGAGACTGCTTGGATTTGCCAAGATAACCAGGAGAAAAGTCTAGCTTATTTCTGGGCAGCACTACAGAAAGAGGGAAAAAACTGAACCAGGTATTAAGGGAAGAGATGAACAATGAAAGTCAAGACTTTCCTGGTTTTACATATAAATATTAGTAATTGGAAGGGTAAACACTGAAAAAATTTAAATTCCTCTTGGTTCATTTTTAAACTGAATATTTCAGGAAAGAAGAATTTAACATGTCCTAAAAACTCCCTTGAGGCAGCAGCACTGATACCAATTTGGAGAGTTTTCCCAGACTTTCTGTGAGGAAGAACCAACATTCTGGGGCAGGCGAACTGAAGCTGAAGACTGAAATTCCAGTGGGAACTCAGAGAAGCAGTTCCTTTAGGAGTTGTGCTTTATTCTCCTGGAACAGAAGGAATTATTGCAGCAAGCAGGGGCTAAGATGTCCTGACAGCAGCAGTGCAGAACTATCTCTGCAGCAGTTTATTAATGAGCTGGAAAAATGCTGGGTAGCAAATTCACCTCCCTTCCCCAAGGCCAGAATTCATGGCAACAAATCCCTAAAATAATCAGCTAACTCCTGAAGATTAGGAGAGGGGATGCCTCCAGATGACAGAAGATTTCTTAATTTCAGTTACTTATAAGGTTACATTAAGCAGGAGGAAAACTTCCTCTGAAGTTTATAAATTAGTTTGCAATCCATCCCACAGCTTTCAGTATTTCTGGTCTATATTCTGTATTACAGTCTAAAATAAGGAGGGGAAAAAAGTAATTTAAAAAAAGGAATCGCTTAGGTTAGCCAAGAAAGGATTTAAGCACTTAATTTAGACTCTTCCTGCTGCTACTATTATTATTATATCTATATTTCTATATATATATTTATACACATGTTTACAGAGTGTTACTGAAATTTCCAGAGGGAAGGCACCACTGAACATCACAGAGGAGCTGACTTCTGGTGATCACGTTTCTTTATTTTTCTTCCCAAAATGTCCTGTGAAAAATAAACTTGGTTGGGTTGGTTTTTTCTTTTTTTCCCCAGATCAGGTATTTTATGATCTAATAGAAATCTTACAGAATCTAAAATCAAAATACATCAAAATATATTGTGGTCCTGGAATGCCTGTGGGACAACAGTCCCACCTTCACTGCTCTGCAGAACCTTGATTTATTTCTAGAACAAAACATGAAAAAAAAACCCAAGCCAAAAAGCATTTTTTAGTTTTGTTATGCCATGTATATTTATATTTAATTATTGTTCACTGGCACCCAGTTCTCTGTGTTCTGGCTTTCATTTTTACAGCAGCACCATCGGGGCTGGACCCAACTTCAAGTCACTCTGGTGGTTACTCAGCCCCCTGCTCCCCTTTCCTCCCTCCCCAGCTGCTGTCCAGGTTTTCCTCTTTATCCAGGGAGCTCCAAGAGGCTCCTACCTGACCCAAATTCTCCTTCCAGTGGGATTAACCCAATCCTGCACACCCCTCAGCATCCCAGGTGACATTCATGAAGCCATCTGGCTTCTCTGAGGTGTGGAACCACACAATAAAACCCAATTCCAGATTCCCCACTGGAGCAGGAGCCTGTCCTGGGAGCGATCCCGCCTCCCACACTGAGGAATATTCCCTGTTCCACATAAAAATCTGGAGCTGGCAGGGCAGATTTGGAGGGACAGGTCCCTCCTTTGCTGCTGTATCAGCTCCCACCCCACCCCAGAGGTGGTTCTGAACCCAGACCTGATTCCAGGACCTGATTCCAGCAAAACCCTCGTGGCACACTCAGCTCAGCATCCGAGGAGGAACTGCAGAGCAGAGGGAGGGGAGGGGGCTGTGTGTGTGTGTTACCTTCCAAGTTACCACACAGCCCCGAAATCCCACAGGCTATCATTCCAAAATTTGTGATGTTTTGTCTACTCTGGTGATTTAAGGTTTGTCAGAAAATGTCAGAAAGGCCACGGGGCCAAGAGCTTCCTGATGACTGAGGATTTTCTTTCACATGACCTTCCTGAAGTTGATTTTGGGCTCCAGACAGTGCTGCCTTCAGCTCTGACAGGGGCCGGCTGGCAGCAGATTCATGGGGATCTCTGGGGCATTCTGGCATTTTCAAACTGAGCCGGGGCTGTAATGCCTCCTAATCATCCAGAATATTGTTTCACTGGCGGGATGGAAATGCCAGCCCCTCACTTTGGTTAGCAGGGAAAAGGAGCCTGTGCTCCTGATGCAAACAATTAAAAACACATCGGATGTGAGCGGATAAACACCGACGTCGAGTGTTGGCATTTCATGTATGACAGTGCATGTGGGAGCGCTGAAATGAATTTTATAGACACAGAGAGAAAAGGAGGATTGGGAGAGAAGTGTTAAAACTGTTAATTTGTGTTCAAACTCTTAATTTGTGTTGAAACTGTTAATTTGTGTTAAAACTGTTAAATGTGTGAGCGTTCCCACAAACCCCGAGCAAAGGGAGCAGCGACCAGCACGTGAGGGCTTCACATTATTTAGGAAACTCTTGGTTATAAAAAAGCTCATGAATCTTGAATTTGCATGTGTTATTAGCATAACTGATTGCTCAGGCAAGATGGGTCTCCTTTGCACCCTGATCACAGAACCATGGAATGGTTTGGGTTGGACCTTAAAGATCACCCCATGGCAGGGACACCTTCCACTGTCCCAGGTTGCTCCCAGCCCCATCCAACCTGGCCCTGGACACTTCCAGGGATGGGGCAGCCACAGCTGCTCTGGGCAATCTGTGCCAGGGCCTCCCCACCCTTATAGAAATGGATTCTAAATAATTTCATTTGCCAAGGGAGCAGCCACCTGTCTTCTCACCTCCTCACAGAAAATGTAGTTTCTGACTCAAACCCAGCCCAAAGTCTGTGTGTGTGTGCTTGAGATGCATCAAGACCACAAGGTGACCTCTCCTAAATCTGCCTGGAGTTCAGGGACACTTTTGTCTGAGGGGATGCTTGTTGCTATGAACATATTATAAGTTTCTCTGTGTGTAAGCCTTCTGATCAATTTTCCCATGGGAGAACATCCTTTTGCTGTTCTTTTACTCTGTATAAGCTTTCTGTAAACAATATCTGTGTCTGTTCTTTCAAAAACATTGAAAATAACTCTGCTCCTCCTGAGAGTGGGGGAAAGAGCTAAAAAAACTTTATCTTTCTAATTGTGTAAAGCATTAAGACATTGCTTAAACGAAGCAGCAGCAGGAGCATGGAGAATGCTCTCTGCTGAGCAGATATAGAAAAATACTAGAATTATGGAGTCATTTTAATAAATCATATTTAGCCTTCTGATATTATCGCCAAGAGTCTTTTCTTCAATGCATGGACCACGACGATAGATGCTGCTCACTGCAGCCGTGTGTCACCTGAGCCATGTGTGTGAGCAGCTCGGCAGCACATTTTGGACACCTCCTCAGCCCCAGCAATGCAGGGAAATCAGACACAGATTATAAATCAGTGCTGGGGAGCAGCTCGACATTGCAGCTCTGGAGTTTGCAGCAGAGGGAGGAGGAGAAGAACCAGCTTAACTCGCAAAAAGATCTGATTTAGAACCGCATGAGGTGCTCACACCGTACCCAAAATCCACATTATTTGCCACAGAGAAATGGGAAATTGCCATTAACCACTTCACAGCCTGCAGTTGTGGGAGCCCTGGGACAGGCACTGCTCCTCCTTGTGCCCTGCGTGTGCCTGGGGCTGCCTCAGCATTCTGCAGATATGGAGAGAGCAAAGTTAACCACTGCAAGTCCTCTTAACTTGGCCTGATTTATGGGCTCAAAACCCCCAGAGATCTCTTCATGGAGCCATTTCTCATACCCACACTCACTAAACAACCCAGCCCAAGCATCTGTATCACAGAAATTCAACATACAATGTTATTCCTGCAAAATAATTTAACCATCGCTTTCTTTGCTGACTTTTCCATGCCAGCCTTACACCTTTTTTTTACTTTACATGCTTCATTTCAGCAAAATCAAGGATGCAAACTTCTTAGAAGTACTTAGTTTCCATGGAAACCTAAGCTGACCGCAACATTATTGTTCTCAAGAGGGAACTGACTTTACTATATGTTCATTCACTGAATTAATGGACTCCTGGTTCTTTTATTAGCAGCTCTCTAACAATAGAAAGAGAGAAATGTTATAAAAAAGACTCTCAGACAACTGTCCACTCTTTTGTCCAGGGCTTATTGGAATGACGCAAGTCTATTCAGGAAAAGATTATAAAAATCAACTCAAAGCTGCCTGTGTTTGTGGCCGCTAAATATACCTTTATTTCATAAAGATACAACCTATAAAACAAGCAAATTAAAGCTCTTTCTTAAGCAGTAACTGTGAAGCAGCAGCCCTGGAGAAACGGGGCTTTAGCTCCCAAATCTGGGATTGTTCCCCCCTCCCACGGGGTTGTGGAGCATCTTTAACCCCCAACTCTGTGTAAATTCCCAGCCAGGATGAGGATTGTGCACGAACTGGAGTGGGGTGATTCTTCAATACACAGAAAAGTGAGGAAAACTCATCGAAATTTGTGGGCTTAAACCTTCACTGAGACTTTTAGAACACCTTTCACAACAATATATCCCTGTTAGGTGCAGAAATGCTGTGTAAATTCCAATTTACACAATTCTGTGTAAATTCCAATTTACATAACTCTGTGTAAATTCCCAGCCAGGATGAGGATTGTGCACGAACTGGAGTGGGGTGATTCTTCAATACACAGAAAAGTGAGGAAAACTCATCGAAATTTGTGGGCTTAAACCTTCACTGAGACTTTTAGAACACCTTTCACAACAATATATCCCTGTGAGGTGCAGAAATGCAGCGCAGTTTGTGCTGCAGAGGCAGCAGCCCGGAGCAGGCCGGGCTCGGATCTGCAATTCGCTCTCCCTCAATGCGCTGCCCGGCCTGGGGGCTCGGCCTGCCCGGTAATTGCTGCACAAAAGACAGCGAGCAGTTCCCTTGCTCTTCCCTAACTACCTTCCCGACTGCTTATTGAAGTCTGATTTCTTACTCCTCTGGGTCATCATTCATCAGTCCCGCAGATCCCGCCGGGAGAGCCCGGCCAGACCTCTCCACATCCCTCCTTGCCAGAGGCCATTCCTGACGGGCCCGTGATAGAGAAAATGTCTTCACAGCGACCCGGCGGGCCGGGCCGCGGCCGTAATACCCAAATAATCATTTCGCAAATTATCATAATTATCAATCAATCATCCCCGCGCGAACAATGTGCTCCCGAAGTATCAGATGGTTCCTGTGACCTGTAGCATTTTGGATATAATAATAAACCCGGGGAGATTTATGGCCCCATCCCGCTTGGCATCTGCAGCAGCAAAACGCTCGTTGGGGTTTTGCTTTTGAGCTGAAAGCTTTCCTCGTACCTGGAGGTACTTTTTCCTTCTTGTTTGCTACTTGATGCTTTTTTAAAAGGCCAAAATTTCCAATCACACCCAGTTTTCTAAAATTCACTTTGTTTTTAAAAATAAATCTGTGTGATTTGTGAGCACAGAATAATCGTGCTGCTTGAATTGCTTTTACTCCACAGCCTCATCAGCATTATATTTACAGCTTCTAATATTTGGCAATGTAGGAATGAGGCCAGCCGGAGGAGGGGGAAAAATTGGTTTTGTCTTCAGTTTTTGTTGTGTTTTGCACAATACCAGATTGAATCCAACCCTTTTGAAGCCGATAGCATCTCCCGCTCCCCGTGCAGCACATTCTTGTTAATGGATAAATTCAAGCTCTCCAGAAAGTCAAAGAATAAATTTAAAGCCTTTTGCCAAATGCCTATCCTATTGGATTTTGATAAGACGGCTATTGAGCTTTAATAATGTCTTCTATCCTTTTTCAGCTGGCCCTTAACATGTCTCTTTATTTGTCCCTAAAGCCTCTTCAGCGATGCCTTTTTATTACAAGTCTCTCAGCTTGCTCTCAGGGGAGACAGGGTCGACAAGAGTGATAGATAGATAACTCTATAGATTATCTCCCACAGATGTTTTCTCTCCAGTAGCCCCTCAGGCTATTCCCTCTAAGTAAACAGAAACTAAATAGAGAGTCTACTGAAGAGAGAAGTCCCTGAGGTCCCTTGTCACCACGGTCAGAAAAACAGCCCGGCCTGGGGAGGTTGGCTGGGAGCTCTGCACATGCAGAGAATCCTTCCCCAGCATTCTGGAACCCTCATCCAAAGTGACCCTTGGAGGGGAGGGAAATGCATCAACTTGGGGAGAAAAAAGGTGGTGTGTAACGGGCACAGGCCTGGCGTCCTGCTGAAGGAAGTGGAAATCTTTCAGCTCAAAGTTAAAGCAAAATGACAACGGGGACGGTGACAATGACAACAAGGTGTTTGTTCAATTTATTAAGTGCAGTGGAGAAGCTTGGAAAATACAGAGGGAGAGGACAATGAGCTGCTCTCTAAGCAAAATAAACAGAATCCAGGGACATGGACTGGGAAAAAGACATTTGGGAGCAGGGGACAATAAACCCACAGGTATTACTCATATTTTTATCTCTGAGTGTCCCCATTCAGGTCAATAAAATAACTAAAGTAAGTGACTTTCCTGTTTTTATATTGCTTCCACCACTGATGATTTAAAATTAAACGAACAGGATGAGGAGCTCGTGTGTATTTGTCTAACTTAAATTAAATATCAGCAAACAAAGGTGATACAAAGAAAGCTCATTAGGTATACACCACATTTCAGTCCGTGGAGCAGCATAGGTATAGAAAATGATCCTGGATATGGGTCCTGCAATGACATTGAATTATTCCTGTCAGACAACCACTAACAAAGAAATCAGCTTTGTGGTGTTAGTGGTCCCGGCAGAAATAAGAGTAACACGAACTGAAAAATCCTCGATACGGTGGGAAGTACTTATTCTTTGCGCTCCAAACCAAAAAAGAGCCTGTTTTATTCTACTACAAAACAGGCTCTGCTGTGCTGCAGACTTTTTGATGCCTTTCAGTTCATTAAAGTTATGTAAAAGATGTTTTTTTCCTGGGAGCTTAAGAGCAGAGATAGTTCTGGGGTCAGTTTTAAGGAGAGGTTGGTTCATGCACATCTCCCTACACCTCTCCCTGCCATCACCTTCTCTTCCCTGCTTTTTCCTGGTTTTACAGATTTTTCTCTGCATTCCAGATTTTTTTTTCCCACTTTCTAGTCCTTGTTATTGCCCAATTCTGAACCTGTGATGCAGCAGTCAAAAGAGGCACTGAAATTATGGTCTCTGAAGCTCCGATTTCCTCCCCTCCCAGTTTAAATCAGGCCACCCACTCCAGTTACATTTGTCTTCAGTCACCTTCTCACCACCAACTCATCTCTGAAGGAATAGGAATAAATTGAAGTCAAATCTCAACTATTGTGTCTTCAGGGATATGACAACTGAATGATTTAGAGAGGCTGGAGAGGGAAATCTGCTCCTGAGAGGGTTTTGTGCCACGGAGCCAAATGCCAGAGTGCTACTTCCAAACAATTGAGAGATCCTACAAAAATTGTCCGGAGTGATTTCTCATTCTTTAGTTTTCATTTTCTCCTGACTGAAAAGCTGTCTCGCAGTAGTCTTTTCACAAGCCATAAAGTTTAGACTTGAACTCTTTACCTTACTGCTCTGACCTCCTTTACCCCAGCTGTAAAACCCTACTGCCCATCCTTCAATAAATTTATCACCTCATAAACTCCCACTAGTGCTTCTCTACAATGCATTTAAAAGACACAAGTGGAAGGCCAGGCCTTCCCCCCTTGTCAAATATCACAATTGTCCAGTTTTATACCTGCTGCACAGGGAAATATTTAAGGACATGGCATTTTTCAAAGACCTGCAGTTACTGTAACAATCCCACTTGAAATAAAAGCACGAAGTTTAAATACAAACCCATGGATTGAACATATAAAACTGCCAGTCTTGTGTTTCCCTGTTTCACACAACTCCTGCTCTCTTTGGGGTAATGCAGATCCTGGAGGTGGAGATGGAGAGTTCGTTTGTGATATCATAATTAAAGACTGAATAAGAAATAGCTGAGCCATGGAGAATTCCCTCCATCCTTGTGGGAGGTGCGTGGGGATAATGAGAACCTGCCACCTTGTCAGCACGTCTGTCCAGACAAAAGGATCCCACAGAGGCAGGGACAGACACCCCATGAGTTATGGAGGTGCCCAAGGTAAAAAGTTCAGCCCTGTTGCCACAGGTCCCTGGCGAGGTCACGACACGCACAGAGGATGCTTCCTCTTGGGAGCCTCGGAAATAAAACCTGATTTTTTTATTTTTTAACATGGTAGGAATAGAACAGGCCATACTGGACATGTGTCTAAATCCCTTTTCCCAGCCTGACTCTGGAGCCTGGCAAGGATTGTATTTCACTCTGTTTGGCAGAGGGAAGCAAGGGATTCCTTTTAGTTTTAGGAGTGGAGAAGCAGCATCGCCTGAAGGATGAGCAGCAATGGCAGCTGTGGCAAGGTCCAGCCTCAGAGATTTCCCGCTCTCAAAAACTTCATGAACAGGACTGTGAACATCCTTTATAAGACAACTGCACATAAAAGGAGTCACAACCAGCTCCTTATTCCAGGGAGGGCACACAAGCTACAGAGGCTCTAATCAAACCCGACTTGTAATGCTTTAATCAGCAAAGCTGTTAACCAGCAGATCCACATGGAACAAAACCTCACTTTAGTGCTTCTGAGGGTAACCCCAACCCAAACAGCAGCCTGGCTGCCCAAATATGTCATGCTGAGGCTGTCTCCCAGCTCCAGTGGAGACATTTGTGCAGCTGGGCTGAGTGTGGAACGCATTTTCTCTGGTCACTGTTACAGTTCGAGCCCCACAATGTGATGAAAAGCACCACTAATACATCACGTGGGCTGAATTTTACCCTTTCACAGACCTATTCCTTTTCCCCTGGACTTCACATAAGCCACATTTGATGCTGAAGTGACCTCCAAAAATTTAGCGCTTCTAACAAAGGACCAACATTTTCTTTTACTGGAAGAGAGGTAAATGAGGTTTTTCGCTTTGGCCCGGCAGCTGTTTGTGTTGTAGCTGAATCAAGGAACACCTCAAACTATTATTTTCTCTTTCATAATGACTGGAATCACAAAAAGACAGAAAAATACGCCAACAGAACCACAACACTTAATCCAAAAAAGCAACAACAAACACTGGAAAACTTTTACGACATTATTGCCATCAACACCTTGGTTCAAAAGTGAGGGAAAAGTGTCTGGCTGTGTTTCCAAGCCAGGGAATAAAACAACTCCCAGAAGACTGAGCCATGTCCTACCTTTTTTATATTGCCCTCCTGGGAGGTCACCTCGGGATCAGTCAGTATTTGCTGAGAAAAAAACAGAACAGAAACAAAATTCAGTTGTGTTGCAACTAAGAATGTTATAAAATAATAGAGATTAATATTGCTGTTGTTATGATGATGAGGAGGAGAATGAATAAATATTATATTATTGATAGTAATGGCCAAAACTCTCAAGTGCACCCAGATGTTTTTGGAAGTTCGATGGAAGGTTTTCACCACAACTGTTACTTATATTTTAAGGTTTTCTGTCACTTCTGTGAATAATTCCCTTAGGTTTGGCAGACAAGGACAGGTTTCTATCCCACAAGGCAGGTGTGGACAACACGGGCACCAGGGGAACAGGCACCCACAGGCTTTCCAGAGCTGAGTGCCTCTGGAGCAGGGACAGATCCCGGGATGCTCCCGGCAGCCGCTCTGGGAGCTCCTTAATTCCCCCTCCAGCCGAGGTGTGGTGGAACAAGTCATTAAATCGCTGCTGTGCTCCACCTCAGATTAGCTCCAGGTCAGCGGGCATTCGGGGAGGTCAAGTACCTCAACTTTGCATCACCCTGGATACCCCGCCAGGGTAAACACACCGGGAACGGACCTGATCGAGCGGCCCTGGCCGGGAATTCCAGCGGCTCCCAGAGCTCCGGGAGGATCTGGGATGGCTGAGGTCAAACAGACACCCAAGGGCAGGGTGGGGCAGGGTGCTCGGGGCTCCCACACCCGGGTGGTTTGGCTGCCAAAGTGCAGGAAAAACCTCCAAGTACAGAGATTAATATGTAAGGAAAGGCAGGTTAAAATGGGGAGGGGAAGGGAAAAGGGAAAGGGAAGGGAAAAGGAAAAGGAAAAGGAAAAGGAAAAGGAAAAGGAAAAGGAAAAGGAAAAGGAAAAGGAAAAGGAAAAGGAAAAGGAAAAGGAAAAGGAAAAGGAAAAGGAAAAGGAAAAGGAAAAGGAAGGCTCCATTGCATTTTAGCAGCTGAGAGTTTGGCACAAAGCTCCGGGCCTTGGCCATGCCCAGGTGAGATCGACTGATTTACAAATTCCCAATCCGTTGCCAAATCTCCAGCTCAGCTGCACTAACAAGGGGCTGTGTTTCCATGGGAAGAACCCCAAACCATTCCATGCTTTACACCAGCTCTAATGGACGTTGAAACTGCGGTTTCCAAAGTAGCTGAGAGCAAATAGGATCAAGAGGCAAATCCCAGAGCCATAAAATTCTGTGTTCCTACCCTGGAACACCCTGACATCCCCGTGAATGACTGGAGTTTAACATCCATCCTGCCTGTCCTAGATGTCACCAAGCTTCCAGGGAATGCTGACTGCTCCCAGTGAACTCACCAGGCACCAGCAATCCCCAAAAACTTTGGAGAATTAGGCCATCACACTTTCAGAGCTGAAACAGAAATGCAAAACGACTCCAAAACATCCACAGGACCGAGCTGCCTCCAAATGAAGACACTTCCCTGTAATTATTACATGCAAAAAGCCTTTGGGTACAATGGGAGAAGTGTGTGCAGTCGGAGTGTGTGATCCACCCGTCCAGCAGCACCATAAACGTGGAGGGGAAAGAAAACTCCAATGAAGTGCAAATTGGGCTGTGGTGGAGCCCTGTATAAACAGGCTTAAGAGTCAGGAATTCCTGAGTCGGAATGGAGATGCCAACACAAGCTTCCTTTTGTTGGTTTGGACAGAGCTGTGCTCAAGGGGCAAGTGCCTTCTCTCAAACCTTTTTTTTTCCCTTTTTCAATTCATAGCAGATCCTGAATTTCAAAGTTCTTAGAGAACAGAATTTCTGTGAAAATATTTCATCATCCATATTCAAAAATGGTGATTTTGCAGAAAATCCTCTGTAGGATCTTGCTGCTCATTTGGAGTATTTGAAAATGGCTGAGCTTTGATATTTGGTGAAATTTTCTTTGAGTTCCCACCTATTACAGAACTTTTTGGGGGAAAACCCCTCAATGTAATGAAGAACTTTAATTTTGACGGAGCCATCTCCACACTCAGACTATCAGAACATGGACAATTAGTGGTGAGCATGGTGGTGGTGCTGCCCTGACTTGGTGATCTTAAAGGTCTTTTCCATCTTTAACAATTCTGTGATTCTATGGGTGAAAAGGCATTTTAGACGTAGTGGGAGAGTAGGAACTGGTTTAGATTAAATATTTCATCCTTTCTTTACACCTGATTTAAAAAAAATATGTCCAAGGTGTTATTGTGGGCCAAGCTCTACTGCAGACTTGGCTTAGACATGTCCCACAGCCCAATGTTCTGAATGTCCCAATTTCCCACTCCAGCTGAGCAGGTTGGCAGCTTGGGATGGTGTTGGCAGTGGTGGGGTGTCTGTGGAGGAGAAGAGGCCAGAATTCCAAACCTCCTCTTGCCCAGTCACTGCCAGGGCTCTGAATGAGCCCTCAGAAACCTTCCTGGGAGCCGGAGGGAACCTCAGAATTGTCCTGCTGCATTCCCAGTGTGGAATAAACACTGTCTGATGACACCTGTGTCACCAGACAGCAATCCAACAGCCACACCAGGTGCCCTGGAGCAGAGCCCATCCTGGGATTCCACTCTCCACAGCACATGGGAAGGGGGTGATGTAACACTGAGATGTCCACGGCACCTCCTGGTTAGAGGGGAGAGGCAGAACCAGGCAAAGCAAGCCCCAGATGTGATGTTTATTAAGAAGAATAACAGAAGATACTTTGAAAATCTGCTCATTCGGTAATTTTAGCTCAGGCTGGGCTTCATCTCATGTGAATGCCACGAGACTAAATATAGAGCTCGACGTGTGCAGTGGGCTGCACTCCTGCACTTAGCACAGATGTTCCTAAATGTGCTCAAAATCTACATCACATGCTTTTTCTATCAACTGATCTGTTGATTTTAGCCGGGGGAAAGACAACATGTCAGCAGCAGCCACGTCAGGAGAGCCTGGCCTGGGCTGGAGGTGGATCTGCCCAGCTGGAGAGGGATTTCACTGCCTTTCCTCCCCTGGGCTCAGGGAATTGGTGGCACCAGGATCCTGCCTCAGTTAGACCAGTTAGGGATGTGCTAGAATTTTTGCAGAGCCCCCTGAATGTATACTAAACATGTCAGGGAACACCATGTGATTCTTTTTGAAAAACAGTTTACAAGCTGGCATTCTCCAGCTGCAGTTAACCCTAATTTGATTACATTACTGAGACAGATCACAATGAGCTTATGTAAATAGTAACATTATCCATTCATTCCCCCAGCTCAGATAAACTGTCATTTAGAGGAAAAAAAACCCCAACCCAAACTTCAATAGGCATGGCCCGATGCATTCAGCAAGGCATGGTGCATTCAGCAAACTCTGAGGGTGAAGATGACAGACTGGAACCTGCCCCTGCTGGATCTGTGTGAATCTGGATTTTAAAGAGGTATTTCCACATCTCTCTGAGCTGGGAGGAGAAGAGAATGCCCAGTAATTGCACAGAAGTCAGGAGGAAGATAACAGCACTGCTTTCAATAACTTGGTCTTTATTATCATCTGATTTTTCAGTAAGAGCTCAGTACACCACTGATGACATCGGTGATGCTCACAGCTAAGTGAGCACTTCAGGGTTTCACCCACTGCCTGGCCACCTGCCCTTGACATTGGCCCTTCCCAAGCCCTCCTGCCTGGGTCAGGACACTGGGGACATCACTGCCATCTCTGGAACCTGGGCTGTGCCACCTGCACCGTCTCCAATCTGCCTCACTACACAGCTGGTTCAGAAAAAGAACTAGAAAACATTTCTTTTGCCTTAAATTAGCCAAGAGCCTGCGATTCTTCCTTGCACACAAGTTCACATGAATACTTCAGGTGAAAGCAGAGGCTCTGGCCCTGCTGTGCCCAATTTGTGCTGTTCACAGCTGGGTTAATGGCAGAGTCACTCTGCTTGTCTGTGATGTGATGGCCCCGTTGTCTGCATGGACACAGCAACAGCACAACCTGCAGAGCAAACAGCTCCTTCCAGCCAGCCTCTTGTGGCTTTCAAAAATGTCTCAGGTCAGAAAATTACAGAATATCCTGAGCTAGAAAGATGTGGCAGCTTGTGGCCGTGCACAGGACACCCCAACCACCCCCCCGTGCCTGGAGCTCTGGCACTCACACACAGCCGAGCTACTGTGGAACACCCAGAGCAGCACAGCACCCCTAGAACCTGGCAGAGTTCATTCCAGCCCCAAGCAGTACCCAGCACCTCCAGGACATGGGTTCTGAGCAGGTTGAACCATTTGGACAGCACTGGAAGCACCTCTCCTGTGCAGCAGCTCAAGTGCTCACACGCTTCACCTCCTCCCTGCACCTCTGTTCCACCCCAGCTCAGGAGACAATGCTGTTATTAAGCTACAAATCTTGCTCTTCATAATTTCCATTAATTATTCCCTTAAAAGTTTTATCCTGCCAATTCTTGAGTGGGCTGGCCCCAGCCCAGTCAGGTATTTAGGCAAGAAGGATCAGTGAAATGAACAGAACCAGGAATGTCTCCATACCTAAGTGCTGTTCTGGCCATAGGCCAGGAGCACAAAGCACCTTGTGGGACCCAGCCCAGGCACAGAGCACCAAAACCCACAGCAGGTATTCCATAGGGAAGAGATTCTTCATAATTTTATATCAATTGTCTAACGATCCCAGACTGGTTTGGGTTGGAAGTGGCCTCGAAGATCATTTTGTTCCACCCCCTGCTATGGTCAGAGACACCTTCCACTATCCCAGGGTTCTCCAAGCCCCGTCCAGCCTGTCCTTGGACACTTCCAGGGATCCAGGGGCAGCCACAGCTTCTCTGGGCACCCTGTGCCAGGGCCTGCCCACCCTCACAGACAGGAATTCCTTCCCAATATCCCACCTAAACTTCCCCTCTTGCCGTTTGAAGCCATTTCCCTCTGTCCTCTCCCTCCAGGCCCTTGTAAACAGCCTCTCTCCATCTTTGCTGTGGGATCCCTTCAGGTCCTGGAAGACCCCAATTAGGTCACCCCAAAGCTTCNCAGAAAACCATTTCAGCATTTAAACATTTAGTCTTTCAGCCCTATTGTTAAAATACAGGGATTTTATAGCCTTTAGCTGGCCAACAATTTACCAAAATCTGCCATTTTTCTATAGTAAGCAAATCTGTGAGCCCTATTAATTCAAGGAAATTTTCAATATCCTGCCTTGGGAATTTGAAGTGAATGTGCCTGGAATTAAGAGGGAAGGGAGGAAAGCTCTTCTCTGAGGGGAAGAATTTCCTCTCCTTGCTGGTGAGGGAAGGAGGACGAAGAGCACAGTTCTGACTGGCAAGGAACAAACCACGGGCTGAAAAGAGTGGAAAGAATAAACCAACCATTCACTGCTAAGGGCAACCCCAGCACAATTGGGAACACTGGGGAGCAGCCAAGCTGTGGTTTGTGGCCCAGGAACAGCCTGCAAAGCTGTGCCACTCCACAGACCATTTTATAACCATTTATTTTTCAGCTGGAAGCCTGGGCAAAAAGGTGGAATGGCGCTGCAGGAAAAATATGCAGAATTAGGAGGGATCCACGGCCCCAAATTTCTGGAAATCTGCTGCAGGGAGCACCTCTGCACTTGCTCATGTCCTCTATGGCTTTACAGAGGAATCCTCCCTGTTCTCTAAATCCCAGGAGAACAACATGCAGTTTGCAGAGGTGACTCAGGGCAGGTTGTTCCAAGTGGGGTTCAAAAGAAAGAAACATCCTAAATCATCCATTAGTATGAAATAATGTGTTTGTACCCACAGACCAAACTTCAGGGAAGTGTCAGGTGGGATAATGTGAAGAAAAATGGATGTTTAAGAACAAAGACTTCGAGAAAGAACACAAACCTGTAATTTCCATACACAGTATCACAACTTTTATCACTGATTTTTAAAGACATAACTCTTCCATGCCATGGGATCGAGTTAACTGCAGCTACCAGGAAGTCAAACAGGATCTAATGGAGAGAATTTGCAGTGACTTCAATGAGCTGAGGACTAGAGAGTTCCAGCCAAGACAAATACGAGAGGGGACTGATTAGAAAATGTCACCATTTCTCCTGCCAAGCACTCAGGGCCTGGTGATAGGAGAGTATTAAATATAATCTTGCAGTCTTTAGGGGCTCTTTGATTTTATATTGCATTCTTATCGGGTTCTTAAAGTCCAGTGTTAATGAGCATGAGAAACTCACTTGATAGTTTGGCAGTTTTGCTGAAATCAAATGGAGTTCATTCAGTCCTGGCCCGTGGATCCAGCTGGAGATGCCTTTCCCTTTCCATGGCTCCACATGGAACCTCTGGCTGTTCTTTTTCTCCATCCCAGCAATCCAACATCACCTTTACACCAGCTCTTCAGGACCACCATTAGAAAAAAAATCGGCTTCACCAATAATCAGAATTACCCCATCCCTGGAAGTGTTGAGGGATGAAGCTCTGAGCAATCTGAGCTAGTGGAAGGTGTCCCTGTCTATGGTGGGCGTGAAAAATGAGATCTAAGGTTCCTCCCAACCCAAACCATCAAGGATTCTATGAATGAGGTTTTGAAGGACCCAGAAGCAGAGATGAAACATTTATACTGCAAACACTCCCGCATTGCACCCCGTTTGGCAACAGACAGTGACATCTGAAAGCAGAGTAAGTCCCAATTAACAACACAAACCTCCGAGTCTGGTATTTGGCTCACTTTGTCCCAGAAAAGAAGTGTGTAACAGTACACATGAGGAAAAAAAAAATTAAATTAATTATGATTTTCTTTTTAAAATCCCCTTGCAGGTATTACCTCCAACTCCCTTTCTCCTAAAGAGAAATTCCATTATAAAACTGAATTCTGGAAAGACGAAAGAGACACTATTCACACTGAGCAGTGTGTGCAGTCTGAGCATTAAAACAGAAGTTGCAAGGATTAAATTGTATCTGATTTACTCAGTTTGTTCATCTCCAACCTGAAACCTGCCTGGCACAGACTGTTGTGCTGAATAAATTAAATAAAACACGAGATTTTTGGACACAAGGTGCTTTTGAACTGCAAAGCGGCCACATCTTCACTGTAAGCACAGAGAAAACAGCAGTAGAGTGGAAGTTTAAGGTCATCAGCTCTAAATTCCCTCTGCCACGGGCCCACATTTCACAATCACTTAATGTAGCCAGAGCTATTTATTATCCCAGCAAAAAATCATCTTGAGGAGTGAAAGTGCAATGTTTTGGTTAACAGATAAAGCCAGGCTGTTTGTGGGCATGTAAATGGATTGGACGCTTAAATTCATCCACGAGCCATCCATCTTTTGTCCTCGACCCTTTTTAGTTATAAAAATGACCTTGGTATTGACAGAATAATATAAACGAACTTCCCCTGCAGTTCATCTATTGATCCCCCTTTTGCTCAGCTGATCAGTAATAATCATAAGTAAATAAAGAGGGGCTGTGCATCATCCCACAATGGCAGCCCTGACACACGCTGGGGCTGACAGATGGGCACCTCTGGGCTGGGCTGAGGAGCTCGTAGCTCATCTTAAACTGCAGCTGTTCCACCCAGGACAGACAAATCCATGGAAAGGCAGCTCCATGCACTCGGACCTGGGTGTCCAGCCACACCTGGTGTGACCAGGGAACACCTCCAAGGGAAGGAGTGCTGGGGTGGATTCACAGAATCACAGAATCTCAAGGTTGGAAGAGACCTATAAGATCATCGAGTCCAACCGAGCCCTAACACTTCAACTAAACCCTGGCACTGAATGCCACATCCAGGCTTTTTTTAAACACACCCGGGGATGGTGACTCCACCACCTCCCCGGGCACGCTATTCCAGTTCTTGATCACTCTTTCTGTGAAAAACTTTTTTCTTATATCTAACCTAAATCTCCCTTGATGCAGCTTGAGACTGTGTCCTCTGGTTCTGTTGGTGGCTGCTTGGAGAAAGAGACCAACCCCACCTGACTACAGCCACCTTTCAGGGGTTGTAGAGAGTGATAAGGTCACCTCTGAGTCTCCTTTCCTCCAGGATAAACAACTCCCTCAGTCGTTCCTCACAGGGTTTGTGTTCCCAGCCCCTCACCAGCCTCGTTGCCTCCTCTGGATTCAGCAAAGACACAATCCAGTCCTTGGATTATGCATTATTTGACCCCCAGCCACTGATGTCTCTGTTTGGGTGAGGTTCTGCTCATCACAGAATCACTTTGGTTGGAAAAGACCTCCAAGATCACCCAAGCTCTCATTCTTGGTGTCTCTGTGGTGACTCCCAGTTTTGTTGGAATGTCCTTTCCAGAAAGTCCCTTCTCCCTTCAGAGAGAGCAGAGGTTCAGTGCCTTCAACCCTTTGTGGCATCATCAACACTATTTATTTTTTCTTACAAAATTCCCTTAATCACAGACAAGGTCTTGCCACTGGTGCATTGATTGGCACCAATATCAGGGAAGGAGGAAAACCTCAGCACTTCCATCCCTCCTGGCAAACAGGTGCCAAGGAGAAGGACCAGGATGAGATGTTTCTAGTGAAAATATTTTCTCCTTCAGATCTCAAGACACAGAGCAGCTGTCTCTGGCTTCTCCCACCACCCTGTGCTGAGTGACAGCCTCCATCCCTACTTAAATGCAATCATTAGGCAGTTAAAAATTTGAGAAAGAACAGAGAAAAATGACCTCATTTCACTCTCTTCCTACAGCCTACAAAGACTGATAAGAATTATGAATTGTTTTACCACATCCAAAGGGTCAATAAGGAGTATCTTGGTTCAGAAGCCAAGTCCTGCCTCTGCCCCGGCATTGCACAACTTCCCTGAGCTCACCCAGATTGTTCCAGTGCCCCACATGTCAAATCACAAACACAAACATAAAAACCAACTTGCAGTTCACTCAATTGCCACGCAGAATTTGCCAACCCCCAGTGAACAGCAGCTCTGGAGCTGCTTCCCAGTTCCATCCCAGTACCAGTGTAACCCCAGGATCAGGGAGCAATGACCGTGCTGGGGCCATCAATCACACTTGGAACAGCATTCCCAGCAATTCCCCAGCTCTGGAGTGGGAAATGCACTGTCTCTTTTTGCAGCTTGGCTTCTCTGCCCGAGCTGGGAGAGGCAGGAGTGGAAGGGGCTGGCTGGGAATGCATCCCTGCCTGGCACTCCGACAGAAAGGATGGGAAATGTCAGCTTGATACCCATCAGCAGGATAACCTCACTGTCACTTTAACATGACAAGGTCATCAGCAGGCAGGGCGAGGCAGGAAGAAAAATGGCCCATTAAAGCCGGGAACTGGAAAGGAAACATGAGGCTGCCTTGGAGGTGCTCGAGTGCTGTTTGTTTTGGGGAAAGGTGCAGATATTCCAGGCTCCTTCACGAGGATGAGCTTTTCTGGAAGGAAAATGAGATGGTGACCTGTGCAGCCACCACAGGAACCTCTCACAGGGGCCTTGAGGGAACTTTACATCACTTAACTCTCATTTAATTTAGCAAATAAACCTCCAGATCTGCAGAGCCTGGGCTCTGAGCAGGAGGGGAATTCCCTGTGCTGGGGTGTTTCTTTTCCATGTTAACCACAAGGAACAGCTTTGCTGTTGTGTGTGGCACTCTCTGCCCCTTGTCCTGAAGCTGCTCAGAGGTGGAGGAAGGATTTACTCCGAGGTGGAGAGTGAACTTGGAGAGGAACTCCCTGTAGCACCACTCTGTGCAAGCAAAGAGAACAAGAGAGGGACAGAACAGCACTTTGCCTCCCTTTATTTGAAAGTGAGATTGAGCAAATGATGCTCTCTAGAAAGAAGAGTTAATCAGGAATTATTCCATGGCCCAGCTTCAGACACCAGCACAATCAGCTTTTTATTGGGAAGGCACACAGAGCTATTTTATCTGAATTGATAGGGCTGCCAGGTGAGCTCCATTTTAAGAGCTGTAGAAACAATCTCAGACAGGACTGGATAATATTATGCTTGGAATGATAATATTGTGTTTGGAAAAGGTCAATATTTTATTTAATCAGACAGACAGAGAGTGGGTGGCAATTTCAAGGCATTTTCTTGAGACTGGAATTCAGGGAGCCCAAATGGAAACAAGGTTTTGCATTCCTTCCCTTGGGTTTCTGGGTGACTGGAACCCCCTGATTAGAAGTGAAGGATGTGCTGAGCCTCTTGAGAACTCCTGAGGTGAGGGAATGTGGAGACTTTAGCTCATTATCATCCCTTACCCTGCAGATGCCACAGGCACTTCTTCCACCCCTCTCCAGGCAGTGTATTCCTGACAGATGAGGTGGGAGACATCCACCTCAGAAACTCAAACCTGCTGCTTTCCTCTTCCAAAACAGCACCAGAAAAACATTAAACACGGATGAATCTTCCTCAGCTGTCCCAAGGGGCACCTCAACAGCTCCTCTGTGTCACCCACTGTCCCGGAGATAAATCAGTTCTGGTCCTGGAATCTCTGCACAAGGTTTTCCTGAAGTGTGCCGAAATGGCCAAGAGATTTTTTAAAAAATTCATTATTATTCTTAGTAATTCCAGTTGTTTGCTGTTGGAGTTAAACTGGGTTCTACATTTGGAGCTTCTTCAGAACAGCACCAGAAGAACAAAAAAAAGCCTTTTTTTTTCATTAAAGGTTTTGAAGAGCACACACAGCCTGTATTGTTACCCAACACTCCAAGTAAGTTCTGAGGAAAATCTTGGGAGATCCAGCCCCAAGCATTGATTACAAGGAGTTTTTAATCTCGTGCCAAGAGGAACATTGAGGTTATAAGATGGCTCCACAACCATCTTGCCAAATAGCCCAAATGTTTACATCTTCCAAACTACCACCAATAGATCATAGACAAAGAAATGTCCATAATGTACCCAGCTGCTGGAAACAAAATGTATTTAAGCCACTGAAGAGGGTTTAATGAAGTAAAGCATTTTTGTAACTGCCAGCTCAAAGTAAATAATCACTGATGTGAGCGGAGTTAAGAGATCCTGACTCGCCAAATAATCTCCATGTGCCATCGAGGAAGCTGTGCTTTGTGGGAATAACATAACAGCACTTGAACATTCTCATAAACTTGGGTCTTGTCTTCCTCAACACCCTGCACCTCCTGGGACTGGGGAAGTGCAAAGAGAACTTTACAGTGTGTGCAGAATCCACTGCGTGGTGAAAGTACTGAAGGTTTAATTCACTCTGAAAGTCCGAGCTGTTTAAACCTCAAAACAACCAAAAAGAAAAGGTGAAATACCTGCTTTGACTGATGCATAAAAAGCATCTGATTCAAACTAATACAGACAATTCTTTTGGGTCTTTTGGGAAGAATTTGCTCCACAACTCTCCACTTCAATACTTTGGGGGTTTCACATTCCTGGAAGCTTTCCAGGATGGGTGAGCACAGCCAGGGGCTTTCCCCACCCAGCACACGCCTCCACTGCTTGGTTTTATCCAGGCACTGCCCTGGACGTTGTCCTGCAGGTATGGAAACATTTCTGCAGGGGAAAAGGAACATTTCCATCCCTTTTTTCCTCTGTCCAGACAATGTGTAACTTCCACACTGTTTTCCACCTTTGAGGATGCACAATGGCCTTACCAGGTGAGCACAAACCATTGAGGTACAGCCAAAGAAGGAAGAATCCAGCCTCACTTTTGGTTTTTACTTTTGCACTTGTGAAAAAAAGAGCTGATATTCTCTATATTCTGTAGAGGGAGACCTGGCCCTGTAGATTTTCTGTCCTAAATCACTTAAAAAGAACACACCAAGCAGCATTTGCAAAATAATCTCACGAGCCATAACAGCAGAATTCAGGTTCCAGGGATGAGAGTTACTTGCACTTATTTCTCACAGATTTCCTGCAGTCTGCTTGAATATGAATTCAACTGCTTTGCTTTTTTTCTGCAGAATATAAAACCCCTTTTCCTTGCACCACATAATTGTGTTCCATGGCAGAACTGGCATCCATCATTGCCCCGCTGTCCCCTGCCTAAAAGATAAAACATCCACTGGGTAATAAATGTCAAACTATGATTATTGATGCTTTCAATTAAATTGATTATCTATTTGAGGTGCAGAGCAGGGTGATTTATTGCTGTCTCTTTACGTTGCACTTGGCACTACGGCTTCCCTGCAAGGTGGGTGAGCCTTTGGATTGTTTCCATGGATTTTCTATTAAATCTGTTAAATTTTTATATAAATTAAATAAATTTCCAGATTGGCTCACGACCACTCCAGTGCTGGCTGAACTGAAATGGCACCAGATCCAGGTGGGAATATCCTGGGTTTTGTTATCTCCTGGGGTGTGGAGCTTGGGGAGCAAGAGGAGAAAATAGGAAATGAAAACTTCGGAGTGTGGAAGGACGGGAGATGCCCTTGATTTACATCCCTCATTCCCAAACTTGCATTTACAGACTGCATCAGACAAAACCTGTGCATAATCTGGAGCTCTGCTGAGCGCTCCCCACCTCAGCAGAGATGAGATGAGGTGACCTTCGGCTCGTCACTGCATTGTGTTTTTATTAGTTTCAGATAACAGGAGCTATAAAATTCAAAGCCATTTGCCCCCCAATGATAATCAGCAGCTGCTTCACAAACAAGGCTCTTCTTGTGGTGCCATGGGGTGACCTTTATCTGATCATTCCCTTAGAGAAATGCCTTTTGTGGCTGGACAAGCCAGGAGCACCTTCCACTGGTTCTCCAAAGCACAGCACACTGTGGCTCAGTCTGCTCCAAAAAGCAAATTTGGCTCAAACCCAGGTACAGCCTCAGCAAGCAATGCTGGTTTTGGGAAGTGCCAGAAATTAGCATGAGAAAATGATAATTCTCTTAATGTAATGCTCTTCCAGCAGGTAGATTTAGAGAATCTCTAAACAAACCCGAGAAAAAAAAGGAAAGGAAAGGAAAGGAAAGGNGCGGGGAAACAAAAATCAGCCCTGATAGTCCCCTGACTTTGAATTTGAGACACTCCAATTTCCCCCGTTATTGCCCACATCTGACATTTCCAAGTCCTGGGGAAGATTTATGGCAGAAAACCCTGTGGCTGAACTTCCCAGCCAAGGCCTGACCAAGTTTCCCACCATTTTTTATCAGGAGCACCAGGACAAAAGCCCAGCTGAGACATAAACAGGAAGATGATTCTGCCTGAGACACCTTGTGAAATAAGTGAATGCAAGAGATAAACAGTGAGCATGGAAAAAGAGAATTTCTATCCCAGTTTTACAGACCAGACAGAGATGAGAAATTAAGTGAGGTGCCCAAATCACCCAAGCTCTGGCATTTAAAAACTTGAGTTTCAAGCTCCTTAGACCTAATCTGAACCACAAGGCTGTCAGTCCTGCTCAGATGCAAACACCTTTGACCCTGGTAAGCTCAGAATTACACTCACATCCACTCAGACTTTGAAGCCTGGCTTATCTCACAGCAGTGTAACTGTCCCCTCCACCAGAACAGGGCTAAAAACAAACAATCAAGGGAAAAAAAAAAAATCAAAACAAAACTCCTGCAGCTCTGTCCAGAATTCACTATTTCACTTTTCATAAAATCATAGAATTCCCTGAGCTGGGATGGACCCACAGGGATCAGTGGAGTCCAGCTCCTGGCTCTACATTTGGGATTTCCTTCCTCCATCCTGGTTTCTGAATGTGCGAGGAATCTGAAACACTGAAACGTGCCCAGCTTCAGAGAGAAACCCCAGCAAGTGTCCAACAGCCCAGAGCAGGAGTGGTAAGGGCAGATATTAAAGCAGTATTTCTGTGGTTTTTTTGATTAAACCCTAATTTCTGATAGGTGCTGCCTGCACTTGAGGATGCAGAGTGGAAGGGGCCAGCCTCAAACCTGGCAAAGGAGTTAGGAGTGAACATCATTTTGGGCCATCAGCTCAGGAAAAAAAAGGTGACAAAACCCCTGCAAGTCCTTCCTTTTTTTATTAAATGTCCCCTTTGAGAGTGTCAGAGCCTGGCTGAGCAGGTAAGGACAATGCTGCTCCCAGGGACAGCACCTGCACTGCCTGCAGAGAAGGAGCTTGGACATTCCTGCTGCTGGAACATGTGGATCCCCACAAAAAGTGACACCTCAGGGCAACCAGAGCTGGTTTATTAAACAGGGAGTCTCCCTGAGAAAAAAAAAGAGTATGAGAAAGACCACAAGTGACAGAGAATTAGGACAAATTCTTTAAACTACAGATCAAAGGCAATTTGTTTTGGGGTTTCTGGACATCAGAATACTTTCTTTCTATAAAAAAACATTTTTATTTCCATGAAAAGATAAATCTATGTACTGTACAATTTTTGTGGCCAGCCACTAGCCCTGCAGCAGAGGTTAGAAAATGGCACATCTGGTTTCCAAAGGATCCCTGCGTGGCCACACACAGCTGTAATTATGGCAACGATTTGGGGAGAACCTGAATATATTTTTTTGGGCTTGAAGGACGAAAGGCCTGGAGGAGGAAAAAAAAAAAAAAAAAAAGCAGGAAAACCCATAGGATGGAAGACACTGACTTCCCTCCCTAGCCCACATCCCGGGCTTGCAGATGCAGGAAACAAATCCCAAGTGAGCCTCTGTGGTGGAGGTGACGGCGTCGGGGACGGGCTGCCAGAATGTGCCCGTTGTGGAGGCAGCAGCAGCTCCAGGTGGAGGTGTTTGCTTATGTAAAGTGCCTGGCCAGCTTCCAGCCCCACGGCTGCCCGGGAGAAGCACAGGGATGCAGGAGGAACACGGTGCTCAGGCTCCTGCCATGGGCTGTGTCTGCACCCCACATCGCCCTCAGCTCCTGCCTGGAGCCTGACAATGAAACAAAAAACGACCAAGTGACTCAAGGCATCTCGGGTTTTATTTCAGTGGCTTGAGAAATAAGCAAATTCCTTCATCCTGAACAACTCCTGAGCCACGAGTCCCTCTCCCTTCAGCACAAACTCTCTCTGCAGAGCTCAGCCCACTCCTCACTCCTCGTTCCTTGGACAGCAGCACAATGATCCAAAAAGAAAAAGAAAAAGAAAAAAAAAAAAAAGGGAAAAATATTTTTTGCTGCTTCCTATCCAAGTTTCTGCATAAAACTCTTTTTCAAAATGCACAGGGCAAAGTTCTGCCCCGGAACAGGCAAAGAAAAGGGAAACTGAACTGGAGGCAGCTGCGGTCACTTACTCATTCAGGCATGATGGCTCACAGACCGTCCCACCCAGCCCCAACAAAAACTTCCTAAATCATCCCCAAAGTTTGAATCACTCTCTCCCTTCCTTTTCTTCCTGTACTAGAGACTCAAATGTGCCTTTTCACAGGAAACTCACTCCTGGATTCACTGGCGGGCTGGAGCTCCCTGCCCTGGCAGTAGCACCGTGACAGGCCCGTCTCAAAAAGGAAACACAAACTTGGCTTTCCATCCTATAACATTCAAACCTGGAACCCAAAACAAACTGACTTTTTCTCTCTCCTTTCCTTCACATACACTAAGCAGCACCGTTTCCATATCAGACCACAAATCCCTGCCCGCTGAGGTTTTCACACTAAACAAGAAGCCAGGAGCTGATTCCTTGGAACAGCATCTTCACTCTTGACAAAAACAAACCATCCCACTCGTACCTCGGAGTTATCTGACTCAAGACAAGCTCCTTTTTCCCGTTTTTAATAGGGCCAGGTTGGGAATGTCACTGTGTTATCAGGGCAGCTGCTCAGCTATCAGCAGTGGCCGTGGCTGTGCCACGGAGGAGCCCAGCAGGCATCTGCTCTGTTTAACGCTCAGGAAGCACAGGGCAGGTTTTAAGAAGGATGCAGAGGATGTAATGGAGCCTCTAATGTGTTTGGGTTTCTCCAGTGGAATCCAGTTTTATCAGGAAACAAAGGTCCTGGTGCGATTATCAGCAGAAAGAAACCCAGGACCTGTCTGGTTGGGAGGGGGGCCGTGGGGGTTGCTGTGCCAAGGTGCTTCCTCCCAGCAAAGCCAGCAGCACTGGGCTCCTCCAGCAAATCATGTGGAATTCTGTGAGATTTTCAGCACAAAGAAGTGCTTGCCTGATGCTGATTCATTGGAGAAAGGAAAGAGAAGTCACAAGCACACTGAAATACAAGAAGAATCAGCAAAAATTCAATGTTATTTGCAAGTGGCTCATTAAGAAACCAACAAAGCCCATCCCTGTTCCCCATCCGAGTGCTGCCACACGCTGCCCATCCCAAGGAATCAGTGTCCAAAGCTTTGACAGGCACTTCCCACCTTCAATATCCCTGCTCCACCTCCAGCTCATCACTCCTCACAACACACACACAGTGAGAGCAAGAGGAACTAAAAGTGTCAGAAACTTTGTCACAGGCAGATAAGAAGATTGTAATCAAGAAAGCAGTAATTATTTGTGAGCTTGATCCTTACCTTGTTGGTTGGGGGTTTTTTTAATACCTGATTAATAAAGCAATTATAATAGTTACTTAAATTCAAATAGCAGCTTGTCTGTTAATCCAGACATCCTGGTCAAGGTATTTCAATCCACTCAAAACAGTGCTTGGGTTCAAGGGCTCTTGATGAGGCCATGAAATAAACATAACCCAGATGTCAAAATCAGGGAGCAACAACAATGCTGAAAACCACAGAGTTTTCCTTTGCCTCCCAGACCATTGTCATCCTCCAGATCTCAGGGTTACACCTTTCAGGTGGTCAGAGGTGTCACACAAACCTGTGCCTGTCACAGCAGCCATGAACAGGGTGCCACTGCTGCTCCTGGGGGTGACACTCTGCTGCCTTCAGGATGTGGAGGGGCTGCACAGGAAAGATGGAGAGGGATTATTTACAGGGCCTGGCTTGCCAGGGCAGGGGGAATGGCTTCAAACTGGCAGAGAGTTGGGTTAGATGGGGTATTAGGAAGGAATTCTTCCCTGTGAGGTGATGAGGGGCTGGGATGGAATTCCCAGAGAAGCTGTGGGGGCCTCTGGATCCCTGGAAGTGTCCAAGGCCAGACTGGACAGGGCTTGGAGCACCCTGGGGTAGTGAGAAATGTCCCTCCCCATGGCAGAACTGGATGTTTTTTAAGGACCCTTCCAACCCAAACCATTCTGGAATTCTGATTCATCCTCAGCCTGCACCTGTATCCCCAGGACGAGTTCCTCTGAGCCCAGCTCTCACCTGAGTGGTACAGGGGGGGCTGGGGGTGTCACTGGGTTCCCCAGGTGACCACAGAGGGGTGGGGGGTGTTGATGCATCTCTCAGGGCTCTGTGTGCTCCGAGGGAAGCAGAGGATGAGCCCAGGCCCCTCCTGAGCGCTGCCCTCCTCCCCTTCCTCTTCCGTGCCCCCCTCCCACCGTCCCTGCCACCCCCTCACCTCCTCCACAAGCACCAACTAAAAAAGGGAAAGAATGAGAAAGTGAGTGCTGCGGGGCTGGCACTGCAGACAATGTCTGTCTTGTGTGAGTAATTTAGCACTATGGCCAGTCAATCTGGTTTCTGGGCCCGATGCCCTGACCCTCTTTAGAGCCGCTCTCTCTCTCCAGCACAGTGTGAAACGTTTCCTTTCACAGCACTGACACTTTGCAGATTGAGACGTCAGGCCTGTCCAACTGCAGCAAATTAGCAATTTTTCTTTTACTAATTGGAAATAAAAATGTTTGCTAAGGGAATAATTTGTAGGAATGCAGTGTTAGGTTTCCGGCTTTTTATAAGGATGCTTTAAACTTTATGCATGTGCACTTTCCTTCTGTTTTGATGCCTTGCACTGTAAATTTTAATAGCTTACTTGACTGTTAACTTTACAGTCTCAGCCTTCCAAAGGATTAAATTAAGTTTTTAATTTATCTTCCTTTCTAAGGCAGCAGGATCTTCTTAAAGCCATGCCCAGCACTGCTCACCCACTTCTCAGTGAGCAGAGAAAGGGGACACAACCTCAAAGGGTTAAAACCCTGCACGGGGATGTGGCATCTGGATGAACCTCGGGCAGGCGATTTGTTTGCGGAGCCTTCAGCTCACAGCTCCCAAAGTTCCCTCGGAGAGTGGTGCAGAGAGACGGGCAGCAGATTCAGGAAGGCTTTCCAGCTTTAAATCTGCCAGGAATGGGCAATTCTGTAATTGTGAATCTGTGTTTTCGGGATGTGCTGGGCTCAGGAAGGGAGTGCCTTCCCTTCTGTCCCTTCATCTTTGCACTAATTCAGCTTTGCCCATTCCATCAGGAAAGATCAGTACTTTGGGCAGGGTTTGATGGTGACAGTGTCGTGATTTTTTTAACTTTCACATGGGAAAAAAAAAAAAAATGGACTGGGAGCAGCTTGATCTATTGGATCCTAAAATCCCTGCAGTTCGCCTGGCATGCAAATAACAGCCAGGAAAGATCCTTCATGTGCAAAAACCCCAAAAGTTCTTCAAGAGAGCAGGATCAGGAGAGAGCCTCCTGGAATCTAGAAAACCCAGATAAGAAACTAGAAGTGAAAACAAACCCCTTGTGCTGAAATCCAATATTTTAGCCTAATGCCCCTGCAATTCCTGAGGCATGTAATGTCTTCCTGCACGGCACTCCAGTGGTACATTAGCTCCTGTAACAATGCCAGCACATAAAGAGTTACTGTTCTTTCCCCCCTGCACCCCCCACCCCCCCATAAAGCATTTGACAGCCATGCCTAATAATTCTTTCTGGTGTGGTTTTTCTTTTTCTTGATGTCTTTATGTGAATATGAAGCCGGAGTGAAAGGCTTTGGGTGACCCCTGTGAGAGAGAAAAAGTATGAACTACAGAGCAAAAGAGTGAGATATAGACTCCCTGCCGAGCCCTCGGCATCTTCTCTGGCAGCTCACAACTTGGCTTCAGAGGGCCTTTGTGAGGGAAAAAGGACTCTTCTTCACTCAGGCTGTGACAATAGGTGTTTTGTCAGCGAGGGACAGGATAAAAAGCAGGGGGTGGGAGGCGAGATCATCATCGGCCAGGGGCTCGCCTTTGGGGCCTGCAGATGTTGGAAGGAGGATGATTTATTGCTCCAGTGTCCTCAGTGGCATTTGGCCACCTTCCCAGAGCCCAGGCTTGGTGGCTGGGAGGGTGGGAGGCGGGAGAGCAGCACAACGAGGCATCTCCAAACCTTCTATGGGCAAAGTGTGCTGGGGGCTGCGGGAGGGGGCACGGCCGGGGCTGGGACAGCCATGGAGGGAATGAGTGATAGAGCTATATTCCCAAAGCTAGATATTTTTCAATTATTATGTATGTATTAAAACAGCTCTATTTTAAATTGCCCCACTCTAGAAAGCCCGGCAAACAGCGGTGCAGGGGTTACCTGGGCACCGACAACCAAATCCCAGGATGACTTTGTGCTGGGAAGAACCCAACCCAAATTCACCATCGTCATCCCAAACCTCAAGCTGACAAGTTTGGGTGTGGTTTTGGGGCGTGGGCCTCCAGGAATGACCCTTCCACAGCTCCCAAGGGCTGTCAGTGTATTTCTGCATGGCCATGCCTTCTTTCATTCACTAACGAAGGAGTGAGCAGAGCCAAGGTGCAAAAATTCCTGCTGGGCTCTGCCCCTGGCTGGCTGATCCCAAAGCCAGTCTGGTTTGTGTGTGAATGGGAGGGAAGGAGGGATCTGGTGCCTCCTGCTCGCTCAGGAGCTCCAGAAAGGCTTGGAAGCAGCGAAGGAGGATTTATGCAAATCAGCTGAGAAAGGGAGCCACTATTTTGGACGTCTCTTCATACCTCAGAAAAAAAAAAAAAAATCCCAGACCCTTTTGAAGTCTGCCCACTGCTCCATATATCCAGTATATTGAAATGTATCCCAGATCACTGAGCCAGGAAATACTGGATAATTTCCAAGAAGAAGGAATCACAGCCTAGCAAGAAATACACACCAAGACAGTGTATTGCCAGCAGTTTGATTTAGGACTTTTGCTCCAGCTCCTTCCTTCTTTTAATACACAGTTTTCCACCACACTTTCTATATAAATACTCTATCCTATGGCTGACAGCCTCTCTTAGTAGATTTATCCATTAGTGGATTTACTAAAAATGTTTTCTACTGAAACAAGGGCAAATACTTCACCTCAGCAAAGGACAAATCCAGAGGCAGCATTAAAATCAAGCCCAGTAAATCCTAGACAAGATAGATGCAATGAAAAACTTTTGAGAGTCACCTTGGACACAAATTCCAGGTAGAAAAATTATTAAAAAAACTAGCAAACAAATTCCAAAAGTGGAAAGTGACTGAAAAAGGCATGAGAGAAAACGTATCAAAGCCCTGAAATGAGGCACAAAGGTGCTTAGTAAAGAAGTGAAGAGCCCTATTTGTCTCAGCTGCCAGGACCCACCAGCACCTCTTAGGAGTGAAATCTCCAAATGCTTTCCTAAGTTCCAGACACACTTTCCTGCATGTGCTCAAAACTGTTATAGCCATTTACAGAAGGAAGTGAAGCATTCAGAGGATAAGTGACACGTCCAAGGTCACACACAGAGTCAACTGCAGAGTCAACAGAAGAGCAAGGAGAGCTTTGCCGAAAATCCCTTGGCTTTGACTGCCAGACAATGGCTCCCCCTCCCACGTAATCAACCAGTTATGGAAAGGCATAAATGCATATTTGCAGGGCTAAATATGTTCACTTGAGAATAAAAATGTTTGGATGATTATCTATAAATTATCTGACATTCTCCAGACCGCTCCGGTTTGGAAGTTGGATGGAAATTTGATGAATTACAAGCACGACACAAATGTTAGAGGAGAAGCTTTGCTTTGACTGTTTTCTCTGTGTCTCTGCAAAAAAAAAAAAAAACCAAAAAACAACAACAACAAAAAAAAAACCCTGGAAGAATGGCAGGGATACACCAAAAAATACAACCCCCACGGAGCTGAGTTTCCAAAACCTCTCAAATTATTATTTCTCTGATTTCAGATTGTTTATCACTATTGGCATTTAATATTCCACTACTGATCTTGCCACAAAATGACTTTTTTTTTTTGAAGTAAAGCAATAACCACAAAGTATGAGCAAAAAAAAGTCTATCTTAGAGGCAAAATAAATTTCCTCTGGACTTTCACAGGCTGTCAGGTCCCAAATATCTCCCATTTCCCGATGACATTATTAATGCTGGCCTAGGAACTCTTCCATAGTTTGGGAGCAGTAATTAAAATAACTGAGCTGCTTTTTTCATTTCCGTTTTTCCTGGTTATGTTTGTCCATGTTCTTACACACCCAGATTCTCCTTCTTTGTGGCAGCAAACCCTTTACTCTCCATGGTGTTGAGCTCTCCAGCTCCTGAGGGATGTCACGGGACTGGAAGTAGAATTTATGTCAAACTCCCCTGCGAGGGAACGCGCTGCTAAAAGCTGGCTTTGTCTCGTTTGTTTTTTTTTTTTTTACTAGGCAGTGTTTGGGCTATAGACATGGATAATTCTGCATCTTGAATGCTTTGCACCAAATTGCCACATCAGCACTAAATACCTCCACTTAATTTTTCATTTGGACCCGATGAAACATTTTTTCCCATGGAAGGAAAAGTCTGGTCTTTGTGATCGTGGCACTGCCAGCCCAAGTTACAGTAAAGGTTAATCACAAACAAGAGACAAGTAAAGTAGACAAAGAGCATCATACACTTCACTTTTCAATGGATGTTTTCATAAATGTATGAATAATTTAAATTATCATTGCCGAGTATTTATTCGAGTGTTTCAGGGGAAAAAAATGCCTCCTCTCTTTTTTTTTTTTCCCCTCCTTGATTCTTTTCATTTCTGTCTCATCTCTTTTATGTGCTGCATCGGCTGTTTTCTTGCCATCTGAATCAGTTTTTTGGAACAATGGGATGTATGAGGGCTGAGGGGGCAGTGGAAGAATACAGCCCTTGTTGTACACTCTGTGACTTGACATTGATTAATGAGGGTGCGGACATGGGCAGAATTTGATAGAGAGAGAAGGGGAAATTGGAGGACCTGAGGGCACCAGAAGGAGGAGGGCAAGGAGATGACAGAGAGGACCAGAAGGATGCCAGTGACTGCACAGCGAGTGGCGGAAGTCACCCCACCCAGGGCCATGGTGGCCAGAGATCTGGAACGGGGGAAAGGCACTTCCATGACAGGACAGTGTCCCCTCACAGTGATGGGGACATTTCAGGGAGCATCTCACACCTCTGCAGGGTTATCCTGCACAGCAAGACCCGCTGTGCCAACATAACCCTTTCTCATGTGGACATTACACCCAAAATTGCTGTTTGAAACACCTTCCTCTCTTCTTCCCCTCATTCTCCATTCAGTCTCCACCCTGTTGGTTTAACTCCAAAACCTGAACACACAGAGGTTACAACTTCCCTGCAGGAGCCTAAAACCCTGTGCTGAAACAATCCTGAGATCCAGACCTTGAGGATGCAGGGGAGGGATGGATTGGTAGCACTTTGGAGACAGAAAAGTCTCCTAAATCCTGTCCTTTCAGCTGGATGTCTCTTATTTTCTCATGTGAGTAAGTTAGAAGTAGTGATGCTGGTCAGAAAAGTGTTTGCACACTGATAAACCAGAGACATTTCAGGAAAGTCGAAAGTTTGGTGTGCTTCTGACTTTTTTTTAAAAACCCACCTTGCCCCTTCAGAAGTAGAGGCCCAAAATGAGCTTAATCAGTTGGTGAAGTTGTAGAAGAGCAATGTGTTCCTTGCTGGGTGGTTCAGGTTTAGCAAAGCCACCAGGTTCTCTTTACTTGTATTAAACCAAGAAAAAGTTTGCTGTAAAATAGAAAAACTCAGAAAGAAGAATAATAACAAGTGACTGCAATCCTTTAGGATCCAGTTCCTAAAGTAACCCAGAAAAAGATGGAGAGAAGCTTTTTACAAGGATGTGTAGTGACAGGACAAGGTGGGGGGGTGGCTTCAAATTGACAGAGAGTGAGTTTGGATTAGAGATGAGGAAGAAAATCTTCCCTGTGAGGGTGTGAGGTGGAACAGGGAAGTGGTGGCTGTCCTCATCCCTGGAAGTGTCCAAAGCCAGGTTGGATGGGGCTTGGAGCAACCTGGGATAGTGGAAGGTGTCCCTGCCCGTGGCAGGGGTGGAGTAAGATGAGTTTTAAGGTCCCTTCAAACCCTTCTGGGTCTTTCCCACCCTGCTCCAGGACTGACTGTGGGTCTTCCCTGCTGCTGGCTTGCTGAGCTGGGAACTGCAGGGGTGAAGTTCTGGGACCCACATCTCCCTTTCCAGCATGTGGGGCACAGTTTGTGGGTTTGCTGCTTCTGGTCCTTCAAGGTGCACCTGAATAGCCCTGAACCAGGAACTCTTAGGTCTGGCTGGCAGGACCTGCCCTCTGCAGAGAAAGATCAAAGCTGCTGGCTCAGACAGGTCCCCGAAGTGCTCAAAAGCCACCTGAAAGCTTCACACTGCCCTGTGTGAGGTGTCAGGAGCAGGAGAAGCACCACAGCTGCTTGGCAGGGAATTACAGCACGTTTGGTACCCCAGTAAAGACAGGACCTAGGGTACAGTTTGGAATTATTGCTGTTAAAAACATCACTATAATCCTCCTGGTTAGAAATATTTACAAACCCCACTTTTGATGAAACCTGGAAACAAAGCTGTGCTTTCAGAAATTTCAACCAGAAGGAGAGAGAGAGAATCCACCTAAACCAGCCCGTTCTCAGACTCAAATTCAAATTGTTTTGCCTCTCTGCAGTGCCCCAGATAAATTCGATATCTGCCAGCCCATGGACTGTTCATGTGCTAATCCCACTCAGACCCTCATTCAGGGCTGGTCTCTTTTGCATAAAACATTAAATGTTGGTTTGAGGGGACAGTTGTCCCTACCCCCTGTGTGGGATCTCTCCCCACCAGCCTCTGGCCACACCAACCCTGTCCCATTTTCCCAGAGTGAAAGATCCTGGGTCTGCTGTGTGTGAATATAAAAGGAACACAGAAGAGTCTCACTGATGAGCACAGAATCTGCTCCCTGTCTCCCCTCTGCCCTGACCACCACCAGCTTTAATCCCTCACCCGAAGAGCACCACGAAAATCCTCCTCCTGGCTTAGGTTCACGCAACCTGTTTGGGATCTCTGGGTGCAGAGGCAAAAGCAACAGCCTGTCCCCCAACATCTGGCTGAGAACGAGGTCTCAGACTTTTTCTCTGAGCAGACTCTTCCAGCCTTCCCCTTTCTCCCTCCTCTTTGCATCCAAGACAAGCGGCCCAGTGATCACCTGCAATGGCAGCCCCAGAGGGTGACCTGAGCCCTAGAGCTACTGCTGGAACAAATGAGAGAGCTTAACTAGAGCAAGACTGGCATAAAAAGGAAAGGGGAAAAAAGAGAGGAACAAAGATTCCGTCCAATTTGCTCTTTTGGGCATTGTAAAAACTGGCCTGTTTCCCAGTATATCACTCTGCCATTGAATAAGGTCAATTGCAGAGCAGTTCTTCAGTCATCCTGATGGGTTTTCATGAGAAAGTGAATGGAGTGCAAATTAGCCAAAGTCGTCACAAGCTTTTTTACTGTCACTCCAAGCCTGACAGTCCAAAGGAAAATGAGGATTAATAAATCTAACGAACTTTCTCCATTATCCAAGCCAGGTTAGGAAACTATTTATTGTCTCTCTTTTTCTGTGTTTCATCCATTTCGCCTACTGTGGTGAAGCATTTGGAGAAGAAAGGAACAACAGCCGCACGCACACACACGCTCACACACACCCCCAGAGCTCAGCCCCTCCAGAGCCCAGCACAGCCACGGCCACAGCACTAAATAAAGGCACTGCCAGCAAGAAAATCAAGTTTTTAAACTAACTCTGCCTCGTACGCACCGTGTACAGTTTTAGATGAATCCTCGTAATTGCTCATTCCCGTTAATTAATATGTGCTCAGTGTGTTGAGCATAAATATTTTATGGGAGAAAGAAGGGCTGCTAGTAAAGCTTTAAAATTACCTTTTTTGAGGGCAGAAAATTAGTTTCAAGTTAAAGGATTAGTTTCAAGGGAAAGGAAAAGTTTTTTGACAATTACATCCACGTGTGAAGTGGATTTTAGTGCAGCTTCAGTAAATTTTTTTTCAGTAGCTACTGAAAGGACACAAATCTTTCCTAATTTATAAAAAATAATTTGTGTTTGAGTGGCTTTTAAAACTTGCTTAACTTAGAGAACTGCCTGAAGCATTCCCAGAGAACAGGAGGTCACACAGAAGGGATGCAAAGGCCTCTAGGAACCATTTAGGCTTTTTGGGTTGGAAGTTTAAGTCTGTGTGTCTATTTATGCAGATATTTATGGATTTAAATCAGGATAATGAAAATCTGTCCAAGTTCACAGCTGGACAACACGTTACTCATGTAACTCCTCTACACTGGCATTCCTACATAATTTTCCTTCAACATTCCCAAAGTCCTTAAAAACTTCCCTGAACAAGGCCTTGTGCTGCCTGAAAATAGATGTTTGAGCGGTCAGAATTCTTGTTTTCAGCACCAATTAAAGACATTTCCCATGTGCAGTAAAACAGGTGGAGAAAAGGAGACAAAGGGATCAGTGCCTTGCTCCTGTCCTTGGGAATAAATGCCCGAGAGGAGACCAGCCCAGACTGCAGGTTTCTACTGTAATTTCAGCTAAAAGTGATCAACCCTCTCCAGTTTCTGAGGATTGGGAATGCAGTAATGGTGGGGGCAAGCAAAATGTAAAATACACAAAATCTGGCACCTGGATCCTCATTAAACCCCCCCAATATTGTGAATGAGGACAAAGATGATGAGGGAACATTGAATTGCTCACACAAAACCAACCATGGCTTCTTAAAACTAAAATGCTGAACTTCAACACTGGCTACAGCCAAAAATGATCCCATTTTCCCTCTTTCTTCCAGTAACCATGAAGGCTTATTTCAAATCACGCTTCATGTTGTTGCTGACAATGAGTTATTCCTCTCCCAACAAAATCTCCTAAACTTCCTTCATTAATAACCAGGAAAAAGTTCAATAGACAAAACACAAGGTTTCATTCTGGAAGCTACTCAGAAAAAAAAAAGCTTTAAGTTCTTTCATCTTTCTTTGACACAATAAAAATCATAGCAAAAAAAAAAAAAATCATGAAATATCTGTTTGGTATTTAATCCTCGTGGCTGCAGTGGGTGACAAGCCAGGGGAAAGCCAACTCCAAGAGTTTGTTTCAACACTTTGTTTTCAGCTTTTCTGTGGAGACACTCACCAGAATAAATTCCACCTGAGGAAGCTCATGCCCCTGTCTGAGTAGCTGAAGAAAAATTGTTGAGCATTCAGAGCAATCTGGGCTTTGTTGAGATTTCCCTTCTCCTACTTTTACAGTCACTTGTCATTCCATTTAATAAGAGAGAAAACTTTCCTGACCAGCTAAATTATGCCATTCAAGACGTTAAGGAAAACACACATACCCTGAAGTAAAGGTAAAATTATGCTGCAATCATCAAATCAGCCTTCTCTTCTTTATCCCATCTGTATATTCTCCTTGGAAAAGCTGGAGCAGGGGCTCCACGAGCAGCACAGCCCTACCTGCCTGCCACTGCAATTGCTGGTATTTTAATCTCATCAAAGAATCTGAGTTTTTCTTCCTGCTGTTTTGACTTTGCTGTCTTTTAGCCCTGTCACATTCACTAGTTTTGAATAAGTGCAGAACTTGCATTTACAGAATTTGCAATCTGCGAGATTGTTTAAGTGATTTATCAAATACTTTGATTGAACACTTATTGCTGCTCCAGTTTTGAATCTCATTTAAATTGACTGGGCTTGACATAAGCCTTTGGAGTGAACACAGAAATGAGTCCAGGCTCTGGCAGGTACAGCACGAGGGGGAAAAAGTTCCACCTCCAGTCCCAGCACTTCTGGAATTACACCCTGATAAAATCAGTGCTCTCTATTCCTTATTAAGCATTTTATGTCTGAGAAAACCTCAGTCAGATGGACTTTATCTTATTGGTGATACAGCACAACAGCTCTGAAAGTTGATTCAGAAAACGCAGAGGCACTCCCCAGGGCTCTAAACCAGAAAATTTGGATTTTCTCTCAGTGGAGATGAAGGGCCCAGACCTTTGGCAGGCTCTGCTCAGCCACAACCACATCACTTAAATCCAAGTTAAAATCACTTTGCACTCACAGACAACATTCAGACCAAAGAAAGGCTGTAAGTTCTGAAATACCTAAAAAATTGAAAAAATTGTGAGTTTTTTGTCATCAGATGGATGATGCACCTCTGAGGGATGCTAAGCAAATTTGGGGCAAGTGGATTTGAAGGTCTACAGAGACAACACCCAAAGGGATGCAGCAAAACTCTTCCAAATTAGAGCTCAACGCACCCCAGAACCACTGGAAGGCTCAAGGCCTTCTGCTCCATGGAGGCATTTCAATTTAACTATTTGTGTATTAAATTCACGCAATTCTCTTTTTTTCCCTAGGTTTGTGTAGAACAAACACAGTCTCCAAGACCACGTGCTGCCTGCCACATCCCTTTCCATGGGAGAACCACTTGGAAACAAAACTTAGCCATGATTAAAAGCACAGGAGTGCTGTAATAAATCACAAATAACACAGAGGGGAGGGCCAGAGCCAGGGTGGGTTCCAAGCACCTGGGATCCCGAGGTGATCAGGTGTTCACTGTGGGTAACAAGCAAGCAGAGGTAGAAGGAATGGAGAGGATTTGTTTCAGCCCATCAGAGATGAAATGAAATGAAATGCTCCTGCAGCACAACGGTCCCGAGGCTTTCTTGCTAAATCTGTTGTCTTTCAGGCTCATGGCATTTTCAATGCTTCCTCCAAACTCATGTGGGATAATGCACTCCCAAAAAGTAGGCTCTAGGTATGCACATTCTTAAAATCAACCACTCAACACGCATCCAAATAAAAGTGAGCTTTCCTCCCCATTTTCCCCAAGAAAGGAAGCTCAGAGCCCTTTTATGCATTGTGAATGGCCCACCTAATTTAGACTGAATTATACCCTAACCTTCATTTCCCCTTTACTTCTTTGCTCCATTCAGCAGTTTCTGACTTCAGCTAATTCACTAACAATCCCAGCTGGTCCTTCCCAGCTCCCAGTTCTTTAGCACATTGTCCAAGGAAACTATGTGCTCCCATCTACACTGGTATTCCACTCTCCAATTAACCTACTGCTGAGAGGCTTTACCCCTTTCCACCATCCATTCCTCTGCACAGACTTTTTTTTTTTTTTTTAAACCTTTTATTTCTTGAATTAAAACGCAGGAGATCCCTTCCAGGTGAGAAGGTGTTAAATTTATTTGCTGAAGGTTACTCAGGAAGACACGACCCAGGATGGGGGTGAGAGCCCTGAAAGAAAACCCTGCTTGATCGCCAGCGTTTTTCAAAGCTGAGTGTTAAGGAACAGATGTTTAAGGTAGGAGTAAACAAATAACAAAAGAATTTCCACACTTGCTCTGTGACAGGCGTGTGCTTGTTGTGAGCACTGAAGCCTGGCAGAGGAGCCAGCTCAGCCAGAGGTGTGGCTGGGGTTTGATCCACACACAGATGGCACTGCTGGAGACACGGGCATGGACTTGTGTTCTCGCTCTTTAAAAATAATCAATCCCATTTTTTATCACACAGATGGCACTGCTGGAGACACGGGCATGGACTTGTGTTCTCGCTCTTTAAAAATAATCAATCCCATTTTTTATCACACAGCTCTAACTTTGGTGCCAACAGAGGGAAGGCCTGTGGGCCTGTGGGCCTGAGGGCTCCTCACTGGGAGAGTTTTGCCATGGACAAGAGCCAAAAGTAATCTGTCCTGGTTGAAGCCTCTGCACTTTTCCTCCACAACTCTCCAGAAGGCACCATCTCCATCTCCCTGCCGTGCTGCTGAAAGTCATTTTGGAGATGATAAAACCACTTAGGAGTAGCAAAAGGTCCTTCACTTCTGAGGGTGGGAGTGTCCATAAATCAAGCTTTGGGACAATGGTGCAGTTAGTGTTTAAGAGATGAGCTGCCCTCACTTTTGGTTTCAGCACGAGTGAACTTGGTACAAGTTACCACCAGTGCAGCACTATTGAACTGTTAAGCTAAAAAAGGGATTAAACACAACCACCAAAACAAGAGATTGTATCAACTCTGAAAATCCTGCACCTTCCATATTACTGGCTAAAGGCTGCAAGAGAGAAGCCTTGATCCACACTACAGACCTATTTCACTCATTACCTTATATATATAGATATATATTTATAGATATAAAACTTTAGTTTTGTCTGATCAGGAACAGAGATGAGCCCAACCATTTGGATGCCTGATCACATCACATTTGCACGAATAGAACAAACCAGCCAGAAACTGTTCTGCCATTTTGGGGATAAAGCCAAGGCTTCAACATCTTGGAGTCCCCTGCCCAAGAACATTTTACACCCAGAATTCCCACAGCAGATGTTAATAAACCTCTCTGGATTCAGGCTAGAGCCTTGTCTCTCTTACAATGAGGGCCTGCACATCAGCCCTGCTGATAAAAATTGTCCCCCTCTTCACCTAAACTCTTACGGTTATCCCAAAAACTCCTTCCTTATGTAGATTAAGACCACATTTTAGAAGACCTGAACTTCCATGTTTGCTTCCTGAAATCCATTAACATTTCCCTCTCTCCCACCATGTCAAGTGGCTTCTTTCTGGGTAAATCGCCCAGATCTCATCATTGACAAGATCCCAGATAAAACAAACACAGGTAAAATGTAATTACTGGCTATTAAACACCCACCTCCCCCAATTCCTCCTTTTCTTGTACATTTGCTTAGAAGCAAGTGAGCATAACAACAGCCCCATGCTCAGAAAGTGGGGCTGGGAATCAGGCAGTGAGAAAGTCAATATGGAGCAGTGTGTCCATTTGTTTTGATTTATCTCACTAACTTCAATTGACAGTTAATTCATCAGAGGAGGAAAATGCCAGTCTAGTGAAAACACAACTCGTGAAGGAGAGAGAACCGAGTGGAAAACACAGAGTGGGGATAATACAGGTAATAAATTAAAGGATACAGTATCAGTATTTTATCATTCCCATTCTGGATTTGCTATATCCCGACTCTTGCCAATTACAATTTATAGTGAGCAGTAAATTTACACTGATTTATTTCACACACACACACACATACACACACATGCCCTTTACAAGATGAGGTGACTTTGGAAAACAGGAAAAGACAGGGAAAAGAGTTGCTTTGGCTCAAATTCCTAAATCTGAAATTTCCAGCAGCAACTACAAACCCTTGTAACAAACCGCAGGCGAGATGAGAATTTACACTGAGAACGTTGGCTTGGATCTGAAATCCACAAAAGTACTGAAGGGTTGAAAATGGGATTTGCACCAGTGACACCAGTGCAGGGGGTGGGGATGCACTGGGAGCCTCACACATCCCTGTGGGCTGATCCACAGTCTGCCCAGCCTCACAGGGCTGGGTATCCCCCCTTAGCAGGGAAATGCTCCAGATATTCCCTGGTTTAGCCCCCTGACCCCACAGCTCCTCCCTTGGAGTCATTTGTTGTCACCCAGCAACATTCCATTTCTCCCTGCTCAGGGGATTTTTGCCTTCAGTGCCCCTCTCTCCCAAAAGATGTTTTTCAGGTTGGTCTTTGCCTTACTTTAGGACAACATCAGCGACAATAAAAGCTGGAGATGGGATCTGGGGAGGCTGTGAGAGCCTGGCCCAGTTCCACTGTGTTCACCTCACACCACCCCCCACCAGTGCCCAGAGCCATCGGGTAAGAGACATCAGACAGAATATCCCTGCTGGGATGGATATATGAATTTATTTCACTCACACTGTCCCCATCCTCTCTGAACCTCCTGATCTCCTGTGTTCTGGAATTTGCCTTTCACTACAAAAAGCAGAACTTGCTTTTACTTAATTTAAACACTTTTCCCAGTAGTTTCCTCAAATGCTCCTGTACAAGGATCCTGTTTGTTCTTAGACAACAATCCCAGTTTGAAGTTCAGCCTTGCATGGACACAACTTGGATTATTCTTCCCTGCATATCGTAAATTAAATGACCTCGTGTTTATTTGGAATGGAAGTTAACCTGTGGTCTTTTTGGCCCATTCACTGAGTTTTGCAGGGCTACTGAACATTTTGGGCACCATCCCTGATGCTGAACTTCCATCTGGGAAGTGCTGCTCCTCCACTCAGCAGCAAACCCCAATTTCTGCTCCAAAGAACACAGACAGCTCAACAAGGAGCTGAACTTCCTGCCTTTTTTTTTTCCCCTTAAATCACCTTCTATGCTTATTAAACCCCAAGCACAGCTGCAGGGGACTAGAAGAAATTAAGCTTCTTTCTGTCCATTTCCCAGGAAACTGGACAAGAGCCAAAAGTAATCTGTCCTGGTTGAAGCCTCTGCACTTTTCCTCCACAACTCTCCAGAAGGCACCATCTCCATCTCCCTGCCGTGCTGCTGAAAGTCATTTTGGAGATGATAAAACCACTTAGGAGTAGCAAAAGATCCTTCACTTCTGAGGGTGGGAGTGTCCATAAATCAAGCTTTGGGACAATGGTGCAGTTAGTGTTTAAGAGATGAGCTGCCCTCACTTTTGGTTTCAGCACGAGTGAACTTGGTGCAAGTTTCCACCAGTGCAGCACTATTGAATTGTTAAGCTAAAAAAGGGATTAAACACAACCACCAAAACAAGAGATTGTATCAACTCTGAAAATCCTGCACCTTCCATATTACTGGCTAAAAGCTGCAAAGGCACCAACGTGGGGTAGGACACAGGAGAAAGGAATCACAGCCTGAACTTTCACCCAAATGCCTAAATTAAATCACAAGTCTTGCAAAGCTTTAGACAAGTCTGGATACTTCTGTTACATTCACAAGGTGCTGCATTGGGGGTTATTGCTCAGAAAATACAAATTATTGCAGTAGGATTTATTGGTATGTGTGGTCCCATAGGCCCAAATGCCAGGCTGGTCCAGTGAATGGGGTGAACTCCTTAAAACAGCTAAAAATTAGGTGTACTGTTTTATTATATAGGTACATGATTTTATACTATACAGGTATAGTATAAAATCATGTACCTATATAATATACTTTATTATATAGTTATATAATT
>VXAX01007198.1:92468-124792 GCA_013399835.1 Leptocoma aspasia
TAATATATAAATATATAAAAATAGATACTATATATTTATATATATATATAAAATATTTATATGCTTTTTTAATATTTATATAGCTGCTTGTTTTAGATGGGGATGTTTCTGCTCCCTGGCTGGGCCCAGCAGCTCCCACCAGGATTCCCACCCTGCCAGAGGACACAAGGCACCACCACAGCCCCAGCAACAACCAAAATCCCTGGGGCTGCACTGAATTCTCCCCCTGCAAAAACTTTTTAGTCATTCCAAGGAATGAAACACAACGACCCATGTTTGACAGGTAAGGATTTCCCCCACTCAGCTGAACAGGCTGTGATTTATGAGCAAAGTTTCCAAGCTGTTAAATAACCTTTTCCTTCATTACATAAAAGATGAAGGAAGCTAAAAGGTGTAAGCAGGAAAACAGAATCTGATGTTTTATGGTGTTTAGGGGTGGAATTATCCAGTCCCACTAAAGCTGCCTGTGTGGCACCGACAGGAAATTCACCCCAACTACAGCTGTCAGCTCTCCCCTCCTTCAAGAGGCAAATATTTATTCCCCTCCTCACAGCAATTCCTTTAGACTATGGCTGTTGTCAGCTACAGGAGAATCATGGGTTTCCTGTTGGGATCTTTGACACTTGTCAAGTTCAGTTCAAAAAATTTCCCCTCTTGCAGCGTTAAAACCACACTCACAGGAAAAGTTTTGCTGCTCTGCTGCACCAAAACGCTTTGGATGTAGCCCAGTTTTTAGAACTTGCTTCGAATCAATAAATTGGATTTAAATTTGCCTCCTTAACAGCTCTGAAGGAGCTGAGCCTGTCCCCCTCCCTGCCCTGCTTGAGGACAGACACAGAGCCCTTGGAAAGGACTGGGGACACTGCTCAGTCCTGCTGCTCTCTGCCTCCGAGACAGGAGGTTTATCCAGCTCCTCACATCACTCTTCTTTTCCAAACATTTGGCTGTGGTGGCTCCCCCCCCTTCCCTTCCCTTCCCCTTGCTCCAAGTTGAAGGCAGTTCACCACTTACGGTCATTTACAGCTTACATCCTGGCAAATCCAGAAGGTGTCTGATGAAAAAGAGGGACTAGCCAAGCATCTTAATCCCCCTGTTCATTCATGCTCTCTGTAATGTTCTTTCAGGCCTCTGCTGAGAGACTAGGCTGAAATGAAGGCTGATAAATTAGTCTGGAGGGAAACAAGGCAGATTCTGCTTGTAAAAGGTCATTCCAACTTTGTTCTGGGTGAGGGTTTATCTTGACTGCAGCTGCGACAGACAATGGCCGGGGCCTAAACGGCAGAAATCCAAGCTCTGCTCACGAAATTACTGTGCTGATAAGGGAGAATGGGCTTCAGGGAGATCTAAATGGGAAAAGGGAGGTGGGGGACAAGGGTGAGATGTAGGTACTTTGAGCAGGATGGAGCAGGGATGGCACAGTGAGATGTACGACTGAAGCCGGGCGCTGTCTGAAAGGGAAGGAGCACACGGCTGCCTGAGCAGAGCCCAAGGGAGCAAAGAACCTCTTGTGGTGCTGAGGGAAAGGTCTCCCTAGGGTGCTACACGGGCACAAAGGGGCTGAACCTGGACCAGACAGCTCATAAAATACACCAGACACAGAGGTGGCTCTGAAAGGTCAGGGCTGCACTGCTCAGGGTCCAGGCATGGCTTCCAGGACGTGCAGGGATTTATAGGTTGGATGCAAGGGAAATTTAGGTTGGGTGTTAGGAAAAAGTTTTTTACACAAAGAGTGATAAAGTTCTGGAATGGATGCCCGAGGAGGTGGTGGAGTCACCAGAAAAGCCTGCATGTGGCACTGGGTGCCAGGGTTTAGCTGAGGTGTTAGGGCTGGGTTGGACTCGATGATCCTGAAGGTCTCTTCCAACCTGGTGGTTGTGTGAATTCTGTGAACTTCCCCAGCAACATGTGGCCAAGAGCAGCCAAAATAAACCCCACCAAGGAGAGTGCAGGAGCAGGACCCTGGGTGAGAACACTCCTCAGTGGAAAACACTCTATTTTCTTTAGTAACTTTTTGTGCCTTTCTGGGCAAAGGGAGTAAAAGATGGCGAGTGTGACAAGCCACCCTCCAGTCTGTGCTTCTGATGGAGTCAGAGATGTGTCCTTTATGGACACATCCCACTGGAACCTGCACATCCCCAGCTGTGCAGACACACCGAAGGGTCACAGCCCACTGTCACCTCTCTGGAACTCGATTCCAGCTCCACTCGGGCCTGGAGCTGAGACCCCCCTGCCTCCAGCCCTGGGATCCAGCACAGGATGGACCTGGAGCTGCTGCAGAGAGTCCAGAGGAGGCTCCAGGATGATCAGAGGGATGGAGCAGCTCTGCTGGGAGAGGGTTGGGATTGTCCAGCCTGGAGAACAGAAGGTACCCTAATGGTGGCCTTCCAGCACCCTGGAAGGAGCCAACAGAAAGATGGAAAAAATACAATTTACAAGGGCCTGGAGTGCCAGGACAAGGGGGAATGGATTCAAACTGAAATAGTAGGGTTAGGTTAGAGATTGGGAAAAAAATTCCTCCTTGTGAGGGTGGGGAAGCCCTGGCCCAGGTTGCCCAGAGAAGCTGTGGCTGTCCCTGGATCCCTGGAAATGTCCAAGGCCAGCTTGGACAGGGCTTGGAGCACCCTGGTGTAGTGGAAGGTGTCCCTGTCTGTGGCAGGGAGTGAGATGAGATGGGCTTTGATGTCCCTTCCAACCCTTCCTAGGATTCCATGATTTTGTTGTCTGTTTGCTTTGAGGACAGGGGGACCAGGAAATCAGGAGAGCTGCACAGCCCAGCCAAGGTGGAGATCTTACAGGGATGCCTCACAAAGCAGCTGGGCCCCAGTGACAACTTGAGAAAGAGAGCCCATGACTGGGAATAACTCTCCCAGAGACACCCCCATGCTCTGGCAATGCTCCTCCCAGCCCAAGGGCCAATTCCCCACCTTGCCTGACCCCAGGCCCTCCTCCTGCAGCCGTGATTCTTCCATTTATGTTTCTAAAAATGCCTCAAACTCAGCTTCACACCTTCCCTGGACAAGCAGCCCTTGTTTTGCAAAGCTGAGCTCTCTCAGTGCTGGGACAGCCCCGCTTTGCACAGCTCCCAGCACTTTGCTGGGATGGAACACATGGAAAGAAGAATAATGAATGCACAGAAAGAGGAATAATGAACACACAGAAGGAGGAAAGGGAATAATGAAGTGTTAATAATTCTGTTAACACAGTTCTTCACTGTGTTACCAAGTGAAGAACCAAGTCCATCCATGTCCCACTCCTTCAGAAAAAGCAATAGACTCAACTCTTCATTTCCATCCCTAAATACAACAAAATTCCCTGGCATTTCCAGGGCCAAACAGGAAGAAACTGAAGTGCCAAAATGTGTGAAGTCCTAAATCCCAAACAAAGTCAGTCTTGCTACGTTTACCAGCTCTCCAGGTCTGTGGTGCTGCTCCATATTTGCCATGGGAAGAGGAGGACAGTGCCAAATTATGCAGAGAATGTGATTTTCCCATCCTTTAAAAGTAATTAACACAACATTTTACTTGGGGAAAATTCGCTGTCGGTACTTCTTGCATCGCATAGATTGAGGTAAAGAGATTTAACTTAGAACTTTCAGACATTGGGATTGACCAGGAGCTCAGATGGGGTTTACTGAAGGGTTTGAAGACCCTGAGCACATCCCTGGACCTCACCCTGGAGCCCTCAGTGCCCCAGTCCCACATGAACATCTCTGAGCAGTGAGGAGCATGAGGCTGATTCCCAAAAAACCAACAGCCTCCTGAGTGCCTCCTACCAGCAGCCTGAAAACCCCAAAATGAGTTATTTTGCATCGCTCCCACCTTCCCAAAGTGCCTCTGAGAGAGCCCCCAGAGCGCTGCCTCCTTCAGAGCCCATGCATATTTATGGTTTCCCTTACTGATCATTTCCTTTACAAAATCCCACTGTGTCCCAGGCTCCAGCAGTCAGCCTTGGCTGGGAGAGGACAAAACCCAGGTTGGGTTTCTCTGTAGGTAAAAATTCCAGAGGAAGAAGCAGTGCCCTGACTTCTGCAGGGCTTTTGACAATGAAAAAAAGCAATTTTTCAAACCACTGTGGTCACCACTGAGCTGTTCATGGGATTTTTCTTTTTCTTTCTCCTTTTTGAACGTGTGGCTGATAAAATATTGCTTCAGGAGCTGGTATTCAGGGATGGCTCTCAAAGACGAAAGGAAAATATTTATTTCCTTTTTCTGCTTGTGAATCAGAATGTTCTATTTAAAGAAAGTGCCCTCTGCCGGATTGCTCCATACCCCTTATGGAAATAAAGGAGAAATATCAGGAGGTATTCTTAGTCATTCCCTTCCCCTGTCTCTTCTTTCTTTCCCTTAATTCCTTATATACCCATGTTTTAGCCAATGCCTAAGATAGAGCAACTTATCGTGGCATTCTTGGGCCTAAAAAAGGCTTTACTCACTTAACCCTGGCACTGAAGCATTTGGGAAAATGTCAAAAAAAGGGGACAAATTTCAGTCGTTTCCCTCGGATGCCATAAGGTGCATTTTCCACTTTTATCCAGGGTCGAAATTATTAAATTAAACCCCCCCAAAAGTTGGAGCTGTAGACAATGGGGTCTCTCCTGTGATTCCATCAGCTTCTTCCTCTCAATCCCAAGCCAGTCCTTGTTTCTCCTGACATGGTTTTAATTCCAGTCATAGGAAACAGCCCAACAATTGGCAGCACCTGGATTTGACCCTTCCCCTTCCTTGTGGTGGTCCCCTGACACCAGAACAAAGCCCAGATCCTGTAGGAAAAATAAAAATATTGATGCTCTCCCAGAGCTGCTCCCTGGGAAGGGAACTGAACATGTACAAAGCTGAGCAACCTCCTCAGCCCAAAAAATCTCATTTAAAAATTTAAATATTTAAAATAATTCAAATTAATAGAATAAAAATTNGGGGATGCTCTTAGCAACTATTGAGGGCAGTCCCAGGGTGCTCTGGAATTCTGTTTTCTTCATGAACCCACAGATTTTTTCATTTTCACAGTGATTCCAGCCTGGCAGGTCTGGGAAATTGGGAAGGAGCCTTGCATGGGAGATGTTTGTTGTGCAGGTAACACACACAGAATTCCTCAGCAATTTCCCTGCAAGAGCAGGGGTGAGGGCTGGAAAACAGCAATTCAGGAACTCCTTTTCCCCGAGGGAGAGAAGCTGCTGCAGTAACATCATTGCCCAGGCAAAGGGAAAGGCAGAGGAAGGGAAAATGAATGAATCAGGCAAGGAAAAGGACCAGGAAATGTCATCACATCCTCACAGGGCCCAGCTCAGAGCCCCTCAGGAGATTTGGGGATCTCTTTGCTCATTTAAAGGATTTTTCTTTGCTCATTTAAAGGACTCGTGCTCCTTTCAGCATCTCTGGCTGAGACAGGACAGACAAGAACTCGCTGCTTCAGCTGGATCAGCTTTTAAAGGGAAATGAAGGAATCCCTGTGTGATCTGAGCTGGGAGACGGGACAAAACCATCACATTTCAAACTGTGCTTAGAGGCTCCTTCCTATTTTAATATTTTACAGTTAATTTTAAAATAGGCTTTAATTTTGAAGATATTTTTAGTGTTTTTAATATTTACTGTATCCAAGGAAATGCAGTATAACTCTCCTCCCAGCATTTAAGACCAGTCACATAAAGTAAATTCCGCTTGGCACTTAGAAGTATTTCTAAAAAGCAGAGAAAATAAAAAAGAACCCCTGCTAAAAATTTAAATTTTGCAGGAATTGGGAGGTTGGACTGCTGTGAGTCAGTGACACTTTCAAGTGTGCTCAAAACCCAGCAGTTTTCTCTGGCCCAGACACGGAGCCTGAACTCTGCTGCATCCTCAGCTGCTGGCTCCTATTTTTTCCCCAGTTATTTGTCTTCCATGGGACAGGCTCTACCTTTCCCCCCAAGTAGGAAATAAAAGCACTTATTTATTTTTCCTATGTAAAGGAGCAGCCTGGCTCTGACACTTCAGCTGAGAGACGCCTTTGTGCTTCAGCAAATAACCTCTCTTAAAATATAAATTAAAATATAAATTAAAACAAACTGCATTTACCAGTTCTGTGAAGCAAACTGAGCTAAAATCATGACTGCTTCCAGATCTCCTACAATCCAGGTGCCAAATCTCCCCCCAGGATGAGATTCCCATTCTTCTCTCAATTAGGAAAATTAACAGCGCCATGATAAATACCGTTGTTTATCCAAAGTGATGGAAATCATTATGTAATTATTTTATTTTCATTTTCCTGGGGTCCTGGAGGCCACAGAGCACAACCACCCCATGATTTATTGGGGGTGCTGGCAGTGCTGTGCTCGGTGTCAGGGGCGGGGGGGGGAATGGGAGCAGGAGAAATGCAATCAGGTCACACTCAATAATCACAGGGCTCTCAGGTGGGGTGGTGTCTTTCAAGGCACACACACAAAAAAAAATTTAAAAAAAAAAGGTGAAATGACACCATCAGCACAGCAGGGTCAGGGAATGAGGGAAAGCACCCAACAGGTCCTGCACAGGAGCCACTGAATCATCCCTGGGAGGGGCTGGGGGCCAGGATTGACACATCTTATTTATTTTTATGAGATAAGCGTGAATCACTCACTGCCATCCCGTGTCTAAAAAAGCCCTTGAATGATAGGTGTGGTTTAATTCAAAGAATATATTTTTCAAAACGTATCCCACAAAGCAAAGCGGGAGGCCAGATGTGAGGCTGTGCTGCAGATAAGGCAGGACACGTGTTCAAACCATCACCACCCAGCCCTCCTCTCTGCCTGAAAGGAAAAACACCTAAAAAAAAGAGAATTACACATCTTTTTTCAAGGTATGGCAGATAAAACACAGCATTCTGCATTGCCATGGATGTTGTGGGCTATTAATGAGTGAAGCTGAAAGTTTCAGCAAGTAACACCAGGCCTGGAGTGAGGAGTTCAGATGGAAACAGGGCTGGCCCTGCCTCCAAACACAAACTGAATTTCCTGAGGACTTTGAGGTACAATTCACTGCTCTGTTTCATTTTCATTTTCACAAATCTGCCCTTACTGGAGTTTGAAAAGAGAAAGCTCTTTCTGCAGTGGTAATCCTTGGGGAGAAGAGAAAGATCCATTCTCACATCAAAGCCCCCAGCAGCACATTTTCTAACCCCCAAAATGTCATTTGATTTTTTTTTTAATGCAGAAATCAGAAGGAACAGACATTAATTATGAAGCACGTCCTGTATGACAATAAAATCAGCATTTTCTAGCAAAACTGAGATGGTGCTGAGGAATGGCCACTTCGCAGCCAATTCCAGTGAACCCCCAGTTTAGTCAAAGCCTGACAATAAATTTCCTGTGATGAAGGACAAGAACTTCTTGTGCCAAAGGCAGAAGCACTGTTCAAATTAAGGAGCTGATGATTCCTAAAAACAAACAAACACAAAGACCAGGTTTTCAGAGTCTGGGGAGTGAGGTGTGCACACAAGTGGGATTATCAAGACTATAAACTACAGGAAATGAATTGGGAAATATGAACAGAGAAGAGGTTGGGTGTGAAGAACAGGTGTCATTCCTGAAGTAAATTCATAGCATGGAAAATGGAATATATTCTCATTGGCCATAACAAAGGGTTGTGTGGAAGTCTTACACCAGCATTCAACCCACAAGCCACTGCATGACAAAACTACAAATTCCAGAGAAATACTGACCAAAAAAACAATGTTGAACTGCAGAAGGAACATTCTTTGTAATCCTACAAATCTCAGAGTCGTTGAGTTTATCACCACTGAAAGAAACAGCACATGGAAGCAAAAGCCAACAAGTTACTGGGTGACAAAAAACTCCTCCCCTTTCCCTTTTTTTCAGCCATTGCCCATTTCCTGCCTGCTCAATTTTAGGAGCAGAGGATGCAAACACATCCCAAGTTACCATTTCCCAATTTGCCATCAGGCAGAGCTGCCTAGAACATCTCAGGGCTTTTCCAACCTTCCACCCCGAGGGAAGGGCTCAGACACCAACACCCAGCAGCTTATTCCATCAATTCCTGTCCAGCACACCGAGGGATTCATGGATGCTGCTCCCAAATGAAATTCTGAAGGCACTTTCTGGAAACAGACCCCTGAAATGTCCTTAAACACTCTGGGAAATGGGAAAATTCAGGAGGTGTCTGCAAGGACAAGCAGAGAGTGTTGGGGTGGGTTTGAGGACACCTGAGGGAGGGCAGAGCCCTTCCTTGGAGGTGTGAAATGTCCCTGCCACAGCAGGGGACAAAGGAACGGGAGAAGTGCCCCGGGGAGGGAAAGTTTGCTCAGTTACACTACAAAAACAAACATATCACAAAGTCAACGGGAATTGATAAATCCAGCTCCTGTCAGAGCACGCAGAGCAGTGGGGATGTGAGGAACCTTTCTGAAAATCGTGAGTGTAAATACCAACTTTTATCAGAATTATGAAACACAAGGACAATGTTTTGCCAAGGTCAGAGAAAAAAAAGGTTTGCACCGTTCGACTTGTGCCAGCCAATGAGGATTGCAGTTTGTCCCTAAAAATCAGCCTTTAAACAAAATAGCAAACAAAAATATAAATTGAAACTACAAATGCCACCGATCAATAATTGGGTCAGAAAAAGAGGATTCATCTTTCACATTGCAGCCTACAAATAATTAATATGGCATATTCCTAGAGGAAAATGATCCTGATTTTCAGAGACACCTGGAAGTGATCAGTACCTTCCTCAGGAATCTCGAGCTCCTCACACCTACAGCCCCCCTGAACCAGACCATGTGTTGCCAGTAAAATAAAAGGGATTTTTCCCCCTGAAACCCCCACTTTTTGATGCTTATACAGTAATACCAATCAAATATTCTGCAATGATATTCACAATTGAAGCCAACACCAAGAGGAATTTCTGAGGAATGTCATTGGAGGGGAGAGAGGGGATCAAAACTCAGCTGAATTCCCCTCTTTTCCCTGCACTAGGGTAGCAGGAAAAGGAAACTCTCCACTCAGTCATTCAACCAAACTCTGATTTTAGCTCTTCAGACACTTCCTACTGCAGAGCAACAAAACACAATTGAGTTTCATTCTCAAAACAGGAGGTTTTTGCTGTTTCCTGCACTTCAGACACATTGAAAAAGTAAACAAAACAAAAACATTTACACCTGCTTCTCTGGGCTTCACTGGGTCTCACTGCTCACTGATTTTTGACTTCACAATCAAGAGTGCAAATATAATCAGAAACAATTTAAACTTAATGCTTCAGCCTGGCCTTTCTGACCTCTGCTTCTAAGGAAACAGGGTTCTGTCACTGCACTGGTGCCTTCTCCTGGGAAAACCTTACAGTTCCAGCCCTCAGCTGCTTCCCACCCTGTAAATCCTCCAGGATTTTGTGAACCAGCTCACCCCAGTAGTGGCTGGTGGAGAAAATGGGGCAAGTCACTGCTTCACTCAGGGAAAAATGAGGGAAAATTCAGCTCCCACTTTTTGGGATAGGCTTCAGCTATCCTACAGCAAAATCCTGCCAGGAAACTTCTCTGCCCCCGGTGCCCAGGACACAGCCTCCTCCTCAGGACAAGAGCCACCAGCTCCCATGGCAGCAGGGGATGGAATGCTGGGATGGGCACTGGGGTAGAGAGAAGGAATTATATCTTGGATAGTGGACGCTGGGATGGGACTGTGAGCACAAAGCAGAAATCCTAGGATACACTTCACTGTTAGTGAGTATTTCAGGATAATTACGGATTTAGATATTCTCTAATCAAGAATATAGGAGCAGAAGAGACTAAGATGATTTCTGGGACAAGCCCAGAAAAGCAGGGAGAAGGATAAGATGGGAGCTGTGGGACAGAGCTTTTTTCCTGCTGAAGGCTGGGTTTTGTTCAGCTCTGGGGGGGAAAATGACTTTCACATTTCTCCATCTTTGCTGCAGCACGAGAACTCGAGAACATCGGGGCTGTTAATGGGTACATGCTATTTTTCCCTGCCCAGTTAATAATGCCTGCACTGCTGACACGGGCTGGGAGTCAAAGGTAACACCCCCAACCACCAAACATGATGCGATTAATCCCAGTCCCTCCACGCGACAACCCCCGAACACCATTTGGAAATGACAAGCACTTGATGAAGTGACCCGACATCATTCAAAAACAGACTTCCAAAACGGTGCTCGAGCAGTTTTTGTGGCCCAAGACGTGAACTTAAAAGGGATTTCTGCTGATTTTTAAATCCTTCAGGTAATGGGGGCGGAAAGTTACTCAGGGAAACACGGCATCAGCAAAGTCACCACCTCTGTCCCCAGGCCACCAGGCCTCAGTCCAGCTCCATGAAAACTTGGCAGAGAAGACAAAGGAACGTGGTGCCCACATTCCACACGCTTACCTCCCATCCAAAGTTTGTTTCCTTTAATGTGCTCCTCTGTACTGCCATATAGGGTCCAAATCTTTCCCCAACTTCAATCTTCTTTTTGGCCCAAATCCCTAGCCCTGCCCCTGGGATCGAAGATTCTCTGAGTTCAAAATCTGGTGGGATTGGAATGTCATCAGGAATGTAGACGGGAGCTTCATAGGGTGAGCCCTCCTTGGGAGTGAAGTCCTCACTGGTGGGGAAGGGTGACGGAGGTCCCACAGGGATGGGGGACATTATACTGTCCTCAGTTTCCTCCTCTGCGCTTTCGCCAGCAAGGAGATCGGGGTCGGTCTCGTACATATTATTTACAATCTCGCTGTCACCTAAAAGGGGAAACAGCAGAACAAAACACACTGAGATACTCACGTGAACATTGGTTAATCTCTCCCTGGGACAAAGGGTCGCTAAGCCGAGCTCGCACGCTTCTAAAGGATAAAAAACCTCCCTGGAGGAACTCGGGTGGAGCTGAGGTAAGGACACTGAGCACCATGGGGGGCTGCAGAAGGGTGGGGTGAGGCTGGTGGCAGCCTGCTGTGTTCTATGGGATCAGGGGTCCTCTGCTGTTTGCACTTCAGTTTTGGAAAGAGGGAAGAAAACACACAAGAGGTGGTTGAGGTTCTCTTTAGCCACTTCTTGCTTTAACTGGCTCAGTGTATTTTGTAAAGGGGAAGAAAATTTTAAAAACATAAATAAATTAGAGTAAGGTCCAAGTTGGGCAAGAAGTGTTTGCGTGGTGTTTGGGGTTCCTGCTCAGTGTGCCCCACACCAGCAGCTGTGGCTGCGAGCTCAGCCATGCACCCCTGCAGGTGTTAACAGAGCACCACTGCTTTGTAATCACTGAATCTGGGGTGGTTTAGGTTGGAAGGGACCTTAAACACATCCAGTTCCACCCCTGCCACGGACAGGGACACCTTCCACTATCCCAGCTTGCTCCATGCCCTGTCCAACCTGGCCTTGGACACTTCCAGGGATCACAGCTTCTCTGGGCACTCTGTGCTAGGGCCTCACCACCCTCCCAGGGAAGAATTCCTTGCTACCTCCAATCCAGCCCTACTCTCTGTCACTTTGAAGCCAATTCCTCCTTGTCCTCGAATGAAAACCCTGGGCACACAGAGTGCAATAAAGTTTGGGGATTTTTCCAAGGGGAATCAATTTCTAAGCAAAGCCATTCAGGTAATGAAAACAGAGCTTTCTCATTCAAAAAGCGAAAAAGGGTGGTGGTGCTGGGGGAGCAAAACATGAAAGGGGAAAAGAAAAACACAATTTGTCACCCAATGGGAGTAGCTGGAGTATTTTGGGAGCGGATTTGCCCTGTCTCCACGAGCCGTGAGGCAGCAGGGGCGTGCTCAGCAGCTCCCACCACGATAACAAACCCAACAACTGCCGCTTTGTGGGCGCTCCCGCGGGGCACAGTTAGTGCCTGGCCACTGATGTCACCAGGGGGGAGCAGCACCCCACCAAAATGACACTTTTCACTGTCTCCCAGCTAGGAACCATCAGGGAAGAATAGCTGGAAAAGCACGGCTCGACTTGAGGTATTTATAATTCATCTCCTTGCTAACCTCAGAATGCACCTTCTGTCTGCAAGACACATCTCCCCCTCTATTTCTGGGGTTTTTTTTATGCCTAATAAAGATTTTCCGGAGTTCATGCCTAAGAAACCTGGTGGCAGACTCGACTAAAGAGGAGGATTTTGATTCCTCTGCCAACATTTTTTTGCTCCAGATTTGGGAGGAGAACAGGGAGCTGCCTGCTGCAGTTGACATGGGTTTCCTCTGCTAGAAAGTGCAGCCCTCCCTACTCAAACATGTCACCAGAACCAAGCTTTCATGAACATGAGATACTCCATCATCCTGAAAATATTTGTGGTTGCAGTAAATGTTTTCTCGCCCAGTATTAGCAAGTCAAATTATTTTCTGCTCTATGATTAGCCTCTTTTGCACTTAAGGAACAGGAATTCCAACTGAGTTGAAGAGCAAAACTGGGTTTCTTGGAGCACAACCTGTGAAAATTTCCAGAGGATACAAGTAAAGTATAAAGATACCTTACTACTGAACACCGTTAATTTAATTTCTTCTATGGGACAAGCAGGGCAGTTCTGATTAAATTTTAATTAACAGTGAAGCTGATCCTTCATCTGACTGACCTCATATTTCAAGAGGAATCATCAAAAGATAAGTAAATGTGTCTTTTCAGTTGTTAAATGACCAGGGACTGGCAACAGGCACAAAATAACAATGAAACAACAATTTCAGGTCATGATAGGTCTGATAGCAGAGATTCCAGGTGGCATCTGGGGGAGCTGAATCCCAGGCAGGCAGATGTGGGAACGTTGGGTTCCTCAGCACAACCCAGGGCTGAGTTCAACAAATTGATTAACAGCCAGGGCAAATCTGAGCTGTACCCAAGCCTGGCCCTTTTTTTGTGCGCTGCCAGGTGAATTTCACAGAATCCCAGAACCACNGCACCGTTCGACTTGTGCCAGCCAATGAGGATTGCAGTTTGTCCCTAAAAATCAGCCTTTAAACAAAATAGCAAACAAAAATATAAATTGAAACTACAAATGCCACCGATCAATAATTGGGTCAGAAAAAGAGGATTCATCTTTCACATTGCAGCCTACAAATAATTAATATGGCATATTCCTAGAGGAAAATGATCCTGATTTTCAGAGACACCTGGAAGTGATCAGTACCTTCCTCAGGAATCTCGAGCTCCTCACACCTACAGCCCCCCTGAACCAGACCATGTGTTGCCAGTAAAATAAAAGGGATTTTTCCCCCTGAAACCCCCACTTTTTGATGCTTATACAGTAATACCAATCAAATATTCTGCAATGATATTCACAATTGAAGCCAACACCAAGAGGAATTTCTGAGGAATGTCATTGGAGGGGAGAGAGGGGATCAAAACTCAGCTGAATTCCCCTCTTTTCCCTGCACTAGGGTAGCAGGAAAAGGAAACTCTCCACTCAGTCATTCAACCAAACTCTGATTTTAGCTCTTCAGACACTTCCTACTGCAGAGCAACAAAACACAATTGAGTTTCATTCTCAAAACAGGAGGTTTTTGCTGTTTCCTGCACTTCAGACACATTGAAAAAGTAAACAAAACAAAAACATTTACACCTGCTTCTCTGGGCTTCACTGGGTCTCACTGCTCACTGATTTTTGACTTCACAATCAAGAGTGCAAATATAATCAGAAACAATTTAAACTTAATGCTTCAGCCTGGCCTTTCTGACCTCTGCTTCTAAGGAAACAGGGTTCTGTCACTGCACTGGTGCCTTCTCCTGGGAAAACCTTACAGTTCCAGCCCTCAGCTGCTTCCCACCCTGTAAATCCTCCAGGATTTTGTGAACCAGCTCACCCCAGTAGTGGCTGGTGGAGAAAATGGGGCAAGTCACTGCTTCACTCAGGGAAAAATGAGGGAAAATTCAGCTCCCACTTTTTGGGATAGGCTTCAGCTATCCTACAGCAAAATCCTGCCAGGAAACTTCTCTGCCCCCGGTGCCCAGGACACAGCCTCCTCCTCAGGACAAGAGCCACCAGCTCCCATGGCAGCAGGGGATGGAATGCTGGGATGGGCACTGGGGTAGAGAGAAGGAATTATATCTTGGATAGTGGACGCTGGGATGGGACTGTGAGCACAAAGCAGAAATCCTAGGATACACTTCACTGTTAGTGAGTATTTCAGGATAATTACGGATTTAGATATTCTCTAATCAAGAATATAGGAGCAGAAGAGACTAAGATGATTTCTGGGACAAGCCCAGAAAAGCAGGGAGAAGGATAAGATGGGAGCTGTGGGACAGAGCTTTTTTCCTGCTGAAGGCTGGGTTTTGTTCAGCTCTGGGGGGGAAAATGACTTTCACATTTCTCCATCTTTGCTGCAGCACGAGAACTCGAGAACATCGGGGCTGTTAATGGGTACATGCTATTTTTCCCTGCCCAGTTAATAATGCCTGCACTGCTGACACGGGCTGGGAGTCAAAGGTAACACCCCCAACCACCAAACATGATGCGATTAATCCCAGTCCCTCCACGCGACAACCCCCGAACACCATTTGGAAATGACAAGCACTTGATGAAGTGACCCGACATCATTCAAAAACAGACTTCCAAAACGGTGCTCGAGCAGTTTTTGTGGCCCAAGACGTGAACTTAAAAGGGATTTCTGCTGATTTTTAAATCCTTCAGGTAATGGGGGCGGAAAGTTACTCAGGGAAACACGGCATCAGCAAAGTCACCACCTCTGTCCCCAGGCCACCAGGCCTCAGTCCAGCTCCATGAAAACTTGGCAGAGAAGACAAAGGAACGTGGTGCCCACATTCCACACGCTTACCTCCCATCCAAAGTTTGTTTCCTTTAATGTGCTCCTCTGTACTGCCATATAGGGTCCAAATCTTTCCCCAACTTCAATCTTCTTTTTGGCCCAAATCCCTAGCCCTGCCCCTGGGATCGAAGATTCTCTGAGTTCAAAATCTGGTGGGATTGGAATGTCATCAGGAATGTAGACGGGAGCTTCATAGGGTGAGCCCTCCTTGGGAGTGAAGTCCTCACTGGTGGGGAAGGGTGACGGAGGTCCCACAGGGATGGGGGACATTATACTGTCCTCAGTTTCCTCCTCTGCGCTTTCGCCAGCAAGGAGATCGGGGTCGGTCTCGTACATATTATTTACAATCTCGCTGTCACCTAAAAGGGGAAACAGCAGAACAAAACACACTGAGATACTCACGTGAACATTGGTTAATCTCTCCCTGGGACAAAGGGTCGCTAAGCCGAGCTCGCACGCTTCTAAAGGATAAAAAACCTCCCTGGAGGAACTCGGGTGGAGCTGAGGTAAGGACACTGAGCACCATGGGGGGCTGCAGAAGGGTGGGGTGAGGCTGGTGGCAGCCTGCTGTGTTCTATGGGATCAGGGGTCCTCTGCTGTTTGCACTTCAGTTTTGGAAAGAGGGAAGAAAACACACAAGAGGTGGTTGAGGTTCTCTTTAGCCACTTCTTGCTTTAACTGGCTCAGTGTATTTTGTAAAGGGGAAGAAAATTTTAAAAACATAAATAAATTAGAGTAAGGTCCAAGTTGGGCAAGAAGTGTTTGCGTGGTGTTTGGGGTTCCTGCTCAGTGTGCCCCACACCAGCAGCTGTGGCTGCGAGCTCAGCCATGCACCCCTGCAGGTGTAACAGAGCACCACTGCTTTGTAATCACTGAATCTGGGGTGGTTTAGGTTGGAAGGGACCTTAAACACATCCAGTTCCACCCCTGCCACGGACAGGGACACCTTCCACTATCCCAGCTTGCTCCATGCCCTGTCCAACCTGGCCTTGGACACTTCCAGGGATCACAGCTTCTCTGGGCACTCTGTGCTAGGGCCTCACCACCCTCCCAGGGAAGAATTCCTTGCTACCTCCAATCCAGCCCTACTCTCTGTCACTTTGAAGCCAATTCCTCCTTGTCCTCGAATGAAAACCCTGGGCACACAGAGTGCAATAAAGTTTGGGGATTTTTCCAAGGGGAATCAATTTCTAAGCAAAGCCATTCAGGTAATGAAAACAGAGCTTTCTCATTCAAAAAGCGAAAAAGGGTGGTGGTGCTGGGGGAGCAAAACATGAAAGGGGAAAAGAAAAACACAATTTGTCACCCAATGGGAGTAGCTGGAGTATTTTGGGAGCGGATTTGCCCTGTCTCCACGAGCCGTGAGGCAGCAGGGGCGTGCTCAGCAGCTCCCACCACGATAACAAACCCAACAACTGCCGCTTTGTGGGCGCTCCCGCGGGGCACAGTTAGTGCCTGGCCACTGATGTCACCAGGGGGGAGCAGCACCCCACCAAAATGACACTTTTCACTGTCTCCCAGCTAGGAACCATCAGGGAAGAATAGCTGGAAAAGCACGGCTCGACTTGAGGTATTTATAATTCATCTCCTTGCTAACCTCAGAATGCACCTTCTGTCTGCAAGACACATCTCCCCCTCTATTTCTGGGGTTTTTTTTATGCCTAATAAAGATTTTCCGGAGTTCATGCCTAAGAAACCTGGTGGCAGACTCGACTAAAGAGGAGGATTTTGATTCCTCTGCCAACATTTTTTTGCTCCAGATTTGGGAGGAGAACAGGGAGCTGCCTGCTGCAGTTGACATGGGTTTCCTCTGCTAGAAAGTGCAGCCCTCCCTACTCAAACATGTCACCAGAACCAAGCTTTCATGAACATGAGATACTCCATCATCCTGAAAATATTTGTGGTTGCAGTAAATGTTTTCTCGCCCAGTATTAGCAAGTCAAATTATTTTCTGCTCTATGATTAGCCTCTTTTGCACTTAAGGAACAGGAATTCCAACTGAGTTGAAGAGCAAAACTGGGTTTCTTGGAGCACAACCTGTGAAAATTTCCAGAGGATACAAGTAAAGTAAAAAGATACCTTACTACTGAACACCGTTAATTTAATTTCTTCTATGGGACAAGCAGGGCAGTTCTGATTAAATTTTAATTAACAGTGAAGCTGATCCTTCATCTGACTGACCTCATATTTCAAGAGGAATCATCAAAAGATAAGTAAATGTGTCTTTTCAGTTGTTAAATGACCAGGGACTGGCAACAGGCACAAAATAACAATGAAACAACAATTTCAGGTCATGATAGGTCTGATAGCAGAGATTCCAGGTGGCATCTGGGGGAGCTGAATCCCAGGCAGGCAGATGTGGGAACGTTGGGTTCCTCAGCACAACCCAGGGCTGAGTTCAACAAATTGATTAACAGCCAGGGCAAATCTGAGCTGTACCCAAGCCTGGCCCTTTTTTTGTGCGCTGCCAGGTGAATTTCACAGAATCCCAGAACCACTGAGGCTGGAAAAGACCTCCAGGATCATCCAGTCCAAGCTGTGCCTGGTTCCCACCTTGTCCCCAGCCCAAGGCACTGAGTGCCACCTCCAGGCATTCCTTGGACACTCACAGTGATGGTGACACCAGCACCTCCCTGCTGTCACCATCACCCTGAGCACCCTTTCCATGGAGAAATTCCTGCTGATGTCCAACCTGAGCCTCCCCTGGCCCAGCCTGAGGCCGTTCCCTCTCCTCCTGTCCCTGCTCCCTGGAGCAGAGCCCGACCCCCCCTGGCTGCACCCTCCTGTCAGGGAACTATGGAGAAAAAAGGTCCCCCCTGAGCCTCCTTTTCTCCAGGCTGAGCCCCACAGGTGAGGGAGCTGATCTTCTCCACAGGTTGTGTTTATTCCAGGGATTTGGGGCAAATCCGACAGCTGGGGTTCGATTTTAATTACTCCACAGAATTTTCTCAATTGTCCCCACTGAACCATTTCTACCCTGTGGGGCTCCTCTCAGCTTTACCCCAAATATTCCACAACTAGCTAAGTTTAAAAAAAATTAAAAAAAAAAAAAAATCAGAGAACATCTCGTTTTCCAGGAACAATCCCCAGCTCTCCTGAGCTCCATCCCAGCTCGGCTGGGGGCCATGGAGAGCCGGACGTGGCCACTCCGTGGTGACAACGGTGACAACCACGCTGTCCCACCTCTGCCCCTCTGGAATGCCTGCCTGGGTGAAAAGCAGCACAGAAATACAACTTGACCTTATTGTTATTGCCATGAAACTAAAATTAGTCCCTCAAAGCTCCCCGGCGAAATGACTCGGTAAAAAGGCTCATTGAAAGGTTGTTTCCACAGATAATCAGATATGGGCAGACGCTGAAAATCTGTGTGACACCAATGAGGGGCTGGCAACAAAGAGAGGGATGGTTTAGTGGTGGTGAGAGACCTCATGAATAATCTATTTAGCAGCTGTAATGAAAGCAAAAGCAAGGCTGATGTTAAAGGAAATGGTGGCAGGAGAAATAATGCGTTAGGTTTTGGGGTGGGTTTGTTGTGTTTGGGTTTTAATATGTTTATTATTATTTTTGTTATCGTTATTGTCGTTATTCCTGTTTTAATTATTATTATTGTTGTTGTTGCTGTTAGATATCTAATTCTGCTCTGGAAATACCCAATTATCTGAAATGGCTGAGCTTTTTTTTACACTCACAGATTGCAAAGAGCTGCTTTGACTTCTTCACTGGGGAAATTTAAAGAACATCCCGGGAATTAATTTCTATTGGGCAGGCAGTGCCTGATCACCAGCACAATCTTGAGTTTCAGTGACCTGGCTAATTCAGCATTTGTGTGAAACCCAGGTATTTTTATTTTCTAAGCAAGGAGGAGAATGGCAGGCACCCACTGAACTCACAGTTTGCCTCAGAACCTGGAGCCTCAAGCCCAAAGGAAATATCCAAGCAGAAGAGTAGAAAATACAAATATTCACAGAGAACTTTGATTTTGTAGCTAAGAATGGAACCACACAGGCACAGACCAACAGGTGCTTTTTCCCTAGGGATTAACTGGGTGTTGGAAGGGCTTTTACATCATTATCCAAACTTTGCAGCTCATTCCTAGCTGTGAGTTTAAACTCACATGTGAGTATTAAAACCTCAGTGCTGTCTAGAACTGCTTGTTAAGTGGTTATTATAATATATAATAATAATATAATAATATAAATTATTATCAGGAAAATATTCATTAGGCCACGACTTCCCTGGGATTTATTTCCATTTTCTGGCTCTATAGAAAAAGCAGTGGGGTGACATCAAACATCTTTTCCAGCCCACAGAGGGACATCACCACCACCATTACAGGTCCATGGATGTCCTGAGGTTCCTGCACTGTGTGATTTCCCTTTAGGAACATTCCCCAGGGAACAAACCAAACCAATCAAACCAAACCAAACAACTCCTGATATAATGGCTGGTGAGGAAGAAGGCAGGTAACATTTGAGCACTTTGAGCAATATCTTGAGGAGCATTGAGCAACCTGGTCTACTGGGAGCTGCTCATGGCAGTGGGGTTGGAATTGGATAATTTTTAAGGTCACTCCAACCCAAGGCATTCTCTGATTCCATGATTCTTTATTTCACATCTCCAGTAAACAAAATCACCTACATTTCTAACTCTGGGGTGGCAGGATTCTGTCTCCATTTCTATGGACTCAGACCAAAAATTAAGTCATTTTTCTGACCCCTTTGTAGGCCAGAGGAGCTGGGTCAGATCATCAAAACCCAGCCCTGCTCAACCAAGAAGGAAATATTCCCATTAAGGATGTGCTTAACTACTGCTGACAGGGTTCATCACCTGTTGTGCTGCTCATCTCACCTTAATTCAGGTGAATTCTGAGGAATACCTGCCCTCCATCCTGCCTTAATCCATGGGGAATTCTGCAGGAGCTTCTCTGCCCTGCACAGGGCAGGAGCTGACAGCAGGCACAGCCCAGAGCTTGGCAGACACGACCCTAAATGACAAAGGACCTTGGAAAGCCCAAGGAGCACCCACCCCAAAGTGCCTCCAGCACAGAATGATCCCAGTGGTCAGATTGCCACCTGATGGCCACAGCTGAAATACAATAGGAAATCCCAAATCCAGGCCCTGCTCTGCTGCATCTGCCTGGCAGCCCAAAAATCCAGCTTTCCCTCAAAGTGGTGGGAAGTGTTGGTGTCAGTCAGCTCTGGATCTGGTCCTGGCATTCCTGAGCACTGTGAGTCTCTAAGTCCTCTAAATCCCACATGGACTGAGAAGAAATGAGAATTCTCCCTAAACTTTCACCCTCCTCATAGATCCACACCTTCCTTCCCAGCCTTTTCTCCCTGCTGGGTGCAAACCTGAACCTGCAGACAGGGAAATGCCTGGATTTCCAGGGGGATCCCACTTCTGGGTGCTACAAACACCAGCCACGCTTTTCCTCAGCCTTGTGTGAGGAAGGAAATGTGCCTTTGTGGGCTGGATTGTGCAACACCCTCTCTGGAAGTTGGTGTGAAAAACTTCTGCCAGAAAAGATGTAAATTAGCAACAAAATGTCATGAGAGGAATTATTCCTCTTCCATTAAGGATGGGGCTGAAGCATCAAATGCCTCAAGGTCATACAAAAATGGCTTTTCCCCCATCCATGGATAATATTAATGAGAATGCTGTAAGGAAAGGACAATAAACAAAGCTGTTTAAGATTCTCAAGCTCACCACCCAATTTCTTCATCCCATTCATTGCAAGAACCTTTCTCCTCCACCTCCATCCAAGCTGTAATGGGATCTACAACATTTGCTGGTGGATACTGATCTGAAATCAACACCTCCAGCACCCAAACCAGAGCCTGGCCATGAGGAACCCCCTGGGACCAGGTCTTCAGACTGCTGAGGATGCTCTGACAGCTTTCCCCATCACCTCTGACTGCTGCCAGAGCGAGAGGAAATTCTGCTTTAAATGACCATTGGGATGTGTCTTTTTTTCTCTTTTTTCACTCACAAAACCCCTTCATTTTCACAAATTTAACAGTTGAAAAAAGGCTTGGGCAATAAATATCCAGGCAGAGAAGTGGCCACAACTGGGAAGTGGTTTTGTCCCCATGCCATAGTGCCAAGAGAATGTCACAGGAGCTGTTTTTACCTTTGAGAAATGGTGCTGCTCACACAAACCTTTATTTAATTTTTCACTTCATTGGGCACTTCTGCTACAGCTTGCTGTGGTTTTGCCAACTTTTCTGAACATATCTAGAGATATCCAGCTTGGAATTCTAGTATTTTTCCCTTTGGATTCCTCCTGAATCTTGGGCCTTTAACACCACACGACACTGACACACCAAACACCTCAATTATTTCTCAGTGGAATAATCCTTTTTCTTCCTTAGATCACATCCAGAGCTTCTCACAGGTCCCTGACACCTGAGAACACCCAAAATGCTATGAGTAAAAGGAATTAGGGACAATCAAAATGGCTGTGGGTGAGATCTGGTCTTCCCTATTCCCTGCTCAACTGGAATGGTGGCACAGTTGTGACAGGACAAGTCACAGGTCACAGCTTTACCCAGCTGACAAGTTAAATCCCACTAAATAGGTGTGCATGGAAAATTCAGACCCTGCCAACCTCAGATTGTTGGATACTCAGTCAGATCTGAGCTGATCCCACAACAAACCCACCAGCCCAGCTCCAGCAGATACCCAAACTCCATGCTCAGCTTGTTTCCCCTAAAACACTAATTCTATTTCTCTTCCACACTACAAAGCACAGAATTTTGGGAATGCTCAAGAAGCAGGAAGATGCTGATGGGGTAAACAGGATTCTGGAGGTGAGTGGTCAGGAACCCATTCCTGAGGGACCCAGCTGCTCCAAACTCTGCTGGCCAAGCTCCCTGTACCCCAGTGACAGCCCCAAACACTCACATTTGCCAGGCCACACACAGAAATTTTTATTTAGAGCTGCCATTGAAATGAAATCTGAAGGAGCCACAAGTTTTAGCACATCCCTGCGTAAGATTCCAGACAGGAACAAGCTCTGAGCATTCCCAGCCCAGGAACCTGCCCCAGGTACTGCTGATTCTGGCTCTGCTGCCCAAATCTTTGCAGCTGGAGTTTAGGGACAAAATACGTGGAACTTCCCTGGGTCTGGCTGATGCAGAACTGCTGCAGAACGCGTTAAAAACCCAATTTACTGCTGAAGAATATTCAGAACTGCAGAGACAGTGAGGGATGAAGCAGGAGGAGGAGGCAGGACGAGGAAAACGAAGAAGGACTCCCATGAAAATGAAACCCTTGGAAACGCAGCCCCTTTCCCATGCTTACTTTGTATATTAATTTTTCAAGTTTCACATTTATGCCCTCCTTTGTCTTAGCTGGAACTGCACCTCTCGAAGCAGCTTCAAGTCCTTTTATTAAAAAGAAACAGAAAGCAGATCCGAAAGGAGCAGTGAGAGCAGATGAGGACTGAGCAGAGGTAATCGGGTGCATTTTTCAATAAACATTCTAAAAGCAGTTGCTGCAGAACTTGGCTGTGAGTAGAACAGGTATTAAGGATTTCAAGTGCCTTTGGTTTTAAGCAAAAAAAAATTAAGTGTTTTCTTTTATTAAGGGATTTCTGCTGGCAGAAATGAAGAATAAAGCTCGAAACAGTATTTCAGTGTGTTCCTTAATACCCATTTTCCTCTAGTAAAACCAGCAGGGAAAGTGTCCAAATTACTCTGCTCTAAATGCCAGTATTATATTTCCAGTAAAAGTCTGGTTCAACCAGGCATCAAAAATATTTCCACATAAGATCCTTTTAGAATCAAACTCTGCAGAGAATGTTCTTGTTGTTGTTTGTTGTCCGTAACTTCGCTTCATCTGATCCCCCCCGAATCCAGAATTTTGTTTTACATTTGAATTCAAGCTGACATTTTTACAATTTGTGCTATGTCCAAATATTAATTTGATCCATATTTGGATGCAGTAGGTAAAGTTGGTTCTTTTAAGAAAAAAAAAACAAAAAAAAACCAAAAAAAAAAAAAACCAAACCAAAACCAAAAAAGCTCTGCTATCTTACTATTAAAGGCACTGGAAAAAATATCAGCCTTTGGGATTTCTGTCTCTGAACTATTTATGAGATAAAAGCTCCAGCAAAGTGTCACAAGGTATGTACAGTGTATTACCAGAGTGGTAACAAACATTTGGGGAGAAATAACACAACAGCAAAAAAATTCAGGGAAGGAAGAGAGGAAAGCCTGGAGAAAAGCTCCACTTGGTGCAGAAAAATTGTCATTGCTTTGCTTATTTTTGCTCCAAAATCCCTCCCCTTTAAAAATCTATAGAAACGCTCCAAGCCCGCTGAAAACGCAGCAAAGTGGAACTTTGGAAACGACCGCCAGAGAAAATTCTCTGCTGGGAGAAACGCTGCCTGGTTAGAATAAATAAAGAAATGCACTTGGGCCGGCTCTCCAAAAACTAACAGCCCGTGCTGGATATTTCTCTCGGTGCTGGATGTCAGGCCATGGAGCGAGAATAAAGCGTTTGTGAGCCTCCAAAAGGAGCCCTCGCGATTGGAATTCGCGTCTCTGCCAAGCGCAGCCTTTGGGGCTGTTGTCACCGTCTCATTGTCATTCCGCTCACTGTGGCTTCCCCAGGGTCCCGAACAGGAGTCCTGGCATTATTAACACGGCAGATTAATAGCAGCGGGGAGAGGCATTTTCACAAACAGGCCAAATATTAATATTAATCGATAACAATTTCCAGTTCCTGACGGGAGGCGCGCAAACATTGCGGGAGGAGAGGAGGGAGGGCAGAGCGGGGAAGGGGACGGTGCCCACGGAGTGGGGGATGAAAGGGGAGCAGGGAATCAATGCAGGGCACAGGACGGAGCCGTGAGGTGGGTGTCAAAAGCAGGGCTCTATTTTCACAGGCACACACAGGCACACATTTTAATGCCACCAGATAAGTGGGATTTGCCTTGCCCCGGCCAAAAGAAAAAATGGAGCGGGGAAGCTCGCTGGTTTTGTATCGGGGAAGAAACGGCTCTGCAAAAACAGGGGGAAAATATCCTGCATCCTATTTTTGCCCTCCCGAGTAAGGCTGTACTCTGCAAACCGTATTTTCCTCAACACTCAGAACACCACACAGATATTTTTAAAATTCAGGTCTGTCCACATTGACCAGATTTCTATGTTTGTATTTCAAGCTCTTTTCTACTGCCACCCCTCCGTTTTAAAACCAAAAAATCTGTAAAACTTTTTCCATCTTTTCTAATGGAGCAGCCCTATTTTTTAAATTCAGTCTTTGGAAGTCGTTATCGTTATTTCACACACTCTTAATTACAAACAGCACAAGTGGAACACACAGGGATGTTGCCAAAGACTTTCCCAAATGCTCCAACTCACAATATCAGTGAAACCAAATCCAACCATTCCAGCTCAGGACCTTTTAGCACAGACCCTACTGGGTCACTGAGCTGAGTCCTCCCCGAGCTTTGGACAAACAAATGAGTTCTTCACTCAAAGACACATTTTTGCAGAAGCCTCAAAGTTCAGTTGGGCCCAGGGATGTTTCTCCCAGACCTGGAAGTGAAGATCTGGGTGAAAACCCCTCCTGGCACAGAAGGGGCTGCCCGAGCTCTGCCCCACACAAAGGGCTCTCAAACACTTGCTGCAGCTTTGATCTTTGGCCTGGGCTGGCTTCCTCACAGAGAGGCATGACCCACAAGGACAAAGCTCCTCAGACTAAATCTGGGCTGGGAGCAAAGGATTGTGCACAAAAATCAGCTGGAAATGGCTTTTCCACTCCTCATGGGTTCACTCCCAAAGCCCATGGAATCCTGTGGGGTTTTACAGCCAGCCCCTGACTCGTTTTGGGTCTCATTTTATGCTCCCACACATCCCAGCCTGCCTAGAGACCACCAAGCCAAAATATATTTGGGACATATCTCTGACTGCACCCATCCAGTTGTGTCCATCCAGCCAATTCACATTTCATTTGTCACATTCTGACCATGTAAGTAAGGAAAATTCAGAGGTCTACTAAGGATTTCCCACCACTGGGCTGAGGAGTCAGGTTCCTGATATTTTGGGACCAGAATTGAACTCCTTTCCTTGGCCAAACACCATTCCTCTGGCTACCAGTGTCCTTATAATTCTATAAATGTTTAATTACTTTGAAAAATAGAATTTTAACTGGCCAAGTGATGACAGTAAGAAACAACTGGGGGTCTTAATGCTGTTCTCTGCAGAGATCTCCATTTCTCCTGTCCCCATCCCAGTTTCAATAAATGTTTGCACTGGGAGCACCTCCACAGAGCTGCTGTTTGGGGCACTTTTCTCCTGGCCACTCAAGTGCTCTTTTCTCTCTAGGAACAAGAACCTGACAAAGAACTGAGCGTGTGTTTAATCCTCCTGCTTTTCCCCTCTGCAGTCTATTTACAAGTCACTTCTGACAGAGAAAGTACTCCCAGAGTTTGTCTGCAAAATGTAGGACAGGAGAGATGGGAGGTTCAACAAATGGCAGTGGGAAGAGACACTCCATAAAATCCTTCCCCAGCACTGTGAACAAACACTGTTACAGGTGGGATTCCTGGGAGAATCCCATCCTCTCCAAAGGAACTTTGCCCAATTCCAGAGGACTCCTCAGTTGTTTTAGACCTGCTCGTTTCATAGCCACACCAAAATATCCTCCTGGCTCAGCCTGACAGATCCATTCACATTCATTTTAACTTGATTCCACCAGATTCTGGTTCAGTCAGAACCTGGGAAGCCGTGGAAGCACGAGGATTTGGGGCTCTCCCAGGGCACTCCCCATATCCCAGCAGAGCTTTCCCCCCTTTCCCTCTCCTCCTTCCAGAGCAATCCTGGGTGTTGCACCCACCACCTGGCCCTATTTAAAGCCACTACATTATTCCAAAAAGGATTATTTATACTAAAAACACTCCCAGGACTACTGTATTTGTATTTCAGGGCTGCTGCATCCCCTATTTCCTCACTGCTCTAATATGGCCCGAGGCAGAGCGGCTGAAATGACTTGCGATGCCACTGTAATTTTTATCAAGGCTTGTTCCTGGTAAAAAGCCTCTTTGTTTCAAAGAAATGTGATTTGGCCTTTTTCCTCCTCTGCTCTATTCCTTGGTTAATATACCACTTCCACTCGCCCCGGGGCTAAGAAAGGTATTCCATGGAATTGGTCAAATCTCACTGTTTTTCTTCTAAATCACAACTGGCTTTTTTTCCTCGACCATTGCTAAGCACTATCTAAGCTGACAGTCTGAACTTGAGATTTTATTTGTGCCTTAACTCTTCAGCTCCTGGATTTGGAGCAGTCACATGGCCACGTTAAAGAGATGCACCAAGGCTGCTCAAGCTGCTCTAGCAAAGGAGGGATTAAGGGCAAGGCAGGAGGAGCAGCTCTGGCTCATGTTATTTATTATACAAGGCAAATTTCTCCATCTCTATGAAAGTATTTTCAGCCAGGTGTTCATGTATTATAAATCTGAACACACCTGTGACTTATGTGAAAGTCCACAAAGTTGAAATTTGGAGTTTTCAAAGTCTTTTTCAAAAATAAAAAAGGCTCTTCATTTCTTATCTCCCACGAAGAATTTGGTTTTAGACACAGTAACGCTTAACCCAGATTTGGGATTGCCTAATCAACTTTTAATTTAGTCTGTCTCATTGACAAATAGGGTGGATTTTCCAATGAAATATATGCCAAGTGTTCAAGTACACTCACAAAATATCCCTCGAAAGCAGAAGCTGCAGCAGGAGCTGCTTGTTGACCTGCCTGTTTATAAAATGCCCACAGCCTCTAATGAAGTGAATAATTATAAATAAGGAAATCCAGTATTTTTTTATACATCTCTAAACTGGTTCTGTTTGGAATCCAGTCCTCATTTGCCATCCCTACCACACAGAGCTGAGAGCATCAGGGAGGAACACTTCACCTCAATGGAAAAAAATGCATCAATATCCAAAATACTGTTACAGGAAACAGGAGTTAACACCCTAATGGGATCTTCAACAATTAATACAAATCAACACCTTGCCTTAGTGTTTAGTCAGAGATCATCACCCTCCCAATTAGCTGACAATTAATAATCCTTTATGCAGGAAGTTTTCACTGTTGTTCAGAGATTTAAACACATTTCTAAACTTTGCTAGCCATAAAATTATACCCACAAAAAGTGGATTAAAACCACCAAGATGACATCCTGCTTTATGGATCATCAGCAAATATATTTACATTACAATTAAATGCAGACAGGAAAATCAGCTCATTGAAGGAAACACAACCCAAAAATATGGAAGTCTTTATCTCACAAGGCAGCGCCTAAAAAGTGAAAAGTGAGGCATTTTTAAGTAGCACAAATATTTCTCCTCGTGTTCACCAAGAGAGCCTCTGTCAGAGCAGCTCTGCAGAACTCCAGCATTCCCAAAAAATAAAGCTGCAGGATCTCTCTGTGCCCTGGCTGCAACAGGAACCTGGGCACTTCAACATTCCCTCCAGGAGGGCACTGAGGGTTTTTGTTTGTTTGTTTGTTTGTCTAAAGCGTCCCTGTGTTTTCCTTCTCTAATCCCTCTGTTTTTCTGCTCCCTGCACAGCCAAATCCATGGAAACTCAGAGAACCTTAAAGGTGCCTTGCAGGTCAAGTGCTATTTTTCTTCATAGACCTGACTTTAACTGGTGGAATTGCTTGAAGATTTCCCTCACAAGTTTGATAAAACAAACAAGGCCTCAGAGCAGGGTTGTTTAACTCTTGTTTTCTACTCAATACCAGAATTTTCATCAGTCAGCCTGGCAAGAGTATAAAAATTACAGCTAAGGCAAGCCAGGATGTGATCCAAGCTCCCTGAGAGGAGTGCATCCATCTGCAGTGGTCCCAAAACCCAGCCCCAAAGGACTTGAGCAGTGTTCCCATCAATCTCCCTGGAATTCTGAGCTGCTGGTGGGCTGCCCCCCAATCCTCTGAGCGAGTCACCTGCTCCAGGGATTGCACCTCAAAAATCACCTCACTGACAGGACCCAGTGCTGCTCATCAGCACAGTCAGAGCCAAAAATCCTCACAAAGCCAACCCAAACTCTTCTGTGATTACCTGAGAGCCAGAGCTCACTAATTAACAGGTAATAAAGTACCAATTTGGGATGGAGAATCCCAAAATTCTGCTGACTTCTTCAGGGGTCTCTGCCAGGCCAGTCCTTCTTCTCCCACCCATTCTCCCACTTGGTCTGGACACCCATCAGGCACCAGACCAACCTCTCCCACAGGACCAATCCCTGACTGGGCTTTGTGTCGACAATTATCTGAATCCTGGTGGAACTGGAGGGCTGGGCAGGGAATTGATGGAGAGGCAGAACCAGCAAGCTCAGAGGTGGCTTTGCCAAAGAGCCTGAGAGCAGCCAGGGCACTCCTTGAAAGAATGAAGGCAGGGATCCACCACCTCCTAATATTAAATATTCATCTTTTCTCCGCTAAACCTCTTTGTTTCCTGTCTCTTCTTCCTCTCGATACAAACACAGCCCCAAACTTTCAGAAAGCCTCGGTGCATCCGAGCAAACCCCTTCTGAGCACAAACAAAAGCCCCACCACCCCTTGCCACATCCCATCACCGCCGTAATAAAGACGTTTCTACTTTTAACCACCGAATAAAGCGCTCTAATTCCGCCGAGCTTGTCCCCTCCACTCCACTCCCTTCACTCCACGGCTTCATTTAGCAGGCCGGCGGTAAAAAAAATTCATTAATTTTTATTAACAGGGAGAGCCATTTGTTCCCTGTGACAATATTTGACTTGTCGAAATGATTTTCACCTCTGCCATGAGGTGCGCGCTCCCCACATACATCACCCGATTACTCCGGGAGCGGCCAGAGTTGCAGTCATTAGCCAGTGAATTAACGACAATCCACAGCGCTATTAATCACGCTGACAAAAGCGTGAGCTCGCTGCTGACCCGAGCACGGCTCTGGGACACGAGCACAGGCAAGGAGAGCACAGCCACAGGGCTGGGGAAGAAAGGAATTTTTTTGTTGTGTTGTGTGGTTTTTTTGGATTTTTTTTATTTTTATTTTTGTCTCGCGCTCTCTCGCTAAGCTGCTGAGGCAGGGGAAAAAAGAGAGGGGAGAGGAATGAGGGAGGGATGGTGGAGTAGAAGGTAAAGGCAGCTGTGGTCTGCAAGGTGATTTAAGATCGAATTCCTGCAGTCTCTCCTGGTCCTGATATCCCTCCTGCAACTTCCAAGCAGGAGAGGCTGCAGGAATTCGATCTTAAATCCACAGCGCTTTACCAGGGACAATTTGGGAAATTCTTGGAAGCACGGTTGGTTTGATCAAAGCTTGTTCCTCAAGGCCTCTCCTCTCTCTCCCTGCAAATTTCAAGTATCACAGAATCACTGAGGTTGGAAAAGACCTCTAAGGCCATCGAGTCCAAGCTGTGCCCAATGCCCACCTTGTCCCCAGCCCAGAGCCCTGAGTGCCACCTCCAGCCCTTCCCTGGACACCTCCAGGGTTGGGCACTCCAAACCTCCCTGGGCAGCCCCTGCCAAGGCCTGAGCACCCTTTCCATGGAGAAATTCCTGCTGATGTCCAACCTGAGCCTGCCCTGGCACAGCTTGAGGGCATTCCCTCTCGTCCTGAGAGCAACCACATTTCACAGGAAATGGGTCCTACCTCCAAAATCTTGATCCCTGAGAACTGCTGACTTCCAGATCCCAGAGCTCTGGCCACTCATGTCTGGGAACTCTTGGAAAGAAGCTATCAGTGAACATGGCAAGGAGCCCTCAGTGTTTTCCTGGAACGTGGCTTCTGATTTCAAGCTTCTGAACACTGCACAATGTTTAGAGAAGAAACACCCCAAACCCAAACACTACAGTCCTTAGAAAACAGAATTCTTCCCAGGGGCACAGTCTTCGTGTTCCTCAAGACAGTGCTGCAGCAATCCAGGACAATACATGGATATAACTGCAAGTTTCAAATTCAGAAGTCTTCAGAAACAGCTGAAAAGGGGAATCTGAAGGAATGTGGTCCCGAGGAAGGGGAACTCACACAAGCTCTGGAAGAACAGGGCAAAGAATGAATCTTTGCAAGTGTTTGAATGTTCCTGCTGTACTGGACAATCCGTGGCAAGGAAAGCACATTCCTGCAGCCTTGCCCTGTCCCATCAGTCCCCAACTCCCACCACAGCAGTTCCAACAGTGAGACCATTCAGCGTTGGGAAGATGATAAAACCATGGTGAGAATTCAAAAAAATCTCCTTCGAAACTTTTTACTGCTGGGTTTTTTTTTCTTTATTTTCCATTCATGACCTAATAAGAGATTTAAGGGTGAATTTTCAGAAGTGCTCAGTGGATTCTTACCCCCAGTTCTGCAAACACACACAGCCAAGTGCTGTGAGAGATGGCCATTCTCTCTTCAAAGCCAGATATGTTTTCTCCAAGAGAAATCTCTTGAAAATCAAAGCAGGGATAAAGAACCCATCAGAGATTTAAGAAAAATAATTTTTAAAAAAAGAACTCTCTGGAACAATTTCCAATAACTCAGGACTGTTGTGACAGAGCCCCAGTTTTTGAGATCTTTGTGGTGTATTCTCACCTCTAACATGTTATGCCTCCTTTGTAACCCAGCGTCTTCTGATCACTTCTCTGCACTCGCCATTCCCTCAGCCACTTTCTCTTCTCCAAACCCCTTTCCTAAAAGAGCTGCTACTCCCCAGGTCGATGCTGTTTCCCTGTTACCACACAGAATAATTCTAGAACCTGTTTCTTGTTACTCACTTTCACCGGTTTAATTCTCCTTTTGCAGCGAGGAATGTCGTAAGGAAAGCCGGGCTCGGAAATCCATGATTTCCTGCCAGTTAATTCATTTCAGCAAAGCAGGAGGCAAGGTGATATTGCTGTTTAATGTTGCAGCCCCTCTGCAGCACTCCCCGGGGGCTCGAAGGGATCCCGTGTGCACCCCGGTCCCTGCACTGCTGCCAGCACTGAGTGCCACCTTGGGCCAATTTAGGCTCTTCCAGCCCCAAGCCATTTCATCCCATTTGCAATTTTTGTGAATTTAAACATCAAAGCAGGAACAAGAACCGGTGGAGGTGCAAACCACAGGTCCTGCAGCCCTGGCAGAGGTTCCTGTGGCCTCACACACGACACAAGTGATTCCTTTTCATTTGAGAGCTCGGGCTGGGTGCAGAAGTAGCTTTAATGTCAAAAAGCAGTGTTCTGCTTAAAATTTGTGCCTGTCTGGAGGCACAGAATGGTTTGGGTTGGGAGGGGATCCTTGTTCCACTTTCCATCACCCCAGGTTGCTCCAAGCCCCGTCCAGCCTGGCCTGGAACACTTCCAGGAGTGGGGCAGCTCTTTGGATGAGCTGTGCCCGTGTGTGCCACCCAACCCAGCCAGGCCTGGGGACAACTGCAGAATCAGGGCTCTCCAGGGCAGCCTCAGCATCCCTGTGGCTCAGACAGGAGCTTTTCCTCCCTCCCAGTGCCATTCCCTGACACACAGAGAGCACAACTGGTGCGGGAAGAGAAGGGGAAAGCCATAATCTCATTCAGAGAAGAGACAGGAAAAGAACTCTCAGCCTTACTGCAGACCTGCCCCATAAGTATCCCCAACTTCCTCAGGCATTCCACACTCAGCTTCCTGCTCTCCTCACTCATAGGAGGGAGATTATTGATTAGAATAATGAAATAAAGTGATTTTTCCCATTTAACAACTGGTGGTTCCCACTCCTTTCCACCCCGTTTTCACCCAAAGCTCCACTCTCCACTGTAAATTATGAACATTTTCATTGCAACTTGATAGCTAAATCCAGAAGGATTCCATGTAAAATCCATACAACTGCTTCATTCCTGGTGGGATCTCCACACACAGATCTACAACATCTCCTTCTCCCGTGTTGCTCCTTCTAGAAATACTTCTGCTGGGTCATACACCAGGGCAAAATAATCCACATTCCAGCCCGGGCAGTAACACACCAAAATCCAAGGTTTTCTCTTCCCCCCAGCTCGGCCTTGCCAGGCCACAGCACGCAGCAGTCAGCTGCAGTCCAACCAGCCATTTCTCTGCCTTTGAAGCTATTATTAAGAAAAATATTTAAGATAAAAATATTTTTACATTTTGCTTCTGCTGGCCAGCGATTGTCCCGCAGTCTGAAATATGAACTGCTGGCGAGTGGGACTTTAAGCTTTCTTTTAGAGAGCGGGAAAATTCTTATGCTGTCAACCAGGTGTCTGAAGGGCTGCTGCTTTTCACTGTTGATTTTTCAGGAAGCATTGTGGATGCACTGAAAGGACAGCACTCAAAATGAACATTTTATTTTCATTTAGAGTTAAATTCTGCTCATGTCAACTGTTACCCAGAGAAGCTGTGAGTGCCCCATCCCTGGCAGTGTCCAAGGCCAGGTTGGAGCCACCTGGTCTATTCTCTTTTTGAGGTAATGCTTTAAATATTACTTTCCTCAAATCAGGGAAGGGTTCCTTATCTCTGTTTTGATTTTTAGGAGATTTTGCTTTGAGAACACAAATATCTGCCTTTGAAAAGGAGAATGAGCATCGTTTACTCGCCTGGGGCAAGGGCCAGACCCAGAATCTGAAGCTTCACTGCTCCTTATATCCAGCAGGAAAATAAAAAGCTGAATTACTTTAAAAATAAATAAATAAAAACAAGACAA
>VXAX01007198.1:124831-150900 GCA_013399835.1 Leptocoma aspasia
CCCCCCCCCAAAAAAAAACCCAAAAAAAACCCCCAAAAACTTTTTAGCTCACAACTTTTCCAACCCAATTCCAGGATATGATCCTTGTTATCATGGAACATGATTTTTTAATGCTCATTTTTAAAGAAAAAAAAATTAAAGAGCTCACTGCATGTTAAATAACAGGTTTTGTTCAACATTTTCAATTAACTGAAAATAATAATAATTTTTTTTTAAATTAGATCATTCAATTCACAGTGGAATCTGTTTTGCTGCATCTGGGACATCTGAGTCCTTTTGTGCTTACTCTTTTCTGGTATTAAAATCAGGTCAGTTTAGGTCAGAGCTCAATTTTTCAGCTTTTCTGAAATAAAACACTACAAAAAATATTCAAGCCTGGCCATTTTCATAATTTTCCATTTTCTGATGGAAGCTGCTTTCCAAATCCTACCTCCAGTGGTTTTTTCTTCTTTTAGAAAACAATTATCGGTTTCAAAAACACCCAACTCTAGTTTAACCTGGACAGAGCTGCCAATTTACCACTAATATAATCTTTTTTTTGAATTTTAATATCCATAAAATCACTTATAAAAATATGGACAACCAAGAGGATGAATCTGAGCTGGACATTCCAATTTTCCACACCAACCAGGGCTGCCCTGCCTTGGTGGACACAAACTGGGGACCCAGAGCTGAGAAAAAAAAGGAAAATCTGGCACTCAGGGTTTTTTCCGTGCCACTTTCTGGCTGCTTTATTCCTTCTTGTGAAATGCCTGCTGAACGAAAACATCCCATGGCTCACAGACTTTTCAACTTAGGGTCTTCAGCCCCACATATTTTTCATATTACTCATATTCCCCTGCTTGAGTTAAACTCAAACAGGCCTGGAACAACTTCATTAACATAAAACCACATGATAATGGGAAACAGAGCCTTTTAATGGTTTATTTTCTTATTATCTTGTGATATATTTCATCTTCTCCCCCTTCTCCGAGTGCTACTACATTCTGGTTTCACTCTGCTGCCTGGGCCTGGCAGGGATCGAGCATCCAACACTGGATTCTGGAAATTCAGGAATTTTTAAGCTCATGGAATCTGTTTGGTACCAGGGCGATCACAAAAACTCCAGTAAAAGTTAAAAAAAAAGGCCTTTATTTATTTAAAATTAATATATTAGATACTCTGTTCTACCCTGAATACCCCTGCAGCATGTCACACTTCATCTGAGGGAAAAAAAAATTGGTTTTACCCTCGAAATTTGGTAAGAATTCCTAGGCTGGGATGCTCAGGGAATATGGCAAGGGAAGCTCTTTTGCAATACAACATTTTCTTTTTGTCACAAGACCACAATTTCAAAATTTAGGAATTGCAACATTTTTTAGGAAGGTTAAAGAAATCAGAAATTGCATCTGGTTCAGGGCGACTCCTCTAAACTATTTCAGACATTCTTGTAATAATGAATAAATAAATCTTTACAGGGTTTCTACTTTAAAATAGTTGCTTTATATCCCTGCCTTTTAAAACACGTCTTAAAAATCTTTCCCAGCAGTTTAAATGCTAAAGAATTGCCAGAATTTCCTCACCATTTTGTCCACATTAGGTCAAACCCTAATTAATCAAAAACCTCCAGGTAAGTGTATTATGTCTGACTGTAGAGTCCATTAACTTGGTGTTTACTCTGTATTTACTCTGTTGCTTGAGAGGCTCAGGAGCAGCCTTAGACTCATCCCTAAAAAAAGAATGGCAGCTCCTGGGATTCACATTCTATCCCAGCTCAAAGTGGAATAAATGGGAGATGGAAATCAGTGAGATATATTAGCACCACTCCTTATTTTTCATTCCCCTCTGTCTCTGCCTCCCGAAGAATATTGGTGATGAATTTGCAAATGGCTCTGGCTGATGACAGAGTTTTTTAGCCTTCATTATTTATCCCCCCCAGTGCACACCTCCATCGGGGATTACAGTGACAAATGCAGGAATAAAAGGCAAAGACAATATTGCAGCGGCGCGGTGTAAATCTCCCTTTACGCATTATTAATTTAAAGAAATCCATTATCCCACCGGGCTCGGGGGGGAGGACAAGGTTACATAAGAGCTGGTAGAGGCAGCTGGGGGTCACCTGGAGACAGAGCCCTGCTGCCACCACCCCAGGATGCTCAGCTTCCTTGGAAAATGGGATTTTCTTGCGTGTTCTTCCTCTCAGTTGCTCTCTTTGCTTTGGTTTGGCAGAGGCAAGGGGTTGGTGAGTCCTGCTGGCCTCAGAGCGGGCACAGAGGTGTCACCAGAGTGTCTCAGTGTGGGTCATTCATGGGAGCAACCACACATCAAGACAATGTGAGAGCAGAATAAACCCTCTTTTGCCAGCCTAGCACGTTCAAGCTCTCGCTGGAGAAGGGTGTGTGGGGATGGGAGAGGAAAGAGGGAGAAATTAGCACTGGTTGGAGAAGGTTTTTCTCTGTTGTGGGCCACTAATTCACCGTGACCTGGACAAGGGCCCAAACTTGTGTCGCGTGGGCCACCCACAAGCTCTTAGGTAGCAAACCTCCTGATGCTGCTCTGCCCAGGCCCCAAGCCTTCCCTGTGTCCTTTCTCCAAACCCTTTGAATAAACCAACAAAAAATTGCTCCTTCTCCCCTCTTTCCCTCCTCTCTTTGCCCAGAGCCAGGGATTAAATCCTGGGCTGAGCAAGGCTTAGCACAGGCTCCCTCTCCACCCCTCCAGCAGCGTCAGAAGGGGAGGAAATGCTGCTCCTATCGAGAGGAAGGAAAGAGGAAAACAGATGGAAAGTCCTCAGAACTGGAACAAGTGCCTCTCAAACAATACAACAGGTCCCTTTTACTCCAAAATAACAGAGCCCTTCTGTGGAAATCTAAATACAATCAGGGCATCGACAACAAAGATAACGGGGAAATAATTCTGTGAACCTGCACCCGGGGCCTGTTTGGTGAGAGCCGCCAAGTGCAGGCCCCGTCCCCATCCAGCCCCCTCCAGGCAAAGCCAGCCTTTGATTTCACTCCATTTGCTTATTGTTTAAACCTTGCAACAAAAGACTTGGGACTGAAATGCCCCCAGCTTGCACCCACCAGCCACCCATGGGCAGGGATTTATCAGCAGCTCGCTCCTTGTGCTGTGATTCCCTGGGTTGTTTCATCTGCTCGGGAAATCTACGCTGGTTTTGTGCTTTTTCACTGAGTTTTTGTGCTTTTTCACTGAGTTTCACATAGTTTTTCACTGTGCTTTTTCACTCAGTTTCACTGAGTTTCACTGAGTTTGTGCTTTTTCACTGAATCTGTTTCACCACAGATTCTGAGGGAATCTATGGTGCTCTGATTAAGCTCAGTCCTAAAATGTCGCTGGGGTTCTGTCTCTGTGGGCTTAAAGGATAAGGTGAGACTAGGGATGGCCAGCACTCTATAAAATATATATACACACTCTATATATTTATAAAAATAAAACAGTAGATTGAGTATTCAACAGTTCTGCCTCTGATGATGCAGCTCGATTGAATCCAAGTAAACACATGAAAGGAAGGAAGGAAAAAGATCAAATATGAAATTTGTCAAAACTCTAATAAGGGCTAAATTCTCATTTGATCACCTTGTACACTCAGGACTGTTGGTAACTTCCCCCAGTCATCAATGCTTAAAAGAACTTCCAGGAAAATAGTTAATTTAGATTGGTTTTACATTCTGAAGTACAACAAATTCCATCCCTGCATAACTGGAAATAAATTAATATCAAAAATACTGTTTTAAGCTTTCGATTCTAATTTAGGTGTCTCAGCTTTTGCTTCCCAATGGAAACACCAGAAAGGAAATGTCTGTGTGGAATGTGGGCACTTGCAGCTTTCTGAAAAATTGGGTTTCTTTAAGAGTCCAGTATTGGAAACTTAAGCTCTCCAGTTCTCTTTCAAAATGTAGACTATGGTTCATTGATTTCTTCCCTTCTGAACTAAGGGACTCAGTCAAGGGGCTTGAAAATAAGATACTTAATAGTAATTTTAAACCCCCTAATTTGTTTGCCCTCCCCCATACTCCCTATACCTTCACAATAAATCCTTTGAAAAACTGGAAATGCTTTAGTGAAAAGACTGATGGGAAACGTTAAAAAATATCAGGCAAGCAACATCAAGTTATCTCTGTTATTTTAGGCCAAACGTGTTTCCTGCCTTTTTTTTTCCCCTTCAGGCTCCCTCCAGGCCTGCAGTGGAGCCTGGGCCGTGTCCCATCCACGGCAGGTCCCTCGTGCTGGGGTTCCCTGGGGGAAAATCCTCCTCCTGCAGCAGCACCTCCACCTGTGCAGAGCCCAGAAGCCACAGGCAGGTCCCAGCCCAGCTTGGGAAGAGTTTATTTAATTCACAAGCAGGCAGCAAAGACCAGTTGTGGTCTCTGAAAAGGCTGAAAGTTCACTTAGGCAAAAAATATTTATTATTTAAACATAAAATGATAATTTAAAAAATAATGTAGTCTATTCCATTCGTTTTTAACACAGATTGAAGAAGGTTGAACATATTGAGAACAATTTTCAGTGCACAAGAGGAAATCCAAACCCTGCTGCACATTCCATGGCTGCTGCCACAGGTCCCACCAGGAAGGAGCCCTGTGATTTCTCAGCTCTGGGATGGGGGACACCTTTTCCTCTATAGGAACTTCATATTTCATAAAATGCAACACCTGAAAACCCACTGTGCCATCAGTGTCTGAAAAACTGCCGTGGGAACTACTGCAAGACACTAAAATTCATGGGAAAAGCATAAAAATATTTCCATAACTCCTCACTGCAGTCAACCAAAAGGGTCATTATTGCACCTCAGTGCTCCTGCCCTAATAAAACAGAAATTAGTGTGTTTAATAACAGTGCAGAAGGAAGGCTGTGGAATACAGCAGTGGATAATTTGTCAGTGATTAGAAGGTCAATGGGTCAACTCAGGAACAACCCAGTGGCCTCACCTGGGGGGAGCCCTGTCTGTAACAGGAGAAAGCCCCTCCTTTGTCCCAGCTATGTCACCATGGAGCCTTATCAAAACAGAGCTGGGACTTATCAGTCACGAGGGAGGCAGAGCCAGGTGACTGCAGAGTCCATCAGCAGGGCCTGCAATTCCCACACTGTGCTTGAAATCCTTTTAAAAAGCAAGAGTCATTATCCCCCCCAATGTAAATATTTCTTCCCCTTCCCCCCTTTTTTTTAAAAAAAAGGCTGGTTGCACTTTCATCACAAAATGTTATGGGATTACATCACTTCTGCAGGGATATTTTTTTAATAACAGTAGTCTCAAATGGGAAATTCTGCAGGGATAACAACATTTTTTGCTGATTCCAGTTTGTAATCCCAGCACCACTCACTGCTGACCCAATCCTGGATAGTTCCAGGTCTGTTAAACACAATGCTGGTCTCATCACTGAATAAATCCTGCCAAAAAGATGCTTCTTGATAACCCAGAAAGGTGAATTGGTGCCTGCCAACCCTCAGACTCAAAATTCTGTATTTCTCTGCACACCTTTGCTGGTGTCACTGCCAAGGGGCAGCCACGCTCCCCACAGTCTGCTGGGTTTTGGTGACAGCAGCTGGAACCAGGGAGGAAAATCCAGAGCTGTGAACTGCAGGCTCATGGGATTTCTGGGCATTTTCACATATTTGTATATCCCTTGTAGGATCTAGGTTTTGTGTGCACCCAGCCAATTCCAGCTATCCCTGTGTGTGTGCAGTAATGTCATTTACAGAGGCCACAACTCAGAGCAAACCCCTCTTGTACCAGGGGCCAGAGAGACAAAATCTGCACAGAATCCCAGGAAACTTTAGACCTGAACAGACAGAAAAAGACAGATGAGAAACAAAACCCTAAAAAGCCAAACCCTAGGGATGTGGTTTGGCCAAGGTGATGGAGCGAGGGCCATGGATCTGTCTGGGCTTTTACTAAATCCTATTTTAAAGGTTTTGATGCAAAACCCTCTGTTTGTCACTGCTGGGGCTCCCAGGAGCTGAGCCCAGTGCCAGGGATGCTGTGGTGGGCACATGGGCACCAGTCCCTGTCCTGACCCTTCTCAGGAATTCCACAGGGCAGGAATGATCCTGCAGAGTGCTGAGCACATTTCCTGGGAGCATCCCATCCTGTCAGTGACTCTCACAGAGCTCCCCTGTGCTGAGCTCAGAGTTCCACAAAGAGCACAGGTGTCACCTTGGCAAAGGTTTTCCTAGCAATGTGTTTAAGGTATCATGTGACCTGATACTCCTTTCAAAATTTAATTCACAAGTAGGCACTGAAGACCAGTTCTGGCCTTTCAAAAGGCTGAAAAGTTCATTTATGCAAATAATATTTATTATTTGAACATAAAATAATATTTTTAAAAAGAATGTAAGTCTGTCCCATTTGTTTTTAGCATGGATTAAGGAAGGTTGAACATATTAACAACAATTTTGAGTGCACACGAGCACACACAGCAGCAGGTAAAGGAGCTCTGTTTCATGAGATCAGGTTCCATCCAGAGTGAGGGACAGAAAAGCTGAATTTGAATTGATAATAACATTGTGACTTGAGCTCCAAGGAATTCCCACCCCCTACCCCCCCACCTTTGGTTTTTTTTCCTTTTTGCTTAAAATAATTAAATTGGATGAGGCAAGATACCTGAGCAGTGAACTTTTCCATTCCTCCATTTCCAAGGAAATAAAATCTGGCAACAACTTTATGCAAAAGCCTGTGCTCTATGCCAGTGGGTCAGTGGCCAATTTAACCATAACAAATAATAGTCTAGTCTTTCAAAGTTTCAACTCCTTTTTTTTTTCCTCTTTTTTTTTTTTTTTTTTAAAAACCCAAGTCGGGGAAGAAGGTTTGGATTTCCTCAGCATCCTCCCCTTGCCAAGTCGCGTTTTCCCTCTGGCTGGTGACCACATCTCCCTGTGAACATCTGCAAACTGCAGCTCCAGACAGCCCTGCTGCAGCAGCTCTGACAGCAACTGGGGGCAGCTCTGCTCTGATGTCATTCCCTAAATTCGGGGAATATCCACATTCAGTGCCCCTTCCCTGCCTTTGCTGTTTCTACAACTCTGGTTGTGGAGGAGTTAAAATATTTCAGTTCTGAGTTAAGGAACAGTAAAAGTTCTAGTCCAGAGACACTTTTTCCTCCTTTCTGATAGTGATTGGTTTCCCCTGCACCTCTTTTGTTTTGAGACTTTTGGAGTATGCAGACTTGTGTAATGCAGAGATTGCTTCCAATTTAATTTAGTTGTTTTGTCTTTTATCATAATGGAAATGAGCACAGGATCCTTCCCAGGCTTTCTGCCATGAAAGAGGAGGCAGATTTCACTGCTGTGGCTCCCCAGAACAATGGGGGAGGGAGCGCAGGGGGAGAAGGATTAAATAAGATGCTCATGGAGGGTCAGACAGCAACTTCTGCATGGCCAGCAAGCCCCAAAACTCTGTTCTTGCACTCTGTGAATTAACATTTGCCCAAGTACTGCATGGGATCTGCTGGGTGCCATCCCCTAAGAGTCTAAAGAAGTCCTTGAGCCCTTTCTGTGTTTTGGTTTGGGTTGATTGGTTGTGGTTTTTAGGAAGGAATTCTTTACTTCAGGAAAGGCCCTGGCACAGGGTGTCCAGAGAACCTGTGACTGCCCCATCCCTGAAGTGTCCCAGGCCAGGTTGGACAGGGCTTGGAGCAACCTGGGATAGTGGAAGGTGTCCCTGCTATGGCAGGGGGTGAAATGGGATGAGTTTAAGGTCCCTTCCAGCCCAAACCATTCTGTGATTCTCTTGCTCCTGGAGAAGAACGTGATAATGAGGAACCCGATGAGTAGATCCTCTGCTTTTGGATCCAGAATTCCATGTGGATTCAGATAAAGACACCACACACTTTGCCCCCATTGCCAACAGGCTGGGTTTTCTCTGAACCTGTTTGATGTTTTTAAGCCTGTGCTGAAAGGTTGGGTCAATCACACTCCGTGCTTCGGGCTCATTTCAGTTGTTATGGTTCCTTCCTGCAGGTCCATGGCAAAAGCACTGCCAAAATACAGAGCTACACCTTCCAAAATTCCCTGCAGGAACCTGGGCTCGGTCACTGCAAACAGCCCACAAAACAGTGCCTGGGCTGGACCTTCCAAAACAGGAAAATAACCAACAGCGGCTGATGGCTTCTCACAGAATCAATATTTGATCGAAAAATCATCACCCAAGAGAAACATGCAAAGCTTTCAGGATTTACAAATGTTTTTCCCACTTAATGGATCTTCCTATGAAGCACAAAATCAAACTACAGGTGCAAAGGCAACCCTTGGGGATTTCACTTCAGGTACACCCAAACCCAACCATTTTTTGCACAGCCTGGATTAAGGGGACAGCTGGAGGTCACAGAGCTCTGTGGAATGGCACATCAGACAGTAGGACATCTGATTTTGGTGGCAGAGGTACTTCTGCCTGTGGGAGAAAATGGATTTTATCACATTCCCAGCAGCCATCCATCCATATGAAAAGGTCCAAGAAATATCACCCTGAAAGGATGAAGCAAATCTTGAGGACCAGAAGATGTTTGATTATTTGTGACTCTGCTTCTACTTTGACACATATCAGGAAAATTCAGGATTTCTGCCACCAACTGCACGGGATTATGAACCCAACAGGAAGGTTTTATCCTGCTGGACAAAATGTGGGTCAGGATCAAATCACCTAAGCCTGCTCTTTAGTCGTTGGTGGAGTGATTTCCACTGCTGTGCTTTGTCTTGCTTTAATTCTTTACAGTTTACAGTAAAGGAGCTGAAATTTCTCTTGGAAAAGAAGAACAGGTACGGGAACTTTGAGACACAAAATCCATTGGGGAATAAAACTGAATTGTTAACAAGACCCTTACACCAACAACAATCAGAGCAAACCAGGCAGAGAATTCATCCCCTGGGGATTCTGGCCATGATGATGAGAGGACACCACATCCAGCCTGCAATCCCATGGGCATTCCCTCCTCCACCATGCACATTGGGTGTAAACCATCCCAATGTTTGCACAGCCCCAGGACACAGCCCTGCATCAGCCAGGAGCCCCTGGGGGACTCACCAGGTAGGGATGCACCCTGCCATCAGTGCATTGTCATCATTCCTGAACAAAATGCCCAAGGATTTGAAGACACACAACACAAAATCAGCACATTCAGAAACTTCTCCAGAGGCATTTCCCAACAGGCTGCTTCAGCCACGTGATCTGATAAGCCTTGTCAAAAGGAGAGAGCAGATCACACGAAATCACAGAGTTACACTGAATTATGACACTACAAACACGGCAGGAGAGCCTCACTTGTTGATGTGTGGGATAAATCCAAATACCTGCTCCTCGTTCCCTTGGCCAGCTCGTGAGCCAGAGCTCTCAGTGATTTGCTGGAAACCCCTGCAGAGCGCCAAGTTTCTGATTGCACTGCTGAACTCTTCTCTAAACATGATTCAGCAAGACACAGCCTGCACCCCTGCAAGTGCAAGAGCTCCTCTCCTCCAGGGCTAAAAGGGGTGGAGAGGAGAGAGGAAGAAATCCACACACAACAACACAAACAGAGCCAAACCCTGCTGAGGTATTTGTCCACCTGCTTGGACTGCACAGGACTGGAGCAAAGCAAACACAATCCCTGAGCTATCAGCAGATAGCACAGTTCATGGTTAACTTCAAGTAGCACAGAACACACCTCTTGAGAAACAGCAGCAGCTCAAACAACTTCAGAACAAAACTGAAAACACACACACGCCCAGCACCCTCGGAAGGGTGGATGGCCCTGGCTCCCAAAACTCAGAACTGAAAGTGCACGAGGTCACTGCTGCTGTACTTACACAGCAACGTGAGGACAGGGAAAAACTGAAATCTCTCTAATCCCTAGCCAGCAGCCTTTTTCAGGTGCCTCACTTTCACCACATTAAGCCCCAAAAGATGTTTTCTGGCCTCCATGTCTCCAGCCAGAACACAAGTCTCTGAGCTGTTTCTCTCTCTGGTGAGGGTTTGCAGTGTGTCTGACACAGTGTGTGTGGGTGGGCCTTGCAGAGGCTGGGCCTCAGAAATTCTCCAGGATGAACAATCCCAATTCTTGCAGCTTTTCCCCACAGCAGAGCTGCTCCATCCCTCTGATCCTCCTGGCCTCCTCTGGATCCATTCCTGCAGCTTCCTGTGCTGGGCTCCAGGGCTGGAGGCAGCTCTGCAGGTGGGGTCTCACCTGAGTGGGGCAGAGGAGAAGAATCCCCCCTTTCCTGCTGCCCCAGCTGTGGGATCAGCCCAGGACTCAGGGAGGTTCTGGGCCAGGGCATTTCCAGCCTCTCACCCACCAGCACCCCAAGTCCTTCTCCCCAGGGTGGTCCTGGATCTGGACTGATCCTGGGAGTTGCCCTGATCTGGAGTGAAGCTGGCAGCAGAGCTAATCTCAGGTAAAACAGCATTCCCACACCCAGCATCCATGAGAGCCTGTTAATATCAGGATCACAGGTATTAACAACTCCTCCAGTGGCTATTAATATCATGAGTTTTTTAATATCCCTTTGCTGTGGAACACCCACCCTGACAAATCCCTCTCCTCACACCCCAACCTTTTTTTTTTTCTCCCCCCCAAGCCATCCTAAACAGAAGCCTATAAAATATCTGTATTAAAGTTTGGTCTGGGATTAGCAGGAGGGCAATAGCTCCGTGCCTCTCCATGCAGCACACACACTTCTCCCCTCTCACAATAAAGGAAGGCAGAGGGAGGTGATGGCTCTTTCCACCCCCCTGATTTATAACTGTCCCTGGCTATAGGTCAGAGGAATGAGCAGCACCTGGGGAGCGCTGCCGGAGCACGGCCGAGGCAGGAGAGCAACCCCAGAGTGCAGGGGAGATAACTACCCCGGCTGGGCAGACAAATTAGATAATTAAATGGAAACAGGCGAGATAAATTGCACTTTCTTAATTGGGTTATCAAGAAACAATAGTGACTATGAATGACCTCACTGTCTGTGTAGTCTAACACTTCTCTCTGTAGGAACTAGGAGGGAGTTATTCGTCTAGGCCAGGGTTATTGTTGGCCTAGAAAATGAATGTTTAAGAACAACTGGGTTTTTTCCTCTCACCAGAAGCTGTTACAGATAAAAATCTTAGGTCTGCTGATTTGGAAGTGGGAGTGTGCACAGGATGGAAGGAGAAGGATTGCACGAACCTGGGAGTAGATATCTCACCAAAGTGAGCTGAAGTGCAGGTCACTGATGATGAATCTGGGCTTGCTCACACTCACCTGAGTGGTTCAGGAGAAATGATTGTGTGCTCTGTGCGTGTGCAGAGAGAGACAAAAAGCGCTGCAGAGCTCCTGAGATGCTCCAGAGAACACAATGGGCAGAGTGCAGGAGACTGGGAATGAGTCAGCCCCCAGCCAGGCCAAAATAGGACCCAGAACTGGGATTTTATGGCTCAAACCTTCCTCCACCACAAAGTCACAAGTGTGGATCTTCGTGGAAGTCAGCACTGGGAGAGGGGAGGATTGGGAAGAGTGGGAAATTTCCCAGTTTCTCCTTGACCATGAGTGGTGGAGGTGAAAGGAATGAACAGCCTCAGGACCACAGGATCCAAACTGGCCTGTGCTGGAAAATCAGGATATTGTGACCCAGACTCCTGATGCAAGGCCAGGATCAGACCCTTTATCACACTCACCTCAGCCCTCCTCACTCCCCAGTTGCCCTTAAGGACATGGAAGAACTTAGCTCCTGGCTGAGCCTGGCTAAAAGCCGGTCAAAAGCTCTAATGCCAAATAAAACTCTCTTCCTTATAGGATCCTGCACTACAGGGGGTTGGTATTCACTAAATCCATTTTCACAGGAATGAATAATTCACAAGAAAGGCTTCACATTCACCTGTATTGCCAGGCCAGGCAAGGTAAAAATACTAATTTTGTATTTTTACAGCCCTGGTGAAAACAGACCTAGGAAAACATTGCTCCAAAAATGAGCCTGTGTAGACTGAGCCAAGCAAATATTGAGCCGTGTCACCTCTTCAGCAAAAATTGAATTACACCCACTTCTTACTATGCTGCTACACAACAGAGCCTAAAGCCATCCAAATCCACTATTTTAAAACATTTTGAATAATGTCAGGATCTTGATACTATCTGTGGAGCTATCACTCCATCAAGCTCAAATCCTGTTTAGAAAAAAATTAAAAAAAAAATTAGAAATCATATCCAGAAGTCTCCTTTGGAGCAAACCATACCAAACAACTCCCATGCTCAAAGAACACGGGGAGCAGGGGTGGAAAGCTGAACATGGACTTTCAAAGAACATTTGGAAGAAAGAACAAGCATATGGCTTATGTTTAAAAACCTCTCTTGATTCAACGAGCCCGAGGCTACGGGGCTGCCTTGAAGCCCCTTGGTCTGGGCTGTCTGTGTGCTGTGTTTTGTTAAAACAGCCCCTTTTACCCTTCACTGAGTTAATGAACATTGTGATCTTGCTTGTGCTCAGTTATTAACATGCTGAAATGGATTCTAATTCCACACACACTTCCATGTACCTCTGGTCCCCATTTAGGATGCCAAAAGTAGCTGCACCCGAGCAGCTTCACAGCAGAAAATGCCCTGCAGGATGTTTGCAGCTTGTCAGCTTGAACCTGAAGCACTTCCTCAAAGGCACTGCTACCTAAAGCTACTTTTACTCCAGGTTCCTATTAAGATACCACATTCTCCCCCCTTATTTTTAATCAAAATGACAGGAAACCAAAAACATCAAGTGTGGACCTTCTCTTTAGACCTCCAAGAGATGTAATGAAAAGCATAACCAAGGGCTGCATCCAAGAACGTGTTTAAATATTCCAGCTCTGGACAGGCCACTGACATCCCTCAGCTGGTTTCCCGGAGTGGGACACCTTTGGGCACTTTGAGACCCAAACAACATCAAGGAAAAGAAAGGAAGTCTCTTCCATTCCTTCTGCACCCGGAGTTCAAAGATCTCAAGCCCTTGGGCAATGTCCACACCCTCACCGCAGCAGCGAAGGAGTGACATCCTCATTTTTAGCAATAAACAGCCTGAGGCACAGAGAAAAACAGATCCTATGCCTCCTAGACAATGCATAATTGGGGGAAAAAATTAATATGACCAAAAAAGCCATGGAGTGGTTGACCAGTGACATGCTGCATGCACAGGCCAGGTCCCTTCCTGTGTCCCAAGCCATTAAATATTAACAGGCTGGCTGCAGATGGAGTGCTTTCTGAAAGAAGAGATGACAGGACTTTCCACCTTGAGAAATATCAGGAATTTACTCCATCAGGCTCCAGTTTCCCCCAAGTCCCTGAGGATATTGGCTGCCTGGCTGGATCTGCTGCAGAGAATAGGGAGTGAGAACATCCCAGTTCTCCTTCTCTCACTCTCCCAGGCAGGGGAACCCTCTCCCCTTTTTACTTTTCAGGAAATTCTGAAATTAAAATTGTCCCCAGCATTTTTATGTAAATGGGTTTTTCTCTATTAATGGATGGGACTCCCTCCCCCCAGAAATTCCCAAAATGTCTGAAAACAGCTCTGTTAAATCAAGCACCTCTATAGGCTGAGGTTTATCAAGGCAACTCCACAAGAATGAATATTAACGTGGCAAAATCTACTTTTATCTTGTTAACATCAGACATTCAAATAAATCTTCCATTATTTACAACTTTGGATTTCCTGTGACTGACTGTTTGCAAGCAGAGTAATAGTTACATTTAATTTTAGCTAAAGTCAGGTCATTTTACTCCTAAATTTTAAAAAATAAATTAATTAAATCATCCCCCTAGCTGCTGCCAGACAACTAAAATTTGCTTTTGAATCCATTCAGCCTCTTCTTAAAGGAACAAAGCCATGAATGTTCCCCCAAAAGCAGTATCCGTGATGGATAATTTCCCTTTATGTATGAGATCAATGGATACGGGTTCAACATAAAAATCACAGTTCCCATTCAGGAGATTTACATGAACCCTCTGCAGTCCTACTTTATAGTCAAGCAGGGGAGAGTTAATTATTTCTCCAGAATTTATCTTCTAAATGGATATTCAGTGGCTCTGTTATTCACCCTACTTTGCAATGAACTCTGCACTTCCCTACTTTCCTCCCAGGAAGAGGCAATCGAAGACAAAAGCCTGCAAATGATAGACAAGGGCAGAGGCCATGTCCAACTTTGATATCTTGTTGATAACGTATTGTACAATTAGATCAATTTGACAATTTCCATTATGGCTGATAAAATATTTATCGAGCCTTGGAGATGATGTCTGATCCCTGTGCCATTTGTTTCACTAATGGGGGAGATATTTACCAAATCAGGGGAAAGCATTCAAATTTCACATCCTCATAGCCTCCCCAACATTAGATTTGCAAATTACTGGCTGGAGCCATAAATTACAGCAGAGCACAGCCAGGCTGATGCCAGGCTGACAGGGTAGGTGGATGGCTGCCGATGACATTGTTTCACAGGAGCATTAATCATGGCAGCAAAGAAAATACTCTCAAATTGGTCCATAAGTCTAAATATTAAGGAATGAGAAGTGGGTTGCCGGGAGATAGCTTTAGCTGCAGCTGGAAAATTAGGAAATGAAAAACCCTTTCTATTATTTAACAAATCATCTTAATAATGTTTTATGCCATAGTGCCAGCAAGCAAAGGAAATTCCTATTCCTGCCCATTTGCTCTTTATCCTCATTGCTCTTTAATAGGAATATTAATAATCTGAGGATTGGTGCAGACGTAGCCCGAGCTGTATTTTTCTTCTGCTGTAGCTTAACTAAAATCAGGATAAATACTGAAGGAAAATAGAATTTTGATTTCCCTGTTTAAACCCTTTGCTTTGTCAGCAACACCAACGGGGGCTTGAGCTCCTCTTCTGTTCTGCTCAAGGTCAAGCACGTGTTTACTTCTGTGCAGGCCAAACTTATTAAAATCCCACAAATCAGATAAACAGCAGAATCCAGCTTACCACGGATGGGAGAGAGGCCTGTAATCTCAGGGGGAAAAAATACAGGTATCATTGTTGCTTAAATACGAGCCCTGCTGATTAATTTAAGAGCAAAGCACCACCTTTACAGGGTGATTAGACATGGAACAGCTTCAAATGCTCCGTGCTCTGTCAGCCCTGAGCCTCCCAGCACCGTGGCCCAGGGTTGTTCAGTCACCACTAAAATAAGTTGAAGGTGACACATTTGTCTGGCAGACGTAATTAAAGGTATAATGTTGGTGCTAGAGGTCAGAGTTGTGGAGTCCTAAGGCAAAAGCTCTTGGAAGGAAAGAGCTCGGAAATAAGGGAATGAAGAATGAGGCTGCTCAAGCACCTGACACCTCTCAGTGAGTCAGGGGAGGGGATTCTCTCTACTCTGCTCTCGTGGGATCCCACCTGGAATACTGCAAACACTTCTGGTGCCCCCAGGATAAGGACATGGAACTGCTGGAGAAAGTCCAGAGCAGACCATAAAGTTCCCAAGGGAACTGGAGCACCTTCCCTATGGAGCCAGGCTGGAAGAGCTGAGAATGCTTATCCTGGAGGAGAGCAGGTTGTGTGGAGACCTCACAGCACCCTCCAGGGTCTGAAGGGGCTACAGAGAAGGAAAAAGAACTCTAGACCAGGAGCCAGAGTGGCAGGACAAGGGGGAATGGGTTCAGACTGAAAGAGGGGAAGTTTAGGTGGGATATTGGGAAGAAATTCCTCCCTGTGAGGGCAGTCAGGCCCTGGCACAGGGTGCCCAGAGAAGCTGTTGCTGTCCCTGGAATCCCTGGAAATGTCCAAGGCCAGGTTGGATGGGGCCTGGGACAGCGGAAGGTGTCCCTGCCCATAGCAGGGGGTTGGAAAGAGAAGATCCTTAAGGTCTCTTCCAACTCAAATTTTCTATGATTCAAACTAAACTTGCAAAGCTTTGTCTCTCAAGCCTGATGTTCCATTTTTCCTGCCTTCCACCAGTAAAAAACAGGTCGCAGAGTTCAGCATTCCCAACAGGATCCCAGCTGCTCAAGGGCTGTGCCTCGGTGGTTCCCACTGGTGGCTGGATTTCCAACAGAACTCCACACCCAGGGCATACCCACATCTTCAGGAAACTCCAGCTGTTATTCAGTGCCTGAATGGCATTTGGGCATCACATTTTGGGTATTTAGACATACCACTGGTGTTAGGCATCTATCCTCCCTTTAAAAATCCATTGGAAATTTAGAGGAGAGTTCAGAAAGGACCTTGAGACTGAGTAGGGAAGGGTTTGCACAGTCACAGTGTCAAATAAAATGCTAAAGAATGGGTTTGCCTCAAGCTTTGCCTCTAGCTTTGCCTCTGTCAAAGCCTTCAGCACTATCTCTGTCTGCTTGATTTGTGGGTTCCATCAAAAGGAGCAGCACAAGGTGACCATAATGGTCTTCTGTTGTGTAGCTCCTCCTCCCCTTCCCAAGGGAAGATGTAATTTCCTTTTTTCACTGGGGAAAAATGTCTTAATCACCAGGGCCTGCAGACTGTCAACCTTTCCTGCTGAAGCAGCTCCTCCTGCACAAAGTGAGACAGCAGGAAATTGTCCCCATCAGTTGAACTATTGCCTAAAGGCTTAAAGATGCTTTTCCTGTTCATAGGCTGTGAATGAGTAAAATCGTAAATAATAGCTGTATTTCCTCAGCAGATTTTCTGAAATCCAAAGAACCTTTATTCAGTGTCACCAAAACAAACAAGATGATGACAAACGAACGGGAGATGCTTCATCCTTCAGGTCAGCACATAATAAGGAGGGGTTTTGTGTAGAGGAGTTACACAGGCAGCACATCCCAAAACAAGGCCACCTTTTGGGGACATTCTGAGAACCCACACCTGGAGCACTGGATGGTGCTTTTTAACCTTCCCAGCTCCCACTGTCACCTATTTACTCTGCTCCATGCCTGTTGAACACTTCTTACTGGTTTATACCTCCCTAGGCCTGAGAGATGGATTTCCCTTTGTCGGAATCCAGAGCACAGGGAATATTTCCCTGCCTGTATTAGGGAGCCCTGACCCCCAGTCAGACACTGTTTTTAACCTTTGTCCCAGGGAAAAAATTGCTAAAGCTTTAAGATGAGTTGGAGAACACAGGTGTAAACTAACTAGTAGTATGTACTAGTAATAGTCTTTCACAGAGTGAAGAATTTAGAGTTTTAAGATTTTAGTATGAGTGAATGAGAGACAAGATAGAAAATTTAGAGTAGTGTCTCCTCTCCTTCTTGTTCTTCTTCTTCTCCATTTTCTGTAGCATTAGTAGCACAAAGTCATTAGTTAAAAATGGTAACAGCATAATTGTTACGTGTGTAGATTAGTAAAAGTTATTAGTAGTAAAATAAAAGCAATGTACGTGTTAAAAAGTAATTAGATTAAGTATCTTTAAAAAGACCTTAGTTTTAGATATCAAAACCATTTTTGTCCATTTTATGCCTTACTTCTCATACGCTCAGTCTAGCATGCAAACAGCATACTAAACTTAAGATAAGAAAAAAATAAACAACAACCTAAAGACCAAGAGACACAGTGAGTCCTACATGTTTTTCATCTCTAGCAAAGAACTTGCAAGAGAAAACCTCCTTCAAAGGCCCAAAGAGTAAGTTCCCAACAGTGTGTGAAGTTCAACAACAACAACAACCATCAAGCAAGAAAAGAACCCGCAAAACCCTTAGGCCTGAGAGATGGATTTCCCTTAGGCCTGAGAGATGGATTTCCCTTAGGCCTGTAAAATGTATTTCCCTTAGGCCCACAAGATGTGTTTCTCTCAGGCCTGTAAGATCTGTTTTCTTTAGGCCTGTGAGATGTGGCTCTCTTTGGCCTGTAGGATGTGTTTCTTTCAGGCCTGTGAGATGTGTGCTTTCCTTAGAATGTACTTCACTCATCTGTGAGATTTATTTCTCTGAAGCCCATAAGATGTATTCCTCTCAGGCTTGTGAGATGTATTTCTCCTAGACCCATAAGATGTGTTTCTCTTAGACTCATAAGATGTATTTCTTTTGGGGATGTAAGGGGTGTTTTTCTTAGGCCCATAAGATGTTTCTCTCAGGCCTGTAAGATTCATTTCTCAGCACAGGACACCTCTCACACAACCTCTCCTTTATGGGAGGTCACATTTCAGCAGAGGAGAAAATTCACCTCCGAGCTCTCTGCCAAGCCCTTGTCACCCTTGTAGGTTTGTTGTATAAAACAAGAGCTGGTGGAAACTTCTCCCAGGACGTTCTGGGACTCAGGAAAAAAAACCAAACTGAACTCCTTATTACTCCTGATGTCTTAAAATCTGGCACAGCTTCCCAAAGGCACCTTCCTGCTCATGGTTACACGTTTTGCCAGCCCACCACGGACCCAAAGCAGCAATAAATCCCTGTTCCTTGCACCCCTGACCCCCTCAGCCAGCCATTCCCAGTGGCAGGGGAGCAGCTGCTACACCTTTAAGAGGGAAATCTGCGGGCAGCGCTGCCTGTTTGGTTTGAGATAGCAAAGTTATTGTCCTTTGGGCTGTCTGGCAGCCCCTTGTGTCCCTTGGATTTATCTCACACACATGATGCAGCTTTGTGGAAGGGATCGGGAGAGACTTTGCATTCCTCTGGTGGGATGATATGAGTTTGTATCTAAATCTGTTCCATATGACCCACCTCACATGGTCGGTGTCTCGCCGATTCACTTGGAAAGGTCAAGGAGTGTTTCAGCTGAGGCTTCACAGTCAAGGGCTTTGTTAATAAAAAGGAAAACCCTACTGATAGAATTGGGACTTCATAGAGGTGCTGTGAACACTCCTTATTCTTTTGCATTGATAAATTTTAGGGACAGAACAGGCAAAGGTGAGGCTTCACCTTTGGGGCTGCGGGTGCAGTGCTGAGGGTCTCACAACCTTCCCACATTAGAAGATGGAGCCTTAAAACAGTCAGGGATAAAGAAATCCTTCCAAGTCCCACAAAATCTGCTACGTCAAGAGGGCTTCTCACCAGATTTGTAACAGCTAACAACACTTTCTGAACTAACTGAGACACTCTTGCTTTTCTCCTGGCCCAACAGAGCTCAAAGCTGTGCAGAAAAGCAGACTGAAACCTACAAAATGTAGAGATTAAACCAATTCAAAACCATTCCTAAAAGCTTCCCAGGTCACTTGTCTCAATAATGAGCTACTGGGAACCAGTGACAGCGACTGGGGCCAGCACTGACCCCAGGTTTGTTGAGCAGGGTGCCCTCCCCATGCCATAACCTTGACATTCAAAATCACCACCTCCCAACAACAAACATCTCACAGGGGATTTATCTCTGCCAGAACAGTTCTCCTTTCTCTGGACAGCACAGCCTCACACCGAGTGCCTCCACTCCACTCCACTCCCATATATATTTTTGGGATATGATGGCAGACATCATACCCCCAGATCAGTAAAGCAGGAAAGAGCCAATATTTTTGCAAGGAGAGAATCTGAGGGAGGGGTGTTAAGTACACCTAAGATTTTTTTTATTGCATGCAATGATTTCTAGAATTTAAATCGCTCCAAGGAGTTGAAATTCCAAATCATGAAAAACAAAGCAGAGAAAGAAATGAGCAGAGAACTAAGTTTTAGCCAGGGCTGCTGCATTTTCTGATTGCCAGGGTCTGAAGATCATCAACAGGGACAGAGCAGAGAGATAAGTAAGATGCTTAGAGATATTTCTCTGAGGTTCTGATTTCAGGGAAAAGAAAATCAAGCTTCTTTTTAACCAGCAGGTAAAAGGAAGGTTCAGGTAGCTGGTTTCTATCTTATTGTTTCTGGTGAAATTTGAACAATAGCTGTGCTGCAGTTCTGTGCTTCACCTCTTTGGGGGAATTGTAGGTACCATGGAAATACCTGGTTCTCATCAGGCAATCCAACCCCTCGAGTTACCAGTGATCCTCAGACAGTGATGCTGTTTAATGCCAGCCCTCAAAGCACAAATAAACCAAAATAAATCTATGAAAATCACCGTACTTTAAAAAAAATCCATATTGGCATTGGCTGGGATGATTTGAGGCTCTCATGTCTGAGCAGACAGGCGATAGAAGTATTCATTCAGAAGCACAGTTAGAAAATCTGATTATTTCTACCAGTTTGGGTGGTAAAATCCATCCAACCTCTCAATCAGGTTTGACACATCCTGCTTCATTCTTGGTCCACAGGACTCACACAGACCCCAGCCAGGAACAAGAGGAAAATTTTTAGAACAATGCCATGGACTGAGAACTACAATCATCATTTGAAGTCTCCACACTGCTGCATATTCATGAGTAGCTTTTGTCCCCTCAAATGGAACATTAATAGATTAACAACTGACCATCTCCAAAATCAGCACCTTCACTTCCTTCCTGAGGGAGACACTTGAAAAATTTCCCTTTTCCATGTGCCTGTCATGAAGAATCACAGCAGGTTTGGGTTGGAAGGGACCTTAAAGCTCACCCAGTGCCACCCATGCCATGGGCAGGGACCCCTCCCACTGTCCCAGGCTGCTCCAAGCCCCATCCAGCCTGGCCTTGGACACTGCCAGGGATCCAGGGGCAGCCACAGCTGCTTTGGGCACCCTGTGCCAGGGCCTGCCCACCCTCACAGGGGAGAATTCCTTCCCAATATCCAACCTGAATTCCCCCTCTTTCAGTCTGAACCCATTCCCCCTAATCCTGTCACTATCTGCCCATATAAAAAGCCCCTCTCCTTCATTTTTCAGCCATTCCAGGTGCTGGAAAGCTGCAGTAAGTTCTCCCTGAAGCCTTTTCTCCTCTGTGCTGAACTCTCAGCCTGTCTGAAGCTCTCAGAACCACCAAAGGTGAGATTTAGGAGCTTGAATTCATTTCAGAGGCTGCAAGAACACGCAGAAGCCAAAGTGGCCTCTGTCACCACATCTTCAGAGCAGGTCAGTGCTGGCACAGCAAACCCAGGGCTCCTTCACACCAGCACTGAGGACATCACCCTGGTTTTTCCCCTGGTTTAGAGAAAGCTTTCACAATCTCCTCTCTCCAGCAGGCCTGGTGGGTGGCCAGTGATTTCCCTGCTGCACTGGCAACTCCAGCTCCTAATCCCCCTGCTAATTCCCGGGGCTGACTCGCTTTGCTGGCCATGGATAAGTCGTGTCCCTGGGTCCTGCACACGGTGACCGGACACCACCTCTCCCCGCTCGCGAGCCAGCTCCGGGCCCCAACAAAAGGCAGCCTGTTTGGTCACCCTTCCTTCAGAGAGGCTTAAGGACATTTTTGTCATTTTTGAACAGCTAATATCTTGCAGAGGGGGGCAAAAAAAAAAAAAAGTTGCCTAATCTCTTTAAATTTAATCTTTACTTCTAGAAAAATCTGAGCGCAGATGCTCAGTGCTGGACTATGTTCCTTTAGACTAATTAGGTCAAGATTACCTACAACAGTATGGCTCCACCAACTCAATTTAAATTCCCCCCCTCTTGTCCCTAAACTTGCACTCTTTGGAATTTTGTTCCCTTTTTCTCTTTCCTCCCCTAGAGACCACAAAGTGTGTGGGCAGCTATTAATAAAAAGAACCAATAAAAACACCTGAGTGAATGAATACCAGAGGGAATCACAGAATCCTGGAATGGTTTGGCTTAGAAAGGACCTGAAAACTCATCCAATTCCATCCTCTGCCACAGGCAGAGACATCTTCCACTATCCCAGGCTGCTCCAAGCCCTGTCCAACCTGGCCTTGGACACTTCCAGGGATGGGGCAGCCACAGCTGCTCTGGGCAGCCTGTGCCAGAGCCTCCCCACCCTCACAGGGGAGAATTTCTTCCGAATATCCCATCTAACCCTGCCCTCTGGCAGGGGGAAGCCTTTCCCTTGTAAACAATCTCTTTTCATCTTTTCTCTTGGCTCCTTCAGGCACTGGAAGGCCACAATTAGGTTACCCTAAAGCTGCTCCCCTCCAGGTTGAACAACCCCAATTCTCTCTGCCTTTCCTCCCAGCAGAGCTGCTCCCCCCCTCTGATCATCCTGGAGCCTCCTGTGGACTCTCTGCAGCAGCTCCAGGTCCTTCTTGTGCCACTGAGCCTGAGCTTTAACCCCACTGCCTGCCCATTCCCTCTCCAGATGGCCCCAGGAGCTGATTTCACTCGCTCTGTGACATTATCCCCACAGAAATCACCAGTTTAGCCAAAAGGACTCACTGCTGTGGCCTCGCAGGCCCTGCAGGTGCAGAGATAAGGGGAGCAGCCAAAGGGAGGTTCAGAGGCTCAGCCCCACCTGGCAGGAGCAAGGACAGGAGAGGTCTGGCTGGGCAGGCAGAGCAGCACAGCTGGGACAGTCCTGCTGGCCAGGTGACAGGAGCACAGGAGCACAGGAGGTGACAGGGACACTGCCCTGAGTCCCTGCAGCAGCCCCGAGGTGCCGTGTGCCACCTCCTGCCATGCACAGCAAAACATCTCAAAGAAAAGCAGAAGCTGCAATGTCTGCTTTAAACATTCCATAACAGATTTATGGGATCACAGAACCCCCTGAGCTGGGAGGGACCCGCAGGGACCATCCTGTCCAGCTCCTGGCCCTGCACAGGCACCCCAAAGTCCCTCCCTGTGCCCAGGAGCATTGTCCAAGCTCTCCTGGGGCTCCTGTTCCCCTTTGCAGGGGACCTTTGGTGCCACAGAGTGACCTCAGAGAGGCAACACAGCACCAACGCAAGCACTGAGGTTGAAGTTTATTCCTGCTCGCTAAACCAGCACTGCAAAGTGAGGTAGGATCAGGTGAATTACTCACCCATTGATATTTTCAAGTTTTTCTTCCTCAAAATACAAATTTGAATGTTTGGAACCTTTTCACACTCTGTTAAAATGCCTGAATACCCTGAATAATTCCATGGTAAACAGCCATGGGAGGAAAAGGTGTGAAGTGCCTGGTGTGGCTCAGGTATCTCTGGGCTGGGTGTTTGCTTCTCCCTCTCACAACCAACTCCTGATGACCAGAAACAACCCTCAGGAAAACATTTATCAGAAATTCTGGTTATCTTCAGAGTAAAGGCTTTGAGAAAGTCAAAGGTTCCCCAGTTAAGCAAGAGCAAACCCGGAGCAGTTCATTTTTCATCCCACAAATGTTTAAACACAAGCATAACTTTACACACTCATTCACCCAGTGATGTGTATCAAATGTGGGCTTGTCATTTCCTTTCCTTAAAAATATGTTTTATTCGACCTAATGTGGAATTTATTTAAGACACAAGATCAGTTATTAATATGTTCTTTCAATTTTGGGAAGATATGAATATCTCCTTTGGCTGCACAGCATAATAGTCCATTTATCAGTGAGGGAAGCCTCTGGAGGGATGAGGTTTTTTTTTATTTCAAACACACTTTAGCAGTTATTGGTTAAACAACAGCATTTTTCTGGGAGAAATATGTCATGAAAGTAGAAAGATGAGGGAAATGCTTGTATGCAACACAGGCTTTTCTCTGATAGCAGCCTGGTGCCCGTCTGGACAGATCCCTGAAGACACAAGAAATCCCAATTAAATCATGAGTGCAGAGCTCTGCCTACATGGAGCTGATGTCTGGATCAAGACCTTGGAATGTCAGCTTCGAAATTTCCCTGGCAATTGCATCACATGGCCTCCTGATATGAAAATCTCGAGTGCAGGCAGGCGTTTGCCTCCTCTTTCTATTTTAGGGACTTGTACCTCTAAAAGAAAAAAAAAAATTAAACAAACAAACAAAAAACTGCTGCATTCAGCAGGAAAAGTGTGAAAGGAGGGAATCTGAGGGGTCAGTGAGCCAAGGAGTAGCTGATTAACTTCAGTCTGATAATATCCTCCAATATTTCAGTCAAATCTGTGGCGTGAAATACAACACATATTTGATCTCTCTCACACAAACTCAGAGCCAGGCAATAAATATTTCCCTACAGAATAATTTCCCTGTAAGCAGAGATTTACTGTAACCCAAATCACAATTTACTCATTTCAGAGCATTAAAAGCTCATCAGCCTCTCACTGGAACTGGGATCACTGGAAGAGGATCCCACAGCACAACTCCCAGACAGTATCCATAGGGGAAAATAAACTGCTATAGATATTTTATCCACTAAGTTGGGGGCATGGGGCTGATTTTAGTTCTCTTTGTAGCCATCTAGAAGACAGGAAAAAATAAGATTATTAAAAGGAAAACAATAAACAATGGTGACTGGGTGGTTATGTTTAGAACTAACATTTCCAAACTCAAATTGACAGGAACTAAACACAATCAGGCTTGGGTCAAACAAAACTTCTGCAAGTAAAACAATGAAAACTCTACTGGCTCCAGCAGAATTCCTTGCCTTGGAAAGGTTAATTCTCTCTCCTCACTCTCACAAATCCATAAAAAAATTATGTTTGCTGCACCGAGAAGTGGGGAAATAATATCTTCCCAATAAGCCAAAAATTATGTGCAGCAAAGAGGATATTAAAGGAAAAGTGTGCAAAAAAGAATTTGGGGAAGGCGGAATCCTGGCAAGTCCAAACACAGGCGTTAATGGGTTTTTTAATAACTCAGTGCCACACGGTAATAGGGAAGCACCTGCCAAAAGCACAGCGAGGTCAGGCAGGTGTCACACCCACGTTACAGCCCGAAAAATCCTGTGAGCCTTGGCTCCAGCCTTCCCCGGCACCACCCCCGAAATGCTCTCCGAGCAGCACGGAGGGTTTATAATTTGCTTTTTCCTCTGCTCCGCGTTTGTTTGGTCGCACAGAGCACCAGGAATAAGCACAGGCGCTTTGGGATGCGCTGCTCCCCTTCCCCAGCAGCGCATCCCTGCTCCCGCTGCCACCCCACGATTATCTCAGGAGGGAGAGTGTCGGGACACGCTGGGGGCGACTCAAACCCCTCGGCAGGCAGAGCAGCGCTGCACTGGGGGGGTGTTGGTGTAAAAATCCATCCCTGGGGGCTCCTCGGACTGCCAGCAGCCGGGCAGGGAGCGTGGCCCTGGGGACACCCCTGGGGGCTCCGTCCCCACCCGCCCCAGTGCTGGGAGAAACTCGCTTTGGCCGATCCGTTCCCCCTCATCCTCATCCCAAAACAGCCCCTTCCCCTGCCAGAGGGGTCCTGGCCGTGCCCAGATCCCTGGAACACTGGCACACACGGGTGAGGGATGGCCCTGCTGGCAGTGACACAGCGTGGCGCAGGCACATGGAAATACAGAATGTCCTGAGCTGGAAGGGACCCTCAGGATCATTGATCAGCTCCTGGCCCTGCTCAGACACCCCAAAATCCCACCCTGGGCATCCCTGACAGCTCTTGGAGCAACCTCGGGGCTGTGCCCTTTCCTGGGGAGCCTGGCAGTGCCCAGCACCCTCTGGGGGAAGAACCTTTCCCAAAATCCAGCCTAAACCGCCCTGGCCCAGCTCCAGCTGTTCCCTGGGTGCTGTCCCTGTCACAGGGAGCAGAGATCAGCGCTGCAGCCCCCTGAGCTCTGCCCTCAGCCTCCTCTCCTCCGGCTGAACACACCAAGTGCCCTCAGCCGCTCCTCGTGTGGCCCCTCCAAAGCTTTCCCCATTTTTGCAGCTCTTTTTGTTGACACTTTTCTGCCTCTTCTGGCTGCCAGCACAGCCCTGCTGCCATGGCCAAGCCCCGGTCCTCCCAGCCCCGTGTGCAGACCCTCAGCCCCAGCCCCCTGCCCAGCCTGGGACCCCCGGCCGCCCTCCCCAGCCCCCCGAGCGCTGCTCCCCTCCAGCTCCCGGGGCAGGTCAGAATATTTAAACAGTTGTATATTCACAGCCCACAATGGAGGGACGAGAATTACCCAAGGACAGGGTTAGCCGTGCGATCAATGCATAATCAGATAACTGCTCCAGCTTTTTTACAAGTCTTTAAGCAAAGATCAGCCACTCAAATTCTAATTCCTTTTGCTAATTAAGCAGCCTGTTAATTGCTCTCGGGGTCTCTAATGCCATGTCATTATGCTTTTTAACAGCCTGCTTGACATCAATAGGGCTGCGAGCTCCACACAAACAAAGCGGGCACCCAGCACTTACTGAATTAGGCGGCCGCGGGCGCTGGCGCTGCGCCTCCCGCGGGCGGCACTTCGGTACCGCGGGACAGCACCGAGTTAGCCCTGTCCAACCCTTCCCAACCGGGCTGGACCCGCGGGCAGAGCCGCAGCATCCCCCGGGCCCACCGCTCCGGCTCGCCTTCCCCGGGACAGCCCCCGCGGGGACGCGCCTGGCTCCATCCCCTCCTCATC
>VXAX01007198.1:161291-175191 GCA_013399835.1 Leptocoma aspasia
GGAATCCGTGCAGGAATCCGTGCAGGAATCCATGCAGGAATCCGCCGGGGGAAGCGGGGATGTTGTGCCGCTGCAGGAAGCGGCATCCCCACGCTGGATAACGCCGGCTGGGACAGCATCCTGCACTCCGCTCCCTCCCGATGCATCCCTGCCAAAAAAAGCCGAGTTTTCCCATGCCGTGTCCTCCGTCAGCGCGTGCTCCCATTCTAATTAGGGCCACAAGAAAGACAAATGAGTGCGGCGCGTCCGAGGCGTTTTTTCTGGTTTTAATTTTACTTCCAGCGCCACGCACAAACTTCCCTCGCTGCGAGAACTCGCTGCCGCTGCCTGACGCCACCGAGAGCTCGCCCTGTGCACCCTGCCTCTTCCCAGAGCTCCTGTTTGAGACAATATCCTCCTGAAAACGCCAAATTTCCTGCCGCACTCACACACGGGCGTGTAGATCCCCGGTGCTGCGCAGGTGAGCGATCCTTTGCTCACAGCCGAGTCTGTGCTATCTCATTTTCCTAAAAACTAAATTAGCAGATTCCTCTGAGCTACATGAGTGGGGAGTTAGCTCGGGTTTATTTTCTACATCAACCAGCTTCAATGAATGCCTCCGTGAAGCGATCCATTTGTTGCTGAGGGGAAAGGGGAAAGGGATGGGAGCATTTCTTGGGATCGTCTGAGCTTGCTCCCACTCCCCCACCCTTTTGAGGAGCAATTTCTCTGGCCCAAGCAACCCTGTTACAAGGGAAGAGAAGCCAAAATAAATGTGAAGCTCTCCTTTTCCTCCAGTTCCCTCCAGCACACGTTATGCATAAATTACAGAGCAGGAGGGAAGAGAAAAGCGAGTAAGAGAGAGGTTTCTGTTTGTTGTTTGGGTTAAATTGTTGGTGTTCAAGAAAATCCAGGAAAACAGAGGCAACGTTTGAAATATTTGTGAAAAGGCTTCGCTTTCTCATTCTCAGCAAATCATCTCCATGATTTTAGTCCAGTCTGACAACCAGAAGCAGTGAGATCATGGCAGTAACCAAGCCAGCCAGACAATACCGAGACTAAACTTCTTTCTGGCTGCTCCCCCTCCCACGATTCACCTCCAAAACCTGATTTTAAGCCAGATCAGCCCCCTCAGAGCAGCGATCCTCAACTGGCAACTCACTCCTCCAGCCTCCCTGCATTCAGGAATAAAGGCAAGGTAGATGAGCACTCCCTCTTCTCCAACGCTCTTGGAAAGAGGGGAGAGGATGTCAGTCAAAAAAGTATTTAAACAGCAAATTCCAGCTCCATGATGACTTCCATGCCTGAGCAATTCCCTTTCAGCTTTCTCGTTCTCCTTGGAATGTGTTCTTGGTAGGAAATTATGGGGGCACCAGCAAGGTGGGCAGGCAGGGATTGGGAGCACTGGTTTGGGCAGGCACAGGTAGGGATGGAATCCCAGCCTTCCCAATTCTCCATTTATCCTCCTGCATTGCCCAAGGCAGCTCAGGAATCGCCCTCTCTGTGAGAGCCAGCCTTTCCAAAATGAATTTATTTCCAAACTATTTTATTTTACAAATTGTCCACATCGGTTGCTACAACTCATGTACATTTTAGCACCTCTGTGCCAACTGAGAGTACTTGATTTTAATTAAATCCTACACCATGAAAAATATTTATGTTGTTCATAGCTAAATTTCTCCATGACTTGTTTCTATCTATTTTGCTTGGAATTCAATTTGCTTTTTTATTATATGGCCTTCACATAAACTCCACCTTTCCATAGCATAGTTAGTTACATATATATATATATATATATATATATATATATATACACATAAAATTTCTAAAATAGCAGCTTGTTAGGCTCTAATAAAAATTACTCACTAGGCCTTCCAAAAAGTTCCTTCAGATTAGATAATGCCTATTTATCTAAAATATCAAATGGGTAGAGAGAAACATCAACAGAGAAAGCGATAGGCACACCAGAGGCTTCCTTTCCTTCTCCTTCTGAAGAGACTTTAAAGCTGAATAAACACCTTGGAAAAGCACAAGCAATAGAGGAATCTCCTGGGTTCTGAACCTGACCTCTCCAAGTTAAAAATACACATTTTCCAGGCTGATCCTACAAACCCTCCCTCACAGGAGCCTTCCCGCTGACTCCACGTGCTGATTCCACATCAGCCCTTCCATGGGATCCATAGGATGGGATCTCTCAGGCCACACCAGAGTTTGTTAATTCTTCTGTTTTCTGAAGCAGGCAAAAGCATTCCCTCCATGCCTCCTCAGCATTAATTCCCTGCTCCTGGTGATTAGCATATAAATCTAAAAGCATGTGTTGGGAATTTTTTTTTTCCATATTCAGTACGACATTAATCTTATTAGCTCAGGTAAACAACTAACAGCTATTAAAGAGAGTGCAATTTATCAGGAGGCAGTTAACCCTTCGGAGCACACAGCAGGAGTGTGGATTTCACAGAATCCCAGAGTCACAGAGGTTGGAAAAGATCATCGAGTCCAACTTGTGACCCATGCCCACCTTGTCACCCAGTTCCTCCAGGGATGGGGACTCCACCTCCTCCCTGGGCAGCCCATTCCCAATCCCTGCCCACCCTTTCCTGTCTGAACACCCAAATGCCCACCTGGAAACTTTGATGCCACCTCCCTGCTCTTGGGGCAAAGAGTAAAATTGCACGCTGAGGGTTCGTGTCCCTCTCCACGCAGTGCAGCCCCAGCCAAGCCCCCTCCACGCCCTGGGGTGGCTCAGGCTCCTTATCAGGCTCAGGGAAGGGGCTGTGCAGCTCCTGGGAAGGAAGGAAGGAGAGGAAGGGTGCAGCCAGGCTGGAAGGAGCAGGACTCTGAACTCGCTGATGGTGGGGAGGAGTCTCCAGAACCCCACTGGGAACGAAGCGGATGAACCCAACTGGCCCTGGGACAGCTGTGGCAGCTGGGGGTGGCTTTGAGGGCTGTGCACCAACACTTACCCAGGTTCCCTGCTCCTGGGAGAGCAACCTGGGCTTTTCCCTGGGCTCTGGGGAGATGGGGACCTGCACACCCTGCTCGGGACTGGGGGTGACTCGCACATCCCTCACTCCCCTCCGGCCCTCGCGGTGACGCTGCGGTGACACAAATGGGCACACGCTGTCACCTCTCCTCCTTCACTGCCATGAAAGAAAGCCCTAAACTGCTTCTCACCTCATCCCTGGGAGTTCCCTGTCCATCTGTGAGGATCATTCCCATTTAGAGAGCCCATGGACCATGTCCCCCCGTCCCCTGCCCTCACCACTCACACTTCACAGAAATTTTACATCCTTGGTGCAGCCAGCAGCTGAAAAGAACAAGCTGGGAACCCAAATCCTTGTGCCTACACCTCTGGTGGCTCCTGATAATGGAAGTGTGGCCTTAGGTGAAATGGGAGCCAGCCCAGGCAATGGGAATCCCACCAGACAAGGAGCTAGTGCTTGTGGAACAGTCTCAGCATTCCTTGGACATCCCACTTGCCTGAGCCTGGCATTGCCCCCACAGCATGGAATCCAACATCCAGACAGGATCTGCCTATCCCAGACCACCGCCAGCTATTTTTTCCCCATATGTATGGAAACCCCTATTTTTGCTGAAGAAGTGCCACGTTTCTGCACCAGCCCCTAAATGGCACAGAAAACTCCCATCCCATCAGATTTTCTGAGCCCCAGAAAGTGAGAGTTCCCATAGACTGAACCCTGCTGATACCAGCTGGGAAGTTGGGGAACAAAAGTGAACAAAGACAGGACAAAAAAGTATTATTTTTATGTGTACAGCCTCCCTCAAAGTCCTAGAAATAAGCCTCTCTTTTCTGTCTCCATAACTCCTCAATTCCCCCAGGGAAGACCTTCAGGAGTCACATATCAGCTTCCTTAACAGAGTATAGAATACTGGGATCTATATTGGAAAACAGGGGGAAAAGAGAAGGGGGCAGGGGCAAAAGGGGGGGAATGGAGGAGCTGGAAAAAAAATGGAGCAGGGTGGGAAAAAATTATGTAAAAGAAAAAGAAAAGAGAAGGTTTGACGGAAAGGACCAACGTGAGCCCAGCGCCTGGCAGTGCCCAAACTCCACAAAGACCCAGACTCTGCCCCGTGGCCATTTCCAGCAGTGAGGGAAGGGTGAAAAATGGAAATCCCAGTGCCCAGAGCTGCCCTTGCAGGCTCAGGCTGGGCTTTACAGCAGCGCTATCAGCACATCTCCCTGCCTGGCCCTGCCATTCACAGGGGCTGCAGCTCTCTGGCCTGATGGAGTATCGATCTCCTAGAGTGCAAAGTCCAGCATGCCATTAGTCCAATCTGTTTCCAAGCTGACACAATCCCGTCATTTGTCATCTTCTCCTGTCCTGCTGTGTTTGTTTAGGAGCAGGATATTTGCTTTATCTGTCACTTCCCAATCCTCACTGTATTCTTTGCCTGACACGGAGTTTATTGGGTCCACAGTTTTCTCAGAGTCATTAACAAGGGAGATTTGGACACGCCAATGAAATCGTTGGAGAATGAAGATGCTGACAGTCTGGAAAATATTTGTGAATTAAAATATGTCTGGAGTTTATGTTTGAGACTAGATTTCAGGGGAGAAATTCCTACAAACATTTCACTTTCTACAGCAAACACATGAAAAAGACCAGCAGAAGCCTGGCAGGTGACTTCAACAATGAGAACTGAGAGAAGCAGCCAGCACAGAAACTGCACCCAAAATTTTTTAAAAGCAAGAACAGAAATTTCTGAAATTGTCAGTCATTAAAGCAGAGCTTGCAGGAAATGCTCACAGACACAAACCCCACGTTATGAGTTTGTTGCATTGCCAACTTAGAGTTTTCTTTTTTACCTTTCCTATTTAAGAGCTGTTTGTATCTCAGAGCAAAAATCTCTCAAACAAGTCTGCTGGAAGTTCTGTTTCATCATTTTCATCTATTTTACCACTCATTAGTAGCTCTAGAAATGGGAGCTAGCACAGAAATTTTTATCAGAACCCTTGGTATTTTTACACTTACAGACATAAAAAGCACCATAAGAGCAGCATCTGTTTATTGCCAACATTTATAGCCATTTTATAATTATTTCTTAATACAGCTAGCCCATCACTGCAGCAGCAGAGGCTCTTGTGGCTCAAATGCCTGTGACACAAAGATGGGAGGAATGCTGACCAATTCCCCAGGGCAAATATTCCTGCTATTAAAGCACTAAACCTCAAACTTCGGCTCAATTCGGTGAATTCACATTTAGAAACCTGCATCACCTCTCAGAGAATCCACAAACAAAAAGTGCAGAACTTCATTTCCCCCCTACAAAATCCATATTTTCATGGAGGGGAATATACACTTTTCAAATTTGCAGATTCCATCGGTACTTCCCAAGTTCTGTTACTGCAGGGGGGTCTTAAAAATCAATGCAAGCAGGGCAAGTCCCCCCAGGAGTGTTTAATTACAAAGTGAGAGGCAGCCCTGGGAGCTGGGGCTGCCAGCAAGGCACCTTCGAGCCAGCATTCTCAGAAAAACCAGGCCAGCTCTTGTAAAAGCCTCCCAGTATTGGTTATCCTTTTCCTTTCCCAAATTTCAGGGTGCCTCTGCAGGAGGGGATTGGGTCCTCTGCATCCCACACTGCAGCTGGGGAGCTTTGAGGTTGTATTTAGCGGGCTGAGATCCACACTGAGCTCTGCACACTCAGAATATTTATCTGCATTGAAGACCAGCTTCAGCTGAGCCTGGAAATGTCTCATTTTCAGCAGGACTGTCCCCAGATCTCCCTCCACGCTGCAGCTGCGACAGCAGCACTTTGCAACTGCAGGTTCTGCTTTTGTCCTTCACCAGTGTCTAATAATTTACTCAGTATCAGAGCCTTTCAGAAAGGCAAATGCTGTAACTGCTCACACTTCTTGCCTTTTCCAGTTTGTTTTTCAGAGCAGCAAAAGCTCTGGGATACAAAGGGGTTAAAGTCACACTGATCTCCTTTTCTATCTCCCAAATTCTCCAAACTGGATTTGCCCCACTCTGGCTAACCCCACAGCACCCCTGGCTCTGCACATCCCCTCTCTGTGTGCCCTTAGCTGGGCCTTTCCATCATTTTTTTCTAAAGCAAATTACCCACTTTTCATATTGAAATATGTTCTGTGTGGTGGGCAAAGTAGTAAAAGGACATGGAGGAAGTAAATGAGAAGCCTGGGTAATTTAGGAGGTGGCGTTTCCAGGGTTCTGGAAACGTCTCTGAGCCCAGCATCCCTCTGAGATTGGGATTAGGGAGGTTACAGATCACAGGATACACTCTTCCATAAAATTTTAACCATTCTCATTAGCCAGCAGAAGTCCCCACACATCTGTCCAGCTGTTGGGGTTGTCTGTGCTCCCTCTGAGCTGGAAAAGCAGCACAGGCAGCACTTCCAGGGGAGGGAGGAGGCTCCCTCCTCTCCAGGACAGGGAATTCACACCAGGCTCTGGATCCCTGTCACTCAGCCCCACAGATGTTCACAGAGTTTACTGCTCCTTGCTTGCAGGTTGCTGCAGTAATTGGTTGAAAAGGGGGTAAAAAAACCCCTGCAAACTACTGCTAATAATATAATAAAAGCAAATTCTGGGCAGCACTATAAAAATGGGAGGCAGTTTACGTTTTCTGGGCAAGCAGTTTGTGAGTTTATGGACAAACAGGCCTCTGCCTTCTCTCCCTTACACATATTGGGGGTAAGGTTACATTTTACTTGTAGGGAATTTTATGGCAGCAAAGGCCATTCATTAAAGAAAGCAAAAGAGCAGAGAAAAAACAGATGATTGTTACCCAGAAATCCTCATCAGCTCCCCCCCAGTTGTTTATCCTTTAACTTTTTAAAGGAATTTTTAGACAAAGATGCTTTCTTTCCCCTCTGGAAAAGAAAAAGGAGTGGGGGGAAGACATACAGTTTCACCCAGGCGCCTTTCAGAGCTCTCTGGGCAGCGCCCTGAAAACAACTTCCCCTTTAATGAAGACCTTTCTGGAGCTCTCTTCAATATTCACCAAAAAAAAAAAAAATTAAAACTTCACAAGTTCATAAGGACGGATCCCTGGGTAGGACTTTTATTAAGTCTTTTCTATTTACTTCCTACCTAGATAAGATCTTAATCACAGCCCCCAAATTATCCGCAATGACATTTATCAACTCCAGTCATCTTTTCTTTAGCATGCTCCGCCTGACCAGTCGGCTTTTCTTCCACCCCTTCCTTTCAATGGAAGTTAATTTCGAGTACATGATTTATCTTGCTGGGCTAACAGCACTGAGGCAGCCCACCTTTTCAAAGGGCTGGCCAGGGAGTGAATTATAGCCGAGTTGTCCGGTGATTGCGTTCCGTGGGGAAGGAGAATAGGCAGCCAGTGTGTTGCCCCGATGTGGCGCTGGGACCTTTTCAGCGAGGGAAGAAAAAAAGATTGGGCCTCTGACCGTGGGGCTGACAGGCAGGCGTTATATCAGCAGACAAAGGCTCGAATACCTGAAAGGATCAGAACTCCATGTACTCCGAGATGTGATGTTGTTTACAACACCATACGCTGACCCTATCCCGAATTTACATGATATCGGTGCAGCGGTCCTTTAACCTCTCCTCATTCTTCTTCCTGCATCCTCACACGGCCATTAGCATAGGGAGAATTAGCCAGGGCCACATTAAATCCAGCAGCACTTTGAAATCCTTCGCACGCATTCTGCGGCGAGCGCCGCCGCGATGTGTAATTTCCCTGCACGCCCTGGGTATATCCAGGGGCTCTGTTTGGTTTGGCAGTGGGTTTCATTCAGTATCTATTAACATTCAACTCCTATTTGTAAAGGGCATGTACAACCCACTCAAGTACATATTTGGCACAAGCCACAGTCATTTAGTGTTGGTCCAGGAGTACAGCTGGTGCCATCTGGGGCAGGATAATGGGAATCTTTCACGGAGCTGTGTTTTCATACTCCTTGTTCCTTCTCTGCCTCACACAAATGGGGGCGGTTATGAATATGCTGCATTTCAGAGTTAGGGGCTTGTCCAGAGCCACAGATTCCAACTGCATGAGGAGGGGATCTCTCCTGCAGCCTGGGAGGTGCCATTTCAAACATGCACCCCAAATCTGCAGAGCCCTGGCTACCAACGACCGAACGGCACAAAAACCCCACGGATTTGCAAGCACGAGGAAGATTTCCAGCACTTTCTGGTATAATTCCAGAAAATGAGGCATTTCCTTGCTGATAATTCCACTTTCCCTACCAACAGGGCTGGGGAATTGAGAGGCTGGGGCTTGCCTGAGGAAGAGGGAGAGGATTTCTCTAACATAACAGAAGATTCTGCGGGGTTTTAGTGCCAAAGTCTCAGCTGGTTCTTAACACACATCACTGCCCGAGTCGGCGGTGAAAGGAAATTTTGTACACACAGAAATCACTTGACACTGTTGAAAAACCTGGGGCCAGAGGACTGGCAGGGTTCTGCATCCACTGGGCTGTTTATTTTCCTGCTCAAGGAGTTATTCGAGACGGGACCCTGCACGACTCTGGCGTTGACTTGGAAGAAATGAAAGCCCTCCACATTCCAGCTGGTTCATCCACTCCCACCCCCCCTGGAACAGCAGCCTGCAGAGCAGGGACAGCCTGTCCCAAACCTGCCTGGGACCTTCAGCTTGCTGTCCCAACCCTTGGAGCTGGGCTCTGTTCCTGAACTGGACCAACACACGATGGGGATGAACCTCCACAGCAAGTCTGAAAGGCAGAGGAGCAGCTGCAGCCACAAGAAATCTACAAATCCACTGAGGAAACTGTTCTTAGCATCAAATTATATTTGAAATAAATATACAGGGGTGGAATACTAAGAAATGATTACATTTCTGGGCAGTACCAGAGCAGGAATCCTTTCTTGAAAGAGATTTTAATGCCATATTCCAACTGGTTTACTTTAATGCCATATCCCTGTAACCCCTGTACCCCAAAAAGCCAGGAGAACAGGAGCCATCCTCCACCATGACCACCTGGTCAAGCCAAGCACCTGCTTTTCTCCTCTCTTTTAAGCAGATAGAATTTGTTTTCTTGACGGATTCTCCATGGAAATATGCACATTTCAGTTTGGGGTTTTTTGTGGTTTCAGAGGTGAGTGGTACCACTTTGAAAACACCAATGACATTTTGGAAGGTCCACGGCAGATTTGCCATGAGGGCAACACACAGAATTTGCCACACAAACCCACCCAGCCTCCAAAACCCAGCACTGCCCTACTCGTCACCGATGCCAAACAGCGGCAGCGCCTCCCGAACATTTCCATTTCCCAGCAGGATTTTTAAAATGCTTCTCCCCGCTGCCCACGTTCCTGCAGCCTTTGTTGTGCTCCCGTGGAAAGCAGGGAATTCAGCAGCTGCATTCCTCCCACTGCCACCACCACGCCCCAGCCCCTGGCTGGCGACTCTTTGCAAAGTGCGGACCTTTGCTTCTTTCTGATTCTGTTCAAATGCCTGAAATCACATTCAATGGATAGAAACATTCTGATTTTTTTTGCCTGAATTGTGATTTCCCCCCTGTCTGTCCCACATCACGAGGCTGCAGCTGTTAGAGCTGACCCAGAGCAGAGCCACTCCATGATAATTCTCCATCTGAGCTGGCCTGGGAGCAGTGGGGAACTTTTGGGGGTTCTTTCACTCTCAACTTCAGCTTCCCAAGGAGAGCTGAAATGTGAGCTCCATTATTCTGCATGGTGCCATATCTGTCCTGCAACTGGTGAGCACACAGACCCTGAACACGAATTCTTGGGGATGGTTTTATGGCCAAATAGAAAATTAAGTTCTGTTACAGCAGACATGAAATTCCCAAATGCTGTTCTACTCACCAGGAGAGTTGTTAACATGGAAAAACAAGGGCTAAACAGGCAGAATGCAAAATATTTGTGAAAATTATCAGTACTAAAGATATTGTGATAATGTAATTAACTGTTCCACTAGAGAAAAATGAGTTGATAACCAAAACAAACATTCACCCCTTAGTCAGCCTTTGTTGGGTGTGGATATTTGGGTTCACCAGTAGCCATTGATAAGGGAATGATGAAATCACTGAGCTCCTACTGGGTTATTAAAATATCCAGCTCATTGAAACTTTGCAAATCCCAAATTAGCAACTGAAGAAGTCATCACATTTAGACAAAAAAGTATTTCCAGGTTTTGCTGATGTAAAGTTTGCCAACATTTTATGAAGAGGAAGAGCGTTGGCAATGACACTGCATTTCTATTCTACAGATACACACAGCCCCAGAATCTCTGAGTTTGGAAAAGTCCTCCAAGACCTTCAAGTCCAAGCTGTGCCCAATGCCCACCTTGTCCCCAGCCCAGAGCCCTGAGTGCCACCTCCAGCCCTTCCTTGGACACCTCCAGGGATGGGGACTCCAAACCTCCCTGGGCAGTTCCAGTGCCTGAGCACCATTTCCATGGAGAAATTCCTCCTGAATGAAAGGTGAGGCAAATCACTGCTGCTAATAAGATAAACAGTTACTTTAGGAAGTTAAAACTGCGTGTACCAACACTTGAATATAAGATTTGCTCTCATTTAAATGAAGACCATCTCACAACAAACTCATGACACAAATTGTAAATACAGTTCCTGTTTTTACTGGAAACTCCATGACCTGTGGTCCTCTCAAAGCACATCCAAGAAGGAAACTGTGTTCTGTTAGAGCCAGAGTGCTCTGCTCGCTCTCATTATTCATATCCTTGGATTTCAACAATGTAAGAATAAACTGCAGAGGTGAAGAGGGGAAAAATAATTAGGAGTGCAACAAAATGCACGAGCACATTAAGGTGTTAAAAGGGTTGGAGGTGTGAAACCCAAAAATAAACATTCTGCTTAATATCTCAAGGTAATGTTTTGATGTGTGCTAAGCAAATCAATATTTGAAATCGTGGTAGGAGCTTGCATTTCCAGCTGGTGCAAATGCATAAAAATGGAACAGATTGTATTTAGGGCAAACCCTACCACTGCAGGCTCTGCAACAGCACAAGTTTGCATTTAGTGGCACATAAATGGTGTTATTCTTTGTTGACACTAGGATTAACTTTGTGGATTGACGCTAAAGAACTGTAAAAAGAGTTTTAAAACCTCCTTGCTTTTGTGATCTCTCCTTAACCACAGCAGCTACTGTAAGCTACCCTGGCTGCCCATAAAGACAACTGGATTTTGAGGTTTTTTAAAGCAGGATCCTCCCAGGCATGCTCCAGTTTGGAAAATGCCATTGCAAGGGCTGCTAGAATGGACTTGCTGAGAGTTTCCCTCATCCTAACTATTAGAATTAGAAAACTTCCAAAAAAATCCCCAAAAACCCACCAGATGCCTTTCCAAGAGCACTGAACCTGCTGTTCTCCTTGTTCTCCCTGGATTGGAAATCACCCCAAGGACCAGCAGCAAATAAAACATTTTGTGAGGGGAAAAAAAATGAAAGTAAACCAAGCAAACAGCTGATGGAATCCCCAGTGAGTTCCAGCTTAGCTTCTTTCTCACCACAGTTAGAACTCTGAAGCTCACAGGACATTCTTGATGGACAGAGCATCCCAGCAGCCAACCCTGCCTAAATCTGGTGCCATCTCCAGCTGTAGAAAACCCCTCCATCCCCAAAGAAGAAACACCACAACTCCAGATTGGAATGGCTGCATGGTGTGCAGCTGTCAGGAGCAAAAACTGGCATCTAGGGAAAGACCCTGAACGTGTTATCCCAGAAAAAAACAACCAAGAGACTTTGTAAAACCATGGGACAGGTGGAGGGCAGTGCCCAATGGGACAAGCATCCTTGATTTTGGTTCGTTTCAGGAATGCAGGAAGCTCAGGTTCCTTCAGAACGTGTCCTTTGTGCCCAGGCAATAATTTATTCACCCATCCAACTTCCAAAGAGCTGAACGGAGCTGAACCGAGCCAGGCCTGCTTTCATCTGGAACAGCAAAACTTCCTGGTTAACTCAGTTTAAACGGTGCCCCAGTAAAAAAAAAACCCCAACAACTTGGATTAGACCAGCTTAGGGCAAATTCCCCTTCCCTGGGAGGGTGGTGAGGCCCTGGCACAGATTGCCCAGAGAAGCTGGGGCTGCCCCATCCCTGGAAGTGTCCAAGGCCAGGCTGGACAGGGCTTGGAGCAACCTGGGATAGTGGAAGGTGTCCCTGCCCATGGCAGAGGTGGAATGAGATGACCTTTAGGGTCCCTTCCCACCCAAACCATCCCAGGATTCTGTGATTCCAAGGAGAGGAGAGGTGGAGAGAGCTCAGCCAAGCCACCAAGGCCCAGCCACGCTCAGGGTGGGAGCACTGGAACAAAGTCACTGCTCAAGCAAACCTGGGACAGCCCCAGTGACACTTGGAGCTCACCATCAGCACCAGCAGATGCCAACCTAAGGCTCAGGCATTCCAGGGAGCCAAATTCCAAGGCAGCTGAGCCTCTGTGCCAGAGTTTGTGGCTCTGCCAACGGGCCGGTCCCCACACGGGGCCGGCCCCGCTGCCGTGGAGGAGGTCCATCTTCATGGCCAATCTGACAAACGCCTTATGATTACTATTTTTTTTTTTTTTTTTTTAAAGTGGGCCTGTTCTCTCTGGGTCACTTTGCTCCAGCCTGCCCAACCCTGGTAATAATGAGCTGAGGCTGGTTAAGCGGCTAATTAGCATGCCGTTTGTTAGACGAGTTAAGAACGTAATTATTGTGAGTAGGCAGAGCCTGCCGGTGGAATGCATTTTGAAGGTTACCATAGGAATCCTTCCTCGCTCTATTCATTCCCAGTGTAATACTAATCACTATCATAAGGAAAGGATTGCTTGGATATAGACTGTAGGTTAACATCTGATTAGATTGCCAGGGAACAAAGCCATCCAGGCACTTTGTTTGTTAACCCTTTTGGGGCCTGCCCAAGTGTCCTGACCTGCGGGAAGAGCTCCCTGCGGCTGGGTCCCCTCCCCTGCCCTGTTTGGAGTGCCAGCTGCAGGGCTCAGGGCTGGGATGGAGGAGGGCAGGCTGAGTGCTGCCTCCAAACGGGCTGGAGATAGAGAGGGCTTCACCCCAAGTGGCACAGGAAGCCATCCTTCCCTGCTTTGGTCACTTGGAGGTCACCAACTGGCACAAAGAGCCCTTCTTCCTTGCTTTTGTCACTTGGAAGTCCCCAACTGGCATGAGAAGCCATCCTTCCCTGCTTTTGCCACTTGGAGGTCCCTAACTGGCATGAGAAGCCATGCTTCTCTGCTTTCGTCACTTGGAGGTCCCCAACTGGCACAAAGAGCCCTCCTTCCCTGCTTTTGTCACTCGTAGCTCTCTCAGGGGTAAGTTGACTGGGTAATTCCAAGATCTGGTTAAAACGGTAACTGGGGAAAACCAAAGAAGAGAATTCCAGCATTTTTATTTCTGTGAAAGCCACGGGTCCTCAAGCTTTCAGTGTGGGATCCTACAAAAAAAACCCTGGGCATGGACTGATCCGGGTGCTGTCCCAGCTCAGCACTCGCAGGGGGCTCAGAGTGAAAAGCCAAGCACCACCAGCATCCATCCCACCACCTGGGAAAGCACCAGCATGAGCCCACATCCCAAATTATCCCAAATTATTCCAGGGGGTCCATGGGCACGCCACCCTGGGCCTGTCCAAGGGACGCTGGTGGGACAGATCTCAGTGCCTGGGGGACAGGAGCTCTCAGGCATTTCCATGTCCCTTCAATCCCATCAGCAGGAGAATCCCAAGATGCTCCAGCCCCGAACTTCTGTCCCAGAGCCCCGGGGAGTGCAGCACCCACGGCAGAGCCTGCCCAGTGCCATTCCTGGTGGGTGAGGATCAGCCAGAGGCTGGGAACGTGCTCCCTTTTGTCAGGCAGGAAACCCACGAGCGTTTGTCCTTTGTTCCCCTGCCCCCGAAAGTCTCAGCCAGAGCTCGCAGCTCCGCTCTAAAGAGCCCTGGATGTTCATTAAATCGCCTCTGCATATTTTGCCTTTTTTTT